>JAOWBL010000008.1:0-10375 GCA_028564865.1 Zenarchopterus dispar | reverse complement strand
TCCCCCTGCTCAGGCTACTGCCCCCGCGACCCGACCACGGATAAGCGGAGGAAGATGGATGGATGGATGGATGGAATCTTACCAGCACATCTGGTGACTTTGGTATCTTTTTTAATATGTCCTGCTTCCTGCAGTTGACATTTTAATGGATCTGTCCATGAAGACAAAGTGGCTAAACATTAATGTTATTAAAAAGCTGGTTGGTTACTTTTTAAAGACTAAAAGCCACGAGACATTCTTATGTTTGTTTTGGTTTTAATTGCCAAGTTTTATACACATTAGACAAATGAGATATTGTATGTCAGTGAAACCTCTGGGGATGCTGATGGTTCATTTTCCAGCACTTGAACAGAGCCTGTGTAGTGCTTTCACATTTATTTTCTTAGGCTTCACAGCATCCAATTTGAAATAAATAAAAATATAATGATCTTCTTTGCCAAAAAAATCATGGCATAACTATTCTTATTAGAAGAGTAGAACTAAAGTATTCACATGTAATGAACGACCTATACAGTTCGACCATGTAGCTGCATTCATGAAACACTCCAGCTGAAGGCCTCCGTCTCCTCCCTGTTAGTCTCCGCCCTGCAGGGGGGAGAAAACGCTCAGCTTCCACTCTACTGGTCCTGCTGGAAGCGAGAGTGCGACTATGATGTCTACCTGTCCCTGCCTGTCTACCTGTGCCGGCGGGCCGGGGGCCTGCGCTCAGGTAAAAGGATGCACCTGGTATTTCGTTGGGTTCCAGTGTCTGGAATGCCCCCTTCCGGAACTGCATTCTTCATCATGTTGCGTCCTTTCTAGCTGCCAACATGCCTTCAGCTTGTCAACTGGCCTTTAATGCTTTTCTCTGGATGTTGTATATAAGAGTCGCATGTGTATGATGAGCTGTTGATGAGCGTGTTTCGAGTGTCTGAGGAGGAATTTCTGTGTGCGTCTGCTCATCTGACTGTTTTAAGGCTTGACGTGCGGGTGAGGGAGAGCCTTCAGCAGGCTTCAGATGCGGTCTGCAATGCATCAATTTTTATAGCATTAATCCACTCAGTTTTTGCTCTGAGTGGATGACTGGGTGGATATGGACGTAAGGATGAACAAATGGGTGGGAAAATGGAGGGTTCATAGAGTTCTAAGATAAAGACTTCATGTAGAGAAGATGTAATCCATTACAGTGTAGTCAACTGCATGCTATAACCCTGTCATCACTCTTCTCTCACTTTGCCTCTGCAGCACAGCTATGCTTTCAACACCACTGTTGCTTTATAACTATTTTAGAGGATTTTAAAGACCAAATATAGAAATGTGCATGCAAATAACTACACAATGTGCATTAAAGCTTTTTGTTTAGGAGCTTTTATGTCATACGAGGCTAAATATATAAGCTTTGATGACAAATTTAAAATCTGGCTGTGAAAAGCATGTAGGCTGTATACGTCTTTGTCTCTGTGACGTGGTGCACATGGTGCACGCTGCTCTGCTGGGGCAGTGTGTGCATTCCTGGCACAGCCATGTGATTTTGCTCACTGAGTGTGTGCAGTAATGCTCAGTCAGACATGTAAATCTAGTATTTGCTCACATGTGATGGCTACATGATACACGTATGACTGATGCTAGTGTACTCATGTCACAGTGGCAAGTCACACTTAATAAAGCACCTGCTCACATCTCACTCACATGCATAAGCTGCAGCTATTCTGTTTTATTTTATTAGGAGCGACTGAATTATCGTTCCTTTCAATTTGCAGGTGACTTCACCCAAACCACAGGAGGAGCAAGTCTTGTTCCAGCCAAGCCGTCTCCCCCGATGCCTCCTAAGAGGACCACCCCAGTCACCAAGCGCAACACAGAGGACTCTTCTTTGAGCCATCCCACCAACCCCTCCCCCCTGTCTCTGGAGGACCACAGCAGCCTCTCAGTGGGTTTCCAGCTGCCCCCTCCTCCTCCCTCTCCACCTCTACCAACTCACATACCACCCTCTCCACCCCGCCAGCACATACACACCCACCATCTTCACCATCAACACTCCTACCCACACCCACTGCCCCAGCCCATTCCGATGTTGTTTGACCCACCAAGCCCGACACGTGAATCCCCTCAGCGACCAGCTCCTGTCCCGCTGCACATCATGATCCAACGGGCCCTGTCCAGTCCCGGCCCAGCTCAGCCGCATCCTGATGGGTTACAGCGTGCACACACTTTGCTTTTTGAAACTCCCCCAGAGTATCAAGGAGATCGTGGCCGTCCTCTGCCTGTGAGCATCCAACCACTA
This sequence comes from Zenarchopterus dispar, assembly GCA_028564865.1. Taxonomy (NCBI): domain Eukaryota; kingdom Metazoa; phylum Chordata; class Actinopteri; order Beloniformes; family Zenarchopteridae; genus Zenarchopterus; species Zenarchopterus dispar. The sequence goes on along the minus strand of JAOWBL010000008.1, from coordinate 8,112 downwards.
AAACTGTGAGTGTCTCAGTATATTGTTGAAAAAAAGTGTTTCAGGATTATGTTTTGTCACAGACATTTTGTTTAGCAAAAATAAATTAGTCTGGTTTAAGTGCTTAAGTTTCTGCATTGTCTTTATTTTTATCTATAACCATACACCTGTTTATATTTCCTTTCTGTTAGATCTGAAGATGACTACTCAGAAGAGGAAGATGATGAGGAAGAAGAGGAGTATGATGGGGAAATCCCTCAGCCAGAGCTTGAACCACGGAGTCGCCGGTGCTTGGTCGGTGACGCTGGGGTTTGTGTCATACCGGGGGGAAATGGCAGTGAGGAGGAGGAAGAAGATGAGGAGGAGGATGAAGAAGAAGAAGAAGAAGATGACGATGATGACGATGAAGAGGGAGAACACGGTATGCATGGGGAGGACAGTGACTCAGATGGTCCTGTGCTTCACAAAGACGAAGACTCTGATGAGGATGAAGAGGATGAGCCCCCACCAAGTAAGTATAGCCACTTTCTGGCCCATTTATAATTTTAAACATCAAGTAGCTTCTGTTTTTTTGTTTGTCTGTTTTTGGTTTTTGTTTTTTCCTCCATTTTTTTTGTGGAGCTATGCAGCATTTCAGTGCTCTCACACAGCTGACTTCTCTCTCGGCTTTGCTTTCATCCAGGCGCCCTGGCCAGCAGGGTCAAGAGGAAGGACACCCTGGCTCTGAAGCTGAGCAGCCGTCCTTGTGCCCCTGACAGGGACAGATTCATCCAGGAGAGGAGCAGCAGAGATGACCAGCCTCCAGGACAGACTGGCCTCACCTGGCAGAGCAGGGAGCAGTGGGAGGCCATTCGTACACAGATTGGCACTGCTCTCACACGGTAAAAACAAGAGTTTCTTCTCTTCCTTTTCTCTTGTGTTCCTTCGGCTGAAAATAGTGCAATTCTTAAAGAAATAAAGTAGATATTTCTCAGATCTTTGTCCCACTTATTGCCCAGCTGACAAAGTGATTAAACAGTTTAAAAATAGTTGCACCTTTTCTCTCTCTCCCTGTCTCTCTCTTTTTCACTTCAGGCGACTTAGCCAGAGACCCACAGCTGAGGAACTCGAACAAAGAAACATCCTCCAGCGTCAGTAATATATTTTTTTTTTCCTTTTGTTGTTTTTAAATCAGTCTAAAACAAATAACCCACTTAAAAGCAAAATGAATTAAAAAAATTTAGAAGAATTCAGCTGTAGGTCTCAACTAATGTGTGTCGGGTTTTAAAAGCAGCACTTATCACTCCTTGGACAGATGGTTATGTTTGTAAATTAGTCTTGTTTGTGCCAGTTTTTTTTTTTTTAATCCTAGCTGTGTCTTTGCATTTACAACAAAGCTAAAGCATTAATTTACACTTGAAAAGGTTATTTGAAACAGCTGAGGTATCTAATTTTGGAAACTGTGTTTGACTGTGCTTTTTCTTGCCCATCAAGCCAAGCTTTCATGTCAAAGTCTAAATTAAGCTCTAACGTTCTTCTCTCATCCTTATTTTTTCTTTAGCCAAGAATCAGGCTGACAGGCAAGCTGAGGTTCGAGAGATCAAGCGGCGGCTGACCAGAAAGGTGAAGCAAAATACGTCACATAAACATTCAAATGTCATATCATTTGTTTGTGAGAAAACTAAACTAAATACAACATCACTGTTGTAGCTGAGTCAAAGGCCCACGGTTGCAGAACTACAGGCGAGAAAAATCTTGCGATTCCACGAGTATGTGGAAGTCACGGATGCTCAAGACTATGACAGGAGGGCAGACAAGCCCTGGACCAAGCTGACCCCAGCTGACAAGGTATTTACTTCAGTTTAAATAGTTGAAATAGAAAGCGCTGTGTCGAAGCTGAGGTTACGTTTTTAAAAAAGGTTTACTTTTTTAAAAATGCGCCTAACAAATGTCCCTGCTGAGGATTGTTTCTCAATCCTCAGCAGGCGGTGAGTTTGATGTTTGAAATGTTTCCTTTGAAGCTCATGTTTAACGGCGAGTGTTCATTCATCCAGGCAGCCATCCGGAAGGAGCTCAATGATTATAAGAGCAATGAGATGGAGGTTCATGAAGAAAGCAGAATTTACACAAGGTATTTCTTTTTTTTTTTTTTTTTTTAGTGATACCTTGACTTTATTATCTTTCACATTACAGTAATTTACCAAGTGCCTGAAGTTTTTGGTATTTTATACTACACATCCTCCTTTCTGTCTTGGCAATGAGTCACCAAGGAGACATTTAACTCTCAACTCCAGTCATGCAGATGTGTTTTCATGAGCTCTCAGAATTGTTTGCTTTCAGCTCTCTAGCGCTCAAAAAGATGTAACATTAAAAAACAACAGCCAAAAGAAAAATTCAAGTTTGGGCAAATAATCTCAACATTTCATTGATTAGTTTGCTCCTGAGGTGAAGCAGGATTGATAACAAACCTCGTTTCTCCTTTTGTTAGACAAAAAGAACTCCTGGACAACTCTTGCTCAGCCACAAACACGCCTGTTGTTTATCTGTTCAATAATGTTTATACCATATTACATTATATCCAATACACGTTACTCTGTAGACACATTGTTGTGACCATAATGACTGAACAATTTTTTTTTTTCTGATTTACTTGCGCATATTTTCCCACACTCAGGAACACTAATTTCTCAAAAACTGATATTCCTAAACACTATACATTTTAAATGTAACTTGACTTATTATAAAGACTGAGAAGTTTATATGAAACTGATGACCCTGCCACCAACTTTTAAAACTAACATATGAAGATGTAACTGCAAAAATGTACACTGAAAGATTACAGTTGAATAAGTGTTTACATTTTAACCAGTATTAAAACTGTATGTGATTTAATTAAAAAAAATAGCTGAAGGATCAAGGGTGTATAGTCATCCCTAATGAGATGTTCTCTTGTTTTCTTGTTTTCAGGTTTCATCGGCCTTAGCATCCGCCACTTTCGGATAATAAAGCACTTAAGATTTCTGTGAAAAGAAGCTGCTCTGCAAGCAGACCTGTCGCCCTTTTATGTTTCCAGAATGTGCTGTACTGTTGATCAGGGAAGACCTGGAACTGACTCAGAACAAGAGTCCTTGTCGCTTGCCCTCCATCGCCCTCTCACTGCGTTGCTTTTGCTGAACTGAGGTGCTGGTGGGTGAGGACCACATGCAGTATTTCTCCTGGACGCCAGGGGGACCCACGTGCCAATGAAGTGTGGAGGTGGCAGAGGACCTTCAGTGCAGGGCTTACTCTCACTCTGCTATTGTGTGGTACCCCTCAGGGACTCAGATCTAGTTACCTTTAACGCGGCCTCATTCTGTGTTGCCTTTTTTCTTCTTTACTGTATATAGAAATGCCAACTTGTCTTGTTAATGTAATAGCATACAATAAAAATAGTAATAACAATGACCTTATAATACACAGTAATAATAGATAATAGAGACAAGCTGCTACATCAAGAGTGGATTGAGGGCAAAGACTGGGATATTCTGCTTTAGGACTGGACATCTCTGGGATATTGTGTGTTTTATATTATTGTGTACAGACTGCTATTGTTATACTTTAGATTGAGACTGGGAAAGATCTAATGACAAAATATTCTATAACGAACAAGATATTTTATATTGGCATTTTGATTACATGAATAGTGATGGCTTTTATTCAAGCCTTGCCTGTACTAGTGGTTGTGATGTGGGGTGGCCATTTAAGCGTGAAAATAGTTAAAGAGAGGAATGCGGGTCAGGAGGCTGTTGGTGTCTTAATGTGTGCCAACGTCACTAATGCCTAAAGGAGTATAGGTTTCTGATTTCTGCAATCCACTGCATGAGCCAAGACTAAATCCAGTGCCATTGGATCCGGATGATCGCTCTTCATTTATATGTTTTTCTTTTTTTAAATGAGTTTTTGTACTTCCCTTTAAAGCTCAAACATACAACGCATTCTGTAGCCATTTTGAATAAGGTCATTCTGATAGTCTCTGCTAAGTCAAATGTAAGTTGCTGTGAGCATAGATCAGGGATTTACCAAAAGAAAAAAATAAACGGTCAACAGGGAGTCATTTTGGCTGGAGCCTTTTGAATCTGCAGAAGTGTTTTATCTTGCATTGTTGTCTGGCCAGTAGCTTACAGGGTCCTCACTACTGTGTACATGTTGATATAGGTTTAACTGATGCTTCTGTATATCTTGTCTTCCTTTAATTTGAAAGCAAATTTTAAATATAAAGCATTATAGGTTGCTATTTTTTTAATTGCACAATATTAGTTTATGATTAACTACCAAAATGGGAGTAAAAGAGTACGTTTTCTGTTAAAGTATGTTCATTTTTAATTGAACTGTATGAGCTGACTTTTTTTCTGTTTATTTGTAAATAGTCACTTCTGGATCTAATTAAAATAACTATAATTCCTATTTCTTGAACCTCCTGTAAAATGAAGCTGCACATGACTTGTCTTTGTAATGCGTCTTTCCTCCTGATAGTTTATGTTGAAACTTCTAAAGCAAGAAAATGGAGCTGCAGCAACACCTTGTGGCAGCTTGCATTTTCATCATCATCTGAATCTGGAAATTGTTTTAAATGCATTAACGTAACCTGAGTATTTGAAGATATGATACTTTCTAGTGGTGAATTTACTGTCATTGTGGCATAAAGGTTTTTGTTTGCTTGTTTCTTTGAGAATTTTACAGACTTGGATGGGACTGGCTTAAGATACATAAGTTAAAGACTAAAGCAAATATATCATTAGCTACGGAGTGAAAATGAGGAAAATTTTGTTAACCAAAAACACCTAAAAGACACTTATGATTTGGTATGAAAAGCTAGATTATAAACTCACAACACACACACGCCTGCTTTTTTTTTTTTTTACATTTCCAAAATGTTAGAAATCTGATGATTCTAAGTTGACCACAGCGATGACGGTGTGTGCCGATGGATGTGTCTGAGTTGCCCAGTGATGGACTGGTAGCCTAGTCCAGGGTGCACTCTGCCTTTTTTGTTGTTGATAGCTGAGATAGGCTCCAGCAGACCTCTGTGACCCTGACTGAACACTCAAGAACTACCAAATGCAGAGTTTCAAGCTTTCAGCCAATTATTTAACTGATACAGTGAATAACTTTTCATTCCTTGGTCACAGAAAAGATGTTACTCTTTTTCAGAAGGATCAAATTATTGGCTCGCTTTAATGCCAATTGAAAATTAATTATTTCAAGGGTGTGTGAAGATTGTCTTGAGTGGTTGACACAACTGAAGAGCTGTGGATGAGGGAATGCATCCATCAAGCCTTGTACTTGCCATTCAACCCTGTGGGGGGAAGCATTATGATCTGGGGCTATGTCAGATCCAGCTTCAGCTGACTATCTGAATATGTCAATGACCACGTTTTTCAATTAAGATTCTTTCCTTCATTTTCTCTCATGGCATTCCAAAACGTCTATGCCAGGATTCATTGGGGCTAAATTGGGAATAAGTGATTAAGGAAACAGATATTTTCATACATGGATCTGCCACCACAGAGAGTCCAGAACTTAATACCATTGAGAATTTTTGAAGTATAGTGGCAAACAGTACTGTGATCAAAATCTCCACTATCATAAGATTGTGGATGGGCGGGTACATGTGCCGTGTATAATATCCTGTATATTATAAATCGTGCCTGTGTAGTGGACGGAAGTTGTTTATGGGGTTATGAGGGGTACTGTCTCTTTAAGAGAGGAGGTTCCAAAGGTTTCAAAGAACGTGTGTCTGACATCTCGCGTGTACTGCACGCCTAAAAAAACTAACCGGGAACAGACGCTGTTCACTTCCACAAAAGCTACAAACTTCTTCAAGTATCAGGTTAGAGAACTATATGCTTCCAAACTGATGTAACTAACGATCAGAATAAGTACAACTTCGTCGCTGCGTTTGCAGTGAAGTTAGTGTCGACTGTTCCCGGGATTCATTCATTTCTGAGTGTGACGCGGTAGCCAGCTAGCTAGTGATAGCTAATAAACAGTTAGCTTGTCTTAAACAGTGCGATCTTTAATGCTCGCCAACTAATCCATTCAGTATTAACGAGTTATATTTTCCTCGTTACTTGGTAGCTGAGTGTAACTTGTTTTTTTTTTTTCAATGTGAAATCCGATAGTGAACAGATAACTAAGCAACTAACGCTAAACATTAGCTTAGGCACATGGGTACAGCCTGCAGCGTTACGTCACGCTGCCGGATTTAAACTGTCCGTGTCTGCGGACTGAAAAGGGGACAAGCAAGACACTCTACACTTGTCCTTGCGAAGGGGGTGTGTTTATCAATTACGGGTGTGACCTTACGCACAGTTAATAATATCGAGCATGTGCTGAGGTTACGGGTTCCGTTACAGCTCGGGGGCAGATATGAGGGACGTACAGCTGTCTCCGGAGTCAAAGACCCTGACATCGGGCCAACCTCTGAGCCAACCGCTGAAACCAGCTTCTGACACCAGCTTCTGACATCTGTCGAACCTCGTCAGCTCTGGGTTAATGTTACCACTGAAATAAAGGCTGTCTGTGCCGGACTGTTCCCAAGCCAGTGGTGCCGTCACGTATCCGCGCGTTGTAGGGTTCACACGTCCGCGCTTTTTAGTTCGACTAGAACTTTTCTCAGTGTAAGCCTTAAATCAGGTCATTTCGTTCAGTTTCTGTCGTTATATGGACATGATATGTGTAGTGTGTATATGATGGAAACGACTGGTAGATATTGAGATTGTTGTTTAAGCTATTTGTTGGTTTTAGGGTGTTTTTGTTTTTGTTTTTTTAAGGTCTTACTATGCCTGCTAAAAAGAAACCCACCAAGAGGAAGTCTCCAGTTCCTGTGGAAGGTGTTAAAGACTCCAAGAAGGTCAAAGGTAAAATAAAAACTAGGCACTTTTTGATTTGAGTTGAACGTTCTGAAAAACCACAACACTGGATTCAAGGATGCAAAATATTCAGTATTTCTAGAGGAATTCAAATTGGAGAAAAACATTTGGCTCAAAATATTTTGCTCCACACCATCTCGGTTTAACTGGTTTGGCTTTATAAGGCTGATAGATCTGTGATAACATTAAAGTAACTGACTGTAAGATTGTATTTTTCTTATTGTGTCAGTTGTGCACAGAAGTCATTCCAAGGAGCCCGGTCAGGTTCTGGCTTTGGGTCAAGGAGATGTTGGACAACTGGGTTTGGGAGAGGATATCACTGAGAGGAAGAAGCCAGCTCTTGTCTCCCTACCAGAAAAAGCTGTGCAAGTGGCAGCAGGAGGAATGCACACAGTGTGTCTCAGTGTAACTGGTCACGTAAGGGAACATCTGTCTCAGTTATTTTGGAATAAGAACTTTAATTTAAAAATAAAAAGTCATTTATTACCCATGTGAACACCTTATTTTTTTCTGTCTTTGTTTTTAGGTGTACACTTTTGGCTGTAATGACGAGGGGGCCCTTGGTCGTGACACATCTGCTGAGGGGTCCGAGACAGTTCCAGGAAAAGTGAGCCTAGATGAGAAGGTGGTTCAGGTGTCTGCAGGGGACAGCCACACAGCTGCGCTCACAGAGGATGGATCAGTGTATATCTGGGGCTCCTTCAGGGTTGGTAAACTTCTGTTTTATACTGCTTGTATAAAAGAGCAAAGTATGTACATTAATTTTATTTAGATTTAAAAGCAAGTGAGAGAGAACTTGGGCAGATGTTTGTAGTGGAATAAGCAGCTTGAGTTTTAATACTCATTTCTATTCAAGCTACAGCTGAATGGTAGAGTTAAAAAAAATTGATGTTTTCTCACTAAATGAAATGTTTCATTTCTAAAGCTCTGAGAGATTTAAAAAAAACCGTAGTAATCAATACGTTGCTGTTTTCCTAGGAAGTTCAATGTTGTCTCCCAAAAGTTAGCCAATGTTGACTTCCGAAGTAGTTTGCAGATAGCTTGGCAGAGACGAAAAGGACAGAGTCATGTCTCACTGTTCTTTTTTGGTCTTCTTCTCCATAACAATAAGTCCACATGGCCCCAAAGATCTGGCTTCATGTTTTCAGTTGACTAAAAATAATAGCATTCACTGACCTCTAGTATCAGGGGTACTGTAAGCATTTGGATGATTTGGGCTTATTGGTTGAGCTTTTCTGTTTGT
>JAOWBL010000007.1:17005987-17023289 GCA_028564865.1 Zenarchopterus dispar | reverse complement strand
TGAGCTCAAACGATCCGCCAGCCTCAGCCTCCCGGTAGCGTGGATTACAGGCGCGCGCCACCGCACCCGGCGAGGAGCTCAGACCCATAATGGCGTTTTATTTTCGATCAAGATGACGTCATCACACCTAATAGTGACATCTAGTGGTGAAGATGGAAAGTGTTTTCTTACGTTGTAGTCCAGCGGTGTCAAACTCGAGTCGTGGTCTGGTGTCCTGCAGGTTTTTGGTGTTTCCCTGCTTCAGCACACCACGATACAAATGACGGTACCACTAACAGAGTCGTCCAGACCTTGGTGACAAGCTAATAACAACCATTCATTAGAATCAGGGGTGTTGCTTCAAGGACACGTCCAAAACATGCAGGACCCCAGCCCTCAAGGACTGGAGTTTGAGACCCCTCTTGTAGTCATTCGTGTCAAATTTGTTCAGCTTAAGGTTTTAATTCTTGGACCATAACACTGTTTTTAAATGTTTTTTTTAAATTTTTTTTTTTTTTTATTCTTCCAAATTTCCTCAAAGCTTATTTCACTTAAAACCAAAAGACAAGTACAGAGTAAATTAGTAATATGGAAGCAAAACACTTTCGTTTTTTGTGTACTGTATACACTTTATTTGAATATGTTGCTTGCCATGCTGTTTATTAAAAAGTATCTTCTCTGTTGTACTGTAGAGTGTAGGAAGGAGCTGTTGCTGACCATTCATCCCAACTGCTGTTAGACTGTACAACTCTGCAGTATAGTTGTATCCTAGATTTATTTAATTTTTTTTCTGTTTCTTTATGTCACTTTTCAGATGTGCAATAACCCACAAACCCATCCACAGTTGTTATTATGTATATAGGCCATATTATCATTTAATCTTTTTGATATGTAGTACATTTTTGTATATAGTATTTGATTCTTTGCACTTTTATTTTGTTTTTGAGCTGCTATGGTCAGTGAATTTCCCCGCTGTGGGATCAATAAAGTTTGATCTAATCTAATTTACAAAAATCTCTTTAGTCTTGTTAAAGATAATTTATTTTCCAGTTTCTCTAAGATGCAGACAGAACGTAGAGAAACTTTGCTCTCTTAGACCTAAACAATGATTAACATCATTTCAAACATCAGCCTCCACAAAAAAGGTTAAATGTACATTTAACCTTGATTCTGAGGGAGGTCACACTAAATACTGGCATTTACTTGTCAAGTCATTTTATACCATGATCTAGTTTTACCTGTGTTAATAATTATAGAGGTCAGTTCATTTGAGTCTTTGATGGCCGATGTCAATTGTTCAAGAAAAATGGCCAAGAATCAGGTAACCAATTCATTGGTCTCCTTGTAATATTATCTCTGTATTTTCCGTTTGTATCCTAATAAGGGGACTGAAAATAAACATTGTAAACCAGGTGGTGCCTAAGACTTTTGCACAGCACAAAAATCAACCACAGCTGGTTCATCGGCTTGGTTTTTGGTGCCTCTTACCCTGAACAGAAAAATGAATGGGAGTTCAGGTCCAGATGTTTGGGAATTAACGCATATAAGACCAGAGAGGTGTGCATGACAGAAACTTGACAGCAGTTTTAAGTTTTATTGTAACATTGCTTCTCATGAAGATAAACGTTCGTGCAAGTTTTACAACAAAACGTAACTTAATAAAAACACCGCACATATCTAGCTAAACGTGATTCTTGTCTTAAATCACACTGGCTGTGACAATGTCCACATAATGGGAAACACAAAGCCCTATTTATGAATGCAAATGTAGCACAAAACATTGTTTTTCTTTGGTAAAATATGAATGATGAGAAAATAAATGAGAAAAAAAAAATACAAGTTCGATGTGTGGGGAAAAATAATCCCAGACAGAAAATGAGATCATTTAAACAGAAGATGTATAATTGAGCAGGCAAATTTACCTCAAAACAAAGAAATAAAGATGCATTTAAAAGCTGGAGGTCTGTTGCCCTTTCTGTTACTCACTTGCAATTCCCTCAAAGGCACCGTTCCCTTTGAAATTGCAGATACAATGTGAGACAACTTGAATTTGAATCGTTACACCACCAGGAACCAGCATTAACAGTTTCCATTATTATCTTTCCAAACACTAAATCCTTTTATTTGCCGTCTCTCATCACATTCTCATTTACTGGGATATTCCCAGGATCTGTGCAACTCGCCCTGCAAACGGTAAATCTTTCTCACCCTCAGACACCTGCACATCCCTCATTCTTCTCAGACGTCTTGTAAACACAAATGCACAGTGATTGAAAATATAAACAAATAGCGATCCTGTGTTACAATATGGAAATGCAAAGTTGAACACATTTGAGCAGAGGTTAAAAAAGCTCACATCTGGAATTTGTAACATTTTAACAGACATGCCAGCTAAAACCACAAATGACGATTTATACTGTAGTTGAAATGAGGCCCTGGAGCCACAGCAGTTGCTAGTTTAATTTGAAGGTAAAACAAACAAAATGAACAAAGGAAACATAAACCTATTCTTCTTAGACAGCTACGACTCTACAGTCTCATCTACAAAAAGAAAAAAGATTTCGCTTTTTAAGGATCCCATGAAACAAAAAAAATGGCTTAAAACTAAAGAGGAAGATGAAAAGAATAGTTTAGTGTTGTGCACCAATGTCTCTTTGTTACTGACAGATTTGATGCAGTATGTTTACACCACCAGCATAAGAAGTATCAAATAGAGTTGTGATTGTTTTTTCCTCTTAACAACTTTATCTTCGACACATTTATTCCTGCAAGTCTGATGTGTTTCATGGGATCATTAAATACTTCAAATAATCATGAAGATATCCTGCACACTACTTTAACAATTCAAAAGACAGGATCCACACAACACTTCACAATAACAGCGTAGCTTTTCTTACATCAGAAGTAAAACGCAGACGGACAGTTCTTCACAGCAGAGGAGGCTGCGGAGGCTTCGATGCTACATGCTTTAATACGACATGCTGTCACCAAAAACAAAATTAAAATAAGATGATGTAAAGATTTCACCAGGAAACGCTAATACGCTGAAAGAGGTTTTATTTTGTTTTCCCCGTTTCTTTTCTGCCTTTGGGACATTAGGGACAGAAGTGGAGCTTGAAGGGACAAACGGAAACCTGGGACTTCCAGTGAAATTGGGATTCTTTGACTCACTAAAGTGAGCCGGATGTTCTGATTGTTGTAAATAATAAGTAGTGTCCACATGGTCGAGTTTAGAGGAATGCTACTATTCATGCCTGAAATTAGCCAGATATTAGTGTAATACTCTACATAATGTAATACTGGGCAGTTTTTCTCAGTTCTCATTGAAAGTATTAATTTGTTGAAAGTAGGCAAAAAAGAAAAAAGTCAGATGAAAAAATTGGACTCAAATCTGCAAGTTCAGTAAAATATCAAAAATTCTGAAATCTGTTCTATTCTACTTCTACGACTGAAATCAACAGCATTGATTTTGTGGTATTACAGTGCAAAGGCTTATGAAACAAGTCCGTGTCAGTTACAGAGCAAGCTAAATGGCAGTTCCTGTAAGGGAGAGAGGTTGGAAATGTAAGGCACTACAGTCTCATTTGGAGCATCTCTACATCCCTCTCACCTCCACCAACATATCTGGAGAAGAACATGGGAGTAAACCAGGCACAGAGAGTTACCTGTCCTCATTCAGAAACTCCCACAAAATGAACTCAACAGTTCAAGGCCATCTCTGTATCCCGTCACATCCAGAACCAAAAGAGCAGACATTGCTTTTGTAGTTCTCTTGTCCTCTCTGTAGTCCATAAAAACGCCTCCCTCAGGTCTTGACGGGCAGGTTTAATAACCGTCTCATCTTGCAGCATCCGTCACTTCTCACGTGCAGTTTAGGAATGAGGACAGAGGATGGAAGAAGCTTCTAATGGCGAGATGGGTTCATGGGCGAGCTTACAGTCGAGTGAAAGGACCCACATGAAGAGGCGCTCTCAGTTTGGGAGAGGAGCAGGAGCTGGTGGTGAACAGTGACGACGGGGAGGAGGAGTACGGTGAAGAGGAAGCAGATGAGGAGTCGTTGCCGCTGTTTAGGGTGAACACACTGGAAATGGCCACGTCCACGATACCTTGACATAGTTCTGAATATAGTTTCCTGGAAGCGGGAAGGACAAGAGGCGTTTAAATGTACCTAAACACACGTGAGACATGTGAACGTTTCACTCAAGTTAAGATTACCGATAAACAAATGTAAACTATTCGACATCTAGAATCATTTTAAATTCTCAGACTAAGTCAAGATATGAGGAGCACTTGAGATTATGATTTCTAGCTTTAGATAAATTAACTTAAACTCTGGTGGAGTCAAACATAACTGATCTCCAAACACTTTTATGACCTGAGAGAAATGATGATACTGACTGTGCACAGGCTGGAGCTCCATTAATTTCAATGAGCCACACTTTGAAGTTTTTGTCTACCATGAAATCGAAGCCAAAGAGCTGAAAACTCTGGTAGGACAGGTGTTTGGTGCTGATCGCAGGTTCAATACATGACAGACAGCTCCTGTGAAACAACAAACAAAAACATCTGTCACCATGTGTGTGTAAACGGGAATCCCAGACTGTTACAGTTAAGGTTGGGTAGTTTACAGACTTCATGACTTCTTTGCTCTAATTTTTCTGTTGATATATGAAAAAAGTAACGTTTATAGTAGCAAATCCAGACACTCATTTTCCCCAGTATAGCAGCTTCTCCCTTTTCTTTCTGCATTTCCCAGTAGCACTCCTGCTTAAAACTTCTCAAAGTTGCCACCTTTATAACTTTGTCTAAATAATATTTTAGAACTGTGTCATAACAGATCAGAGATAGTAAGAGATAAACAAACCAAACGTTAACTGCTGGCAGCAGTTTAGTAAGTATGGTCCAAATATTTAATGTTCTACTGCACAATTAGCAGTACAATAATAATATATATTCATAGAAATAACTAATTGCGTGTAACAATGAGTTCTTTAAAAGTTAACCTCCTTAGTGTCAGATGAGTAACAGTTCTACATCAAGCTTCCTGGCAGGTGAAAACACGTGCTGTAAAAACTGCTGGCAGAAAGAAGAAAACACCTAAAAGCTGCTGCATAATTAAAAATAAATACACAAAGATTTTTTTTTTTAAATCTCAGTTTTTATATTGGCTTTCTTCCTCTTGACTTCAGGAAAAAAGCAGAGAGAAAGAACATGGGAAACTGTGAGACCCCACTCACCACATTCAAGTTTGTAGTTATCACTTCATCACAGGTAAGTTATAAACATAATCAGTTCTGATATTAAAAGTCTAAATAGTCAAATGTGAGGCTTCGCTGTAAGGACAATGTGTGAAATAAATCAACTTGAGATTCAATTAGGTAAATGTTGGGATATGAACACCTTTGGAAACTTGGTGGAAACCATCTACTCTGATGGAGACAGACTGAACCAACTTTCATCCATCACAATAAAAGAAAAAAATGTTTCTCTTTAACACTGGTGATCATGGCTCAGCAAATACATTATGTAATTTGACAGGTCATACGATTCAGACACCAAAAACACTGTAGTCTTATTTACCACCAGTAAAAGTTAATGGACTAATTTCACTGAAAAAGGTTGGGTTAATTGCTCAAAGGGATTTTACCAGGATGTGTTGTTCTCATCCGTGTGGCATCCTAAGCTGCTCACAGAAACACACTAGTTGATGCTATGCAAGGTTGATGTTTACCAGAAACACAGAGGTGTGCAATTGCATCACAATACTTGCTCATTACAACTAAATAATAGGTATTTGTGATGTTCAATAGAACAAGTTTTTTTTTTTAAATGCATGGATTTGGTTCATGTTTAATCTCCCACCCGAGGATGCTGGATTCGTAACGGGTTGCTTTGACTTCTTGAGAATTTTCTGCAGTGTCTGTCAGCCCCAGTAGGATCCACTGACCTCTCAAACTAACACTATACCACTTGGTAGCAATAGTGCACTTCCTTCACAGTTTGCTCAAGCCCAAAAAATAAAATAATAATAATAATAAAATGATGACAAAAACATGTGGAAAAAAGAGGAAATGCAATCTAGAAACACACAACAACAGTGGCAATAAAAACTAAACAAAAAAAAATTTTTAAGTAAACATCAAGAAGACTAAACATAATTTCTTGCCTACAAAATACTAAAAACACCAGGGAAGCAAGAAGGTACCTACTTTATGATGTGCTTGATCTGAGGTAATATTGTGGTCTCCAGGGTAACACTGTGAGTGTTCAACAGGTACAGTCTGAACTCGTCAAAGAACATCTCATTCCCCTCTTCGTATCGCCCATAGTTCTGGGAGTGCTCCTTCTGGATGCAGTGGTTGGTCAGGTGGCTGGTCATATTCTGGAGATCAGAGCTGTTGTAGGGCTCTGAGGAGGTGCGCAGCACACCCTCCCGATATAAATAGATATTATACTGGTGATCCACTAGCACCCAGCTCCTAAGAATGTCAGAACACACACAGACTAAGCCACAAAGTTCAGGCGCATACTCTGTGGATTTGTGTCATGAATAAAAGACCTGCCTGATATCAAATTTCCGATGGCCTGGCTCCAGCAGCAGTGGTTTCTCCAGGTACTTCTGAATAACATGAACCTGTCCCTGATTGTCAATGTACTCCAGCAGCCGACTGGCATCATGGGATATCAGAATGCCAGCACCTGTTGCAACAAAATATATGTGTTAAGACGCTACTGAGATGATCATCATATCCTTGTTTTAGAGCCTGTAATTGTAGCAGCTACTAGGCTGTATAACGGCACTGACCACAACAGCCTCCAGCACATTTTTCATAAGTTTATGATAATAATAATAATGAGAAGAAGAAGAATTTAGAAGCAGACAGTCAAAAAGAAAATGACAACCAATTATGGAGATCAGTCCTTACCTTTGGCTCCAGCAGAAGACTTGGCTATCCATACTGTTCCCTCCCCAGCTTCTTTTTTAGTGTAATAAGAGGCCAGGAAAACCTCCCGCTCATCTGTTTTGGGATTACTCTTGAGATGGTTTATACCATTAGTAGCTGGAGCAACAGGGGTGTTGAGATTGGTGGGATAAATGATGTAAGACTCAGGAAACCAACAGCTGGAGTCGGACAGCTCAGGACTGGTCTTTATTAGTCTAAAGGAAAAGAATGACATTAGTCAGCTGATTTAGGCCTCTATTAGTAATTTGCTTGACGCATATTTCTGAGAAAATTGATTTTTCATTTGACAAGGAAGATACTCACTTGACCATGGATGCCTTTCTACAAAGCTTGTCCGCCCCTCTGTAGTAATTCACCAGCTGCACCAGACCTGGTTCATGGCCTGAAAAGTTAAAGAAGGGACACATTAAAGTCAGTTCACGCACTCACATGTGCACAATCTGCACAGTGTGCCTTGACTGCACATTTAAATGATAGGCATAGATTTTCCACAGGATGCAGCTCTGCAGTCACAGCTGCTGTCTCATCGTGAGTGGGTGGACACCAAAAATATCGCACACAAACCATTCATCTGGAATAAGACACAAAACCTAAATTACCCAAGCGTCCAAATGGTAATCTATTACGTTCACCAAGCATTAAATTAAATCTAGGATTGTCTCTTTTCAGCTTCTTCCACTGTCCGGTAGCCAGCAGGATTTTTGAAACTTCAGCATAAACAGTACTGTTGTCATCACGGGTAACAAAGGTGTACATCGGAGGATTCATAATGCCACGCTGGCTGCAAAGACACGCAAAGAGGAAGGAAAACGTTGCATGTGGCTGACTTCTCTGTCCGGTTAGTTGCTCGTTTGTCCCGTTGGGACCCCAGCAGACAGACTCGTGAGGGTTATCTCTGTCCGCGCCATAATAATGAGTCGGTCATATTCAGTCCACACTTTGTCCAGAAGCTACAGTTCATCGGGTTCAGGCTACAGTAGTCTTGTCCAAAACAGAAAAACATGAGAAGGATAGTTATTGCATGTCATTCAGCTCAAAAAAGGGTTTTGTTGTTTTATTTCGGCGTCCCCAGACAAGGGTGTGCCTGACTGCTGCTACCGGCTCCTGGGGCTGGTCCCGTCTGGATTTATTCGCATCCTGTGTCCACTTGAGCTAGCAGACAACGGTCTGCGTCGACTTTAAACACGATCACTGCAAACTCAAAAGACAAATATTACGCTAACCGACCATGGAAAATGCAAACTATGTGGAGAACCATGAACACATCATCCGAAACACCTTCCACTTGCTTCCCACCGGCGAGGTGTGCTTCTCTGAAGCTAAGCAGCAACCGTTGTCATCCACTTGTACCGAAGACATAAATAAAACGCAAGGCCTTGAAGTTGTGGATATTGTAGTTTATGTCTTCACTGACTTCGCAAGTGGCTGTCATTAACTCGGTTTTTACACATCTAAATTTGCATTTTGAACCCAAGTATATGTACATTTCATGCAAATGTACATTTTCTATTCAGATTCTATTAATCAAATAAAACGTCTGATTAAATTTCACTACTGAGAAAACTCAATTTCCCATAAGGCCTTGAGCTAAACGTTACCTTCCAACTATTTCCCTCGTTTCCGTGTTGAGGCCACAAGATGGCAGTGTTAGACCTTACTAACTAGGAGGGCTTAACAAGGTAGCGTTGAAAACTAAATACTAAGATACTTTATTCATTAACAAAATATAATTTGCATTAAGAGAACAAGTGTTTACTTTGAAAAAGCAACATAACTCAATGATTTACAGAAAGTAGTGTCTCAACAGATAAATAGAACATTCCTTACTTGTGACTAATTACGGTATAGTTCCAATATTTTCTAAACTTTATTTACCCTTTTTTTCGCTCGATTTTTTTTTAACATAGTTTCCTAGCTAGAGTTAGTATCACTTCAAACGTCATATGGAGCCACTAATTTTAATGCTGCTCAATTTTTTTTGGCATAGCGACGCCGAAAATACAAATGTAAATTGTCTGAGACCGAATTGGAACGAGACAGGAAGTGTAGCGTAGAGGAAGAAGTCTTTGGCGGGAATAAATACTGACGTAACCGGCAGGGAGTTCAGACGCAGAAGCGAGCAACAAATATAAACAGCTCAAAAGGTTGGATAGTTGTGTAGCAACTCGTTATTTATTCATAACATCGCAAGACGATAACAAAAAGTAGTAAGTGATGTCCCATTTGTGGTTAGTACTAGTTTGATATACAGTGGCATGTTCTGTGGAGTATTTTCAGTAAACAATGCAGACCAGTGTGACGTAAGATAGAGGCTGCTAGTTAAACCTGCTTCTGTCTTGACTTTTTTTATTTTTAGTAAAACGCCATATAAGATATCCTAACTTTTGGCCTATGCACTAACACACATCGATCAGAGACGTGAATGTTTAATTTTCTTTGTTTAAAAAGTTATTACAGTTGACACACTTGAAAGCAAAACTCTTGCAGTACATTATGGAGACATATTTTACATCGGTTAAAACTGAAAAGATTTTTTTTTTTTAAAATCTGACTTGTGCATAAGGGGTTCCTGATCCCTATTTGAAAGACGTCACTGAGATGCAAAATTATACAATGTGATGCATGTTTTTTAGTTTAAAAAAGCATATTATTTTCAGCATCACCGTTGTCTTAAATGAACAAGTCATTAGGGAGATATCTGCCTGAAGAGTATTTAATTACTCAACTGCTCACTACACTTTAGGCACAGGTGCTCAACAATAACATTATTTGCATTAACTATATAACATTTTGTAATGCTAATAATTTTTCCACACAGGCTAGCGTGCTGTTGCACAGAAAAGCACTACTTCACATCACTCCCAAAGGTCCATGTTTCATGTTTTGTTTATGTGTGAGCCCTCAAACATTGTAAAAGTGTCATCCTAAATCTACGGGTCTCCTCTATGTATTATAGACTATAATTTAAGCAGATGTAACTTTTTGTGTGTTTGGGTCAGATCTCAGATGCTATGTGCGCCCCAGCTGTTACTGAGGTCATTTATTTTTAATAGCTTTTGTCCCCTCTCCTTCACCAGGCTGGAGTAGGCCAGGCATGAGCGACGCACACCTGGACGAATGGCAGAGGAGGTCCTTTGACATTTCATCTGGCAGCTGTACACCTGAACAGACGGCCGATGCCTACCGGGCCCATATCCTCTCCATTCAGTATGCATGGGCAAGCTCCCAGCTCTCTCAGGCCGGCGTGGCCAGCCTGCTCAGGACCTACTCGGAGCGCTACGCTGCAGTGCTGGACTCTGATGACCCCCAAACAGGGCTTAACAACTATGCAGAAAGCGTGCTCCATCTGGCTCGCAATCAGAGGAACTACAGCGACAAATGGGAGTCTTCCCTCACCACGGACAGTGTGCTGCAGTTGCCCTCTGTGCAGAGGATGATTCAGGCAAGAGAAAAGGGAGTTGGCTTCCAAGTGGCACCAACAGATGTTAACATATCTGTGGGACAAGAGAGCAAAAGCAAGCCCCCCTCTGGTCCCTTTACTGGAGTCAGGTCAGAGGCTACATGGTTTAAAACTGTGCCACCACAGCTAAACGCAGAGTGTAACAAGGCTACCAATAACCTTACTAAAATTTCTGCTGAGAGGCCAAAAGCCTCAGGCGGGCCGTCATTCTGCCAACCTTCAGTGCGACCACAGCCTGTGTTTAGTCATCCTTCTTCAGCTCCTCCACAGTGGAACCCTAGCACTGAAGGAGGAATGCAAAACTGTCCGTCTTCCTCCTTTCCCACCTGTAACCCACCTAAACGAAAGAATTTCTACAATCCAGATGGATGGGATGGTGACAGAGGGCAACACGGAGGGGGAGGAGGCACCGACCCCCGAATCTCAGGCAACTTCAAAACGGCTCGCGAGCAGTTCATTGTTGATCAGCAGAAAAAACATTCCCATCAGCCCCAGAGAGGTTACGCCCCAGGGATGGCAGCAACTGTGAAGAAATCTCTGGGTGCCAACAGGCCTCGAGGTGCATCTTCAAAATTCGTGTCACCCCTCCCACGACAGGAGGAGGAAGACAGCGTGGTGAGCCGAAATTCCAACCAGGAATCTCAAATCCTGGATGAGCGTCTGAAGAACTTTGAGCCGAAGATAGTTGAACTGATCATGAGTGAGATTATGGATCATGGGCCTCCCATTGCCTGGGATGACATAGCAGGTCTGGAGTTTGCCAAAACTACCATAAAGGAGATTGTGGTTTGGCCCATGCTGCGACCTGACATTTTTACTGGTCTGCGTGGACCACCCAAAGGCATCCTGTTGTTCGGACCCCCAGGGACTGGAAAAACTCTGATAGGAAAGTGCATTGCCTGTCAATCAGGTGCCACCTTCTTCAGCATAAGTGCTTCATCACTCACATCCAAGTGGGTGGGTGAAGGAGAAAAAATGGTACGTGCCCTGTTTGCTATTGCCCGCTGTCATCAGCCTGCTGTCATTTTCATCGATGAAATTGACTCACTGTTGTCCCAGCGGACAGACGGGGAGCATGACTCATCACGCAGGATAAAGACCGAGTTCTTGGTTCAGCTGGATGGGGCAGCCACAGCAGCCGAGGACCGCATCCTGGTGGTGGGGGCCACCAACCGACCCCAGGAGATTGACGAGGCTGCTCGTCGACGCCTGGCAAAGCGGCTGTATATCCCCCTGCCTGAAGCTGCAGCCCGACGGCAGATCGTGACAAACCTCATGGCTCGAGAGAAAAATCAGCTGCGAGAGCAAGAGCTCGAGAGCGTGGTAACAGCCACGGAGGGCTTCTCTGGAGCTGACATGACTCAGCTTTGCCGAGAAGCAGCCCTGGGGCCCATACGTAGCATCCAGCTCAGTGACATCACCACTATCACTGCAGATCAGGTGCGACCAATTCTCTACAGCGACTTCCAGGAGGCCCTGAGGACTGTACGACCCAGTGTCTCGGCTAAAGACTTGGAGCTGTTTGAGGAGTGGAATAAGACCTTTGGATGTGGACGCTAAATTTTGCTCCTCATCTTGATTTTCATCTGCCTTTGCTAAAATTTTTAAATGTTTTTTGGTTATGAGTGAAGAAAATGGTGCAGCTGTGGAAAGGATAAAAATATATATACATATATTGTTTTTGATGGTCACAATGCCCTTAAATGAATTTGTTATTCTTCTGGCTTAAAATAACTTTACACGGCCACTAAAATCTTAAAAAACCACAATAGTCTTACACGTGTCATCTAAATTCTGCATTGTATGATACTGTGCAGCTGTTTTTGCCAATTATTTTGCAGATTCTCGCTAGCTTTAGACTGACGTTTTTGTGGCCATTCACATAACTTGTCATGTTCAAGATGTTTCAAGTTAAAGTACAAACCATAATAAGTTATTTTAGCTAAGTGTTGGCATTATTTGTTGTTTGGTGTCTAAGATAAAGCCACGTGTGTTAAAGTTAGTATTACTCACATCTTGTGAAGAGAAGCTCCCGCTACACTTTTCCCTGTTCCCAGACTGCCATCTGTTTTCTGATTGTCCTCTTTGGGATTTGGTTGAAGTTGCAGACGCCTTTTTTGTACATCCAGTGTTTCAAGCGAGACCGTCTAGCAATTTGTTTTTGTTATTGCATGTCAAAATGTTGTATTTCAGAAATTAAAATAAAAAAAAAAATCACTCAACCAGCTAAGGTAATATTTATATCTCATAATTACACTAGCAACAACAACAAAACAGTTGAGTTCCTTTTTGCTCTGCCTCTCTTTGTTTTCGTTCCTATCTGATCCAAAGAGGGCAGCATCATTACTTCAGTCAACCTGAAGTGTCATTGGCTTGAAATGTTCCTGAGGCTGGATGTGCTAATCTTATCCGCGGAAGTTGGGCAACACTGAGAATATCCTGGGTCTCATATTGAGAAAAAAAAACAAAAAACCTCCATTTTCTTTGCCTCCCTTCCTGTTAGTTATGAAGAAAGCCCTGGACTCAACAGGAAAAATCTGTTACTGCAATACATCCCTTGTATTAGACAACGAGGATCTGCGCTGTTGTTTTATTCCAGATTCTGATCAATACAGCTCAAGATTGGTTAAGGCACTTGCTTCTCTGGCCGTCTCCCCAGGTGTCAGCGTCCCTCAGTGGTGTCTTTGGCAGCACAGACTTTTAAAATAATGTTTTTCAAATCGAATGCCTCACTTCTTCATAGATACATCAAGACCATTATAGATTGTCCACACATGAAATGAAGTTCTCATGCAAATTTAATGACCAAATCTTTGAAAATCTGGAAGACCATGAAAAAGGACTTTCATTTATTTTTCATCTTTTTGTCAAGTCCCTGATAAATATTTCAGACCTGTGTGCTTGGCCACTGTATTAAAACTTTGTTGAATTAGCCAGCAGTGAAAGAAGACACACAAACCCCGGCTGGGTTCCTCCGAACATGGGGACTCCCCGCAGCTGGACCGGGACAGATGCACAGAATTCCTCTGGTGCTGACAGGATCTTGAGGGTCCGCTGAGTCCGGGCTGAAGAGTGTGCCATATGGTGTGAGCTTGTAGTTGAGTTTAAGTGTGGCTGTGCAACATCTGGGGCGCAAACATACAAATAAGACAGTACACATAGTGGATTTAATGTAAAGAAGAAAAGTTAATTTGTCCTTTAAAAAGATCCAAATAAATGCTGCGGGAACTTAAATGAAAAGGTTTGATCTTTTATTGTAAGTTAATGTAATACTTTTTACATTCCTTCTTTGGAATATGGCTCACACTTCCAATTCACATAGTGGCATTCATAAACTACACTTTTTGTTAATTGAATGCTTTAAATTTGTTGTAAAACAATACAAACGGGCTCAATGTTTAGATATTTAATTTAGATAGATTGATAAAATTATAAAGAAATAATTTGTTAATCCCAAAGCCAATTTATAGCAATAGAGAAACAGACATAAAAAGTAAGAAATAAAAGATAAAAATAGAAATGTAAAATGCAAATGCAGAAATAGGAATAAAATAAAGTGACAATGTAAAAAAGTGGGTTGACACAAAGTAAAATCAGATAGGTAATTAAAGTTAAAAAAAAAAAGTGGTTTGATGTGAAGTACAGCATTAACATAACACATTTTCCTCATAAACATCAATATGTGTCATTATGGTGTCTGAGACTGTATGTAAAATACAGATTAGTGGTTTCCAGAAACATAACATGGCTATACATGTTTGGTAAACTTGGTTGTATAATGTCACAGTTTGACTCATTTAACACAGTTGCATATAAAGGGGATATATATTTTGAAAATGAAAAAAAAATTATTTTGCTTGTACATGTAAGGACATAAAAGCACATATTTGGATGCCTAAAGTGACGAGTTAACTGTGAAAATATGTAATTCCATGAGCGGTTCAATTGTTCAGACAAAGATCAGACCAGAATTATTCTTTCAGGAATTTTACAATCATTGGTTCATGTTTACTGTAGTTAATCTTTACAATAATTTGGAAGCAAGTCACCTGCGCGCGTGACCTGTCCAGGGTGTACTCCTGCCTTTCTCCTGTAATGGGCTGGGACGGCCTCCAGCAGACCCCCTTGAACAGAATTAAGTGGGTATAGAAAATAGATGGATGGATGGTCATTTTGCCTTCTTATATTCACATCATTCTGTATCTTAGTAATGGCATGCACCAGGAACAGAGCCAGGCATTGTAATCAGTCGGGGCCTAGCCCAGTGCGTAAAGCCTGGATTATACGTCTATATGGCAACTTTGCACGTATGAAACATTAATATTTATGCTTTTCTCACTATGTAATTCTTTATCAACCATTTCAGCTCAAAACTTCTTGGAGGGGTCTCCACAACAGACTATAGTTCACATGTTGATTTGGCCCAGTTTTACGCCAGTTGACCTTCCTGCCACAACTCTGCAGAGACACACATAAGCATATATGTTTTTCCGACTGTGGGAGGAAACCAGAGCAAACCCCCACAAGCAAATTTCATACAGAAGTACTGCTGATTGAACCAGGACCCTTCTTACTATGAGGCCACAGTGCTAACCACTAAGCCACCGCGCTGTCCAGCTGTGTCAATCTGTAATTAGACCACCAAACTCTAGTCGGCGCTGTTGGTTCGGTTCTGCAGCGCTGCAGTTTCCAGTTCCGAACTTGCGTTTCCTACATCTAGCTAGGACATAGCGACGAGGCAAATCAACATATCTCATGTGAGTTGGAGCTGATAAATGTTGAGTATCGGTAACTTTTATTGACATTGCAGCAACCTATCTTTCTTTCTAGTTTGAAAACGACAAAAAAGAAGCTATAGCGGGAAATACAGGCATGAAGAACAACGCTACCAAAGAGATCAATCTCTGCGATCCGCGTCACTGCGATAGATCGTCATGTTTGAACAGAGGTAGACGGTGTACAGATTTGAAAAATAAACCTTTAAATAATGACCTTTGCTCAGGTTTGCAGTTACTAATGGGCAAATTTGAGAGTTAGAAAAACGTGAGATAAACTGGAAGCTTCTATAAAGATCACAACGCTTAAGAAATACTACAGTAATACATACATCCTTAACTCTCCTTCTATAGTGCAGACTTATAGTAGCTACTTTTGTCTTATGTCCCAAAATACTATAAGATCCCAGTAGTCAGTTCTGGTATAGCATACTAAAAGAGTCCTGTAATATTTTGTCTCAAAATATGTTTTTACGGGAAGTCTGAACTACTTTTGTTCCAACTCCTCAATCAGCTGTGAAATCACCAACCTGAACCAGCATCCAGCTGTTCACTGGTTGGTGGTGTCCTAAGCTTTCCAATAACCAGTTTTATTCAGCCAGACCACCAGACTGACAAAGACGTAGGTTTTACTTTTGACACTAATGGGGATATGACCAGCCCATACACTGTTATACACAACAATGTACTTTTTTAATACATTATAGAAGACTGTAATACCCTCCTCCAAGCTATAACACTCCTTTATACTGTATCAAGAGTGAAATAAAATGACCTGTTTTCAATCTGTAGCCAGTTAAATAAGAGCTTTTAAGTACTTATGTCTCAGATATGCACCATATGTGTTATGATCCACAGTCTGAAATTTTTGTTTTTTTTTGTTTTAAACAACATAACCTTTTTCTTAAATGGCCCTGATACAACGTTGGACTAGCTCAGCCAGGATTACGTTGCTTGCTCAACTTGAATCTTCAGATTCACAGATCTGTCCTGTTTTGTTCTTGAAATGGAAAAGATTAAAGCGCCCCCACAGATCATCTTAAAGGTTTTTACAGCTCACCTCCACCATCACATCTGAGGCCCCCAAATGATGATCGAAACACGATCCACATGAAAAGTGAGGACAAACAAATGACTGGCCTAGTACCATTACTGTCAACTAATTAAATACGAAAAACTATTTTCATGAAGTGACTCACCCTTTTCGTCTCCACAGACACACATAAACTGACTTTTGGGTTTTAACTCGGTACTCAGCACATTTAATTGATGGGCTCCAGCAATAATTATAACCAGAGCCATCCCATCGGGACGAGAATACAAAGTCAGTGACATTAACATATCTGTTTTGGAGATGGGACCTAAGTGGAAGAATCTGGATGTTATCTCTTTGTGTACCTTGACATACACTTAATCTCAGAGTTATTATAGGGACAGTTCAGAAGTTGCTGGATAGTGGTACATAATTGTACTCTGCTATGTTTGATGCAGGCTGTCCTACCTGTCAGTGGCAGGATATATGCACTGATGAACATTTATATAAACAGTGGAAATACCTTTTTAAGGGACATTTAGATGTTGTTCCCCGTGACCCGGACATGGAACAACGGGTTTAGAAAATGGATGGATGGATTTAGATGTTGTTGTGGATAGTTTAATTGCAATAAAAAATTTCCATCACAGTCATGATTCCACCACAACTCTGATTGGTCTTTCACTTTGTCATCCAACATTTGAAATTACATTTAAGGATACACTTAAAACATTTGGGACCTTCCACCCTACACACCACGTCTCTATTTTTAATTGCACCTACATACACAAACTTTAAGTTTTTAATAGGAAAAAAAAAAGAGGTGGAGTTATTTAAAAAAAAAAGAAAGAAAACGGAGAAGAAAATAAATAATAATAATTAAAAATAATAATTGTAAAAAATAATAATAATTAAAAAAAGTATAATTAATTGAAAAAAAATATTTTAAATAAATTACTTAAATTAAAAAAAATAACATAAAATAAAATAAAAATTATTTTAAAAAAAAATTAATAATAAAACCCACCTCTATGCAACTGGGGTGGAGGAGGGATGGCTCAACGATGGAAGGGTGTTTGGGCCCTGCTCG
>JAOWBL010000007.1:16989975-17005887 GCA_028564865.1 Zenarchopterus dispar | reverse complement strand
ATATCTATATATATATATATATATATATATATATGTGTGTGTGTATATATATATATATATATATATGTGTACACATTTTGGACAATCTGACAAATTAAAATAACAGTTGTGGATTTCATCCAAAATTATCTGGTTGTTGGTTCTAGGATTTTAAGTAAATACTAACTCAGAATTAGTTTGCCTTCTTGCAGAGGCTGAAGATGAAGTGATGGAAAATTTCACAAATCTGAGAAAGCTTCTGAACAAGTTTCACTCACTGGTTCCTTTGAGGCAGACAGTCAAACTTGTTATCCTTTCTCTGACATGGTAGTGAAATATTTTGCCACAGAAACACATCTGGGATACCAGGACAGTTGCTGTGGCCTCCCACTTTCAGTACCTTTGGACATAACTACTGATAGTTGCCTCCTTATTTTGCCTCATCTAAAATAAATCTATTTTTAAGTGGAGAGAATGAGAATCGGAAATATTGAGAATATAATTTTAAATAAATCATTTTGGAACAGTATGAGTTAAACTACTCATTAAAACACCTTGTAGTGCAGGAAAATGTATGTAATATAGTAACTCTCCCCTACATAGACCTAAAGATTTATCAAAATTATTAGATCTACAGATGATAGTGTCCCACTATCTCATTTTTGCAGAATTCCTTTTACTTTGATTAACTTACATGAGTAAGAAAATGTCCATATGAAGTAAAGTCAAGAAATCCAACCAAAGTATTCAGTTGGTCAATTTCTATTCCTACTTCCATATGTTGAGAAATTTTGGTATAGAAACAGTGACCAAGTTACAGAAAATGCTGTGAATATTTTTGTTGGTCTGCCCGTTAATGAGATGCAGTTCTCTAAATAGACGTGTACATCTCTTTATTGGATTCTGTGAAGCCCACAACTGGAATTTGTTGAGTCTGCTTCCTGGCGGAGTATTTCAGTCAGCAGGACTGAAAGGAGAAGTGAGATTTGGGATTCTGGCAGGGTCAGATTCACTTGGCCAAAATATGTCTCTTATGCAAATCCTCTGCCCCCCCCCCGCGGGGTCCTAGTCAAGCATGGTGGCGGGAGGGAGGCCGTTCGGTGCTGTTCACAGCTGCTTTCCGTTCCTGTTAACTCACACAGCTGCCATCTGGAGGAGGTTGTCTCGGCAAAGCTTCGCTAAGATCCTCCGCTGGTCCTGGCTTCGCTCTCCAGACTCATCTGGCCTTCAGAGGCCACGCCGCTGCCTTCTTTTCCACCAGCTGACCCTCTCTGTCCCTGCTGAAGCTGCTTCTCCCTTCAAGTCTGGGACATAAAGTGAAGAAAGTATATGTATCCTATAAGAATGTCGCCAATCATGCACACCCCTTTTTTCACTTCCACCACTCACAGATGTTACCTCAGTTGTTTATTAGATAACATGTAAATGTCATGGTTTACACAAACCACAGAAGTAAAGCTCCATATTCAATTTACTCTGTTTTGAATACAAAATCCAGCGTTCAGCCACAGTAAGTGTTCACTCTGTTTAAAAGTGTTTATTTATTCCTCTCTATATGCTCATTTGCAAGCAGAGTATTCAGTGTTTTTTTCTGTTTTTTCACACAAATGTCATTCATTCAGTCTTTTTTAAGATTTTACTTGACAGGCCTAGCAGAACTGCATCTTGACTGATATGTAAACATATTTCTTTGAGATTATTTAAAAGTTTGAGGCTTTAGGATAATTTTTCGAAGCCTTACTCATATTTACTTTTGGCTTTAAGCATTTTAATATGTACTGCATATTTCCACAGTGTTTGAAGCAATTCAAAAGCACACACATTTGCAACTAAATATTCAGATATATACCATATAGATACGGATAATTCTTAATATGTGTAAATGCACCTTATTTAATGAAATCAGTTCTTCTCCTTGCAGTCATTGTTTCAAAAACCAAACACCTTTCCACTCTGTGTGCATATATAAAATACCCTTTATTGATATTTTGCAAGCATAAAGCTCCTTTCAAATGAGGCATTTCCAGTTCATGAGTCAAACAATTCCTGGCCATCAGGTATAAAACAAAAAGGTCCTGATAACATTTTCTTCTGTTAACATTAAAAACAGCTTCCAGCAGCAGTCATGGATCCCTCACACACATTTAGTACAGCTGAACAGAAAAAAAGATGCAGCTTTTACTACTATATAGGACAAACATTTATCACCGTAATAAATACAAAAAACATACAGGCATGTAAATGTTCTATAAATAATATGTAGGTTATTACAAACACAAGTTAAAGATAACAGGTAAAACCCTTAAAAGAAGCTGTGTGTTTTTCTACATGGATTGAGAGTTTTTGTTTTTATTCTTCTACTGATTGTATTTAACAACAGTGTTACCGCGGATTTGGCTGCACTGAAAACAACTGCAGAAAGGATTTCTCGGTCAGTTTTTCAGCACAGATGCCTGTAAGAGAAAATACATCATTTCAAATCTAATAATAATAATAAAAAAAATAGAACAAAAACAAAAGAAAGGGAAAGAAAGGAAAAAGTCTACCTGGCTTTTCAAAAGAAAAGACACATTTGGACTTTTTGGCTACATGTGTGAGTTAGAACCTATAAATGGTGCACATACACCCTGCTGAATAGTTTTCAACATTTTTTTTCCTTTGATAAAGGCAGGTGAACTAATCTTCCTTGAACACTCACTTAGAAATTAAAGTACATGTTTTGTTTTTTTGTTAATTATAGTTGTTTACATTTATCTGTGGTCAACCAACATGCATACATTGTATAAAAACACAATATACAGCCATCAAGTGTATTTTACATTATGTATTTTTTATCCATTTATTGCAGATGCGTGTCTGTATGTGGTGTGTCCCATTCTGTGTGTGTGTGTGTGTGTGTGTTGTGCTTGAAGGGGCTCAGAAGCGATGCTCTCCCCGAGTTATGTGAGACGAGAACTCGTATCGATCTTGACTCCGCTGACCGCACACGTTGCACTCGAAGGGGTCTCTGAAGCCGTGGCAGCCCATGTGAATGGTGTACATGACGTGGTCCAGGAAGAGCACACGGCAGTGTTCGCACATGTATTCCCTCACCTGCTCCCCGTCTGAGGTCAACACCTTGAAGCCCCCAGAGGCCATCTCCATGCCGGCCCGGACGGCGTTGTACTGCCTCTGCTGCTCCTCCTTCACCAGGGGCAGCACGCCGTTCCTCACCCCCGAGGTCATGTGGTTGGTCAGGTAGATGAGGCCGCCGGCAGTGGCGGTGGGACGATCCTCATTGTTGCTCTCGGTGTCTGTGGAGTCCTGGCCGCTGTGGCTGGGCGAGCCGTCCTTCTCGCTGGAGGCGGACTTGGAGTTGGAGAGCAGCAGCAGGTTCTCGGCGGCGGTGTCTTTGGCTGACATGCCCGTCCCCGTGTGGCCCTCTGACGCCGGTTTGTGGAGGGCGTACATGGAACCGAGACCCACATCAGAGGAGGAGGCTGGGGAGGTCTGGACCAGAGGCCGGAGTGACTCAGCTCCTAAGTAGCTGATGGCGCTGTTGATGGCCTGGTCGATGACGTGAGGCTGAATCAGCTCGCCTGCTCCTCCGTCGTAAGACAGATCTGACAGACGCTTGTCTCCTGAAGGGCCAAAGACAGGCAGGAGAGTGATGTGAGCGAATACTTCACTGACACACTTAAACTGTCACGTATATCCTGACGTCTCGTTACCAAGCCCGCTCCTCTCTAGATGAGTTAGAAAATGACTTTATCTTATTATCTGTATGGTTTCACGTTCAATTATGAGTATTTCTTAACAGCTAATAACATTTTCCTCTGTCTTTCAGCCTCTCTCCTTTATTTGTTGTTTTAGCAATTTAGAAATTAGCAGCTTAATGCATCGTATAGTGAATACACAGAGTTAAAGAGTAAATATTAAACGAGATTGTCTTTCTAAAAAAATACTAAGAAAATGAAAAGCGCAGCCTCTGAGCTGAGCCGGGGTTGATGCAAATAACACAAAACACATTGCAATGGCTCACCTATGCAGCTTTCACAGCAGTCATTTTTTAGCAACAGTGGTAACATTGCATTCACACAAAGGAAGCAGATTTTATCCCTTACCCACAAACTTCTGTGGCATAGTGCTCTTACGTTTAGCTACATTATTAGCTAGTCTGTCTAGCACCAAGGCTCTGTCAGATCCCGTCTGGCTTAAGTCTTCCCTCTGCTCATTCTGGTTGCTTTCTTCCTTTACTACTGGAAAGCAAGACAGAGAAGTAGGTTTTAGCGTCAAAGAGATTTAAAATTGGCGCTGTTTTGAAGTCATGAGCTGCTGCCTGACAACACATGGTGGATGGTGTTTCCTACAAGTATGTACAGTATGTAAACGGCACAGAAGGGACACTTCTGACACATGTGAAGCTCTTGGTCTATGGACATGCTCTCAGAGGAGGATTGATGTGTTGCTATACTGAAATGTACAGAGTCCCATGCTCAAACTATCTCCATTTATGACCAAAGAGGATGAACACACTGGCTTTATTTGCTCTGCAGGTGTTTTGGCTACCTAACAATCTCCTAGATGTTGAAATAAAAATGATGGACTTGTCTCGTCAGCAGGTTCAGCAACAGCATCACTATCTGCCGTTGCGTGCGTCAAGAGATCAGGGTAAAGTAGGACACCAGATTTAGGTGAAAGTTAAGCTCGCGTGTCTTGAAGCACCGACCTGTGTAGACGCCTCCCATGTACTGGAGGTAGTTGTGACACCTCTCCTTGTGCTCCTCGAGAGAGCTGCGCTGCTTGTAACTCCGCCCACAGTAGGCGCACTTGTGGGGTTTTCCAACTGTCGAATTAAAAAACCAAAGACAAAGAAAACAAACAAAATTACATCAGTGCAAACAGAGCAGGATTTTACTCTATAAAATGATAATAAAGAAACAATCCTTGACACATTAAAATAACACAAAAGGAGCTTTACCTACATCTTAACACGACATGGACATGATCATAGTGGAGTCCTCAGTATTTTGGGGGAATTTGGGAAGAAACTTTGTGGGATTTCACATTGTAGAAACAAAAACTTAGTCATGCTGGGAAACTTCCTTAAACTTTCTTTGTCGTTCTGACACACACATATGTATATATGTGAAAGGACAAAGTGGGACCTTTTGAGTTCTTGTTTGTTTACTGTTTATGGACTGAAACAGCTTAACTGAAGCCCCAGCTTTACTGCTGGTTTTCACAGGTTAACGCCACTCATGATTCCTGTTTCCACAGCACCCACAGGATTTTACATTCTGGAGCCACTTTTTATCTTTTCTTTTTCTTGTCAAAATGCTCATAAAATCATTCACAGACATGGATCACCTCTGACTGTGGTGGTCACAACCAGTCAGTAAGAACTATAATAATACAGCTATTCAGAGTTCATTTGACATACAGTTGTTGTGAGTAAACACATCAATCTCAGTGTCACCTGTACTGAGCTCTGACATTCAAATTTTTGAAACAATACTTTATGGGACTTATCATTTCATACAATAACAGAACTCCTGTCTTAGACATATTAGGCCACTCTCCCCAGTTTGAATGTTTTTGCTTTAATTTAAATCAGCACAGTAGTGTAAACGTCACAGAAATGAGAAAGCTTCAAATTTTCTCCCCTAATTTTCGTTAATTCAGTGCAACACTTTAAGTGTGTCCTGTAGGTTATGCTTTCGGTGCTCTGTGACACTCTTCAGGGCCAGTGCGCTTTTTACACCCAAATTTCATTAACACATACTTCTGCAAAGCATTTGCAAAAAAAAAAAAGTGACACCGTATCTACACGCTGTCAACTTCCCCTTACATAGAACTGAGGTCTTTGCGCTGCAGAAGCTGTTGTGTCTCTTGTAAAGGCTTCCACCGAGCTTTCCTAGAATCAGCCTGAGTGCAGAAGTTTATCTGCGTGGGCGACTGCTGCATACTCACCCGAATGGGTGCGCAGATGCCCAGTGAGGGCATCCCTCCTGCGACAGGCGTAGCTGCACAGGTGACACTTGAAGGGCTTCTCTCCTGAGTGGAGCTTGATGTGACGCAGCAGGTTGCCCTTCTGGGTGAAGGAGGCGCCGCACTGGCTGCACTGGAAGGGCCGTTCTCCTGAGGACAAGAGCAGACACATGCATGTGCATGTTAACGCAAAAGAGTCGTTTAATAGGAAAAAAAAAAAAACACTGATTTGAGTGCATCACTTGTCTAAATTTGTGTTTGATCCCTCCACTTGCAACAAGCACAAAGTCTTTGTTTTTAGCAGAGGATGGATATCTGGCGGCTGCGGGGATGCGGGGTCGCTGCTCTACAAGACTGCCCAGCGCCAGAACAAGCCGGATGATGGAGCGTCTCTGGGGCAGGGAGCGATCCAGCAGCCAGCGGGAGGGTTTCACAGCAGAGTGACACTCCATCTCTCCGTGCTCCCCCTGCCTCATCGACTCCTGGCGCTCTGATCGAACAAGAGCCTTTCAGACTCAGCCTGCCAGTTCCGTAATGCACCATTGCCTAGGTCAATTTGATCTGAAAATCTCATTTTTTCCTCTTCTTCGTCTCTAAAATAAGAGCGCCACATCACAATGCAAATTCAGCCTCATTTGAATAAAGCGGAGGAAACACTTTGTGTTAAGAGCCAGTCTTCCTGATCAGCGCTTCTGGAATAAACCAATATCCAGCCTCTCCGAGTGTTGTGGCATTCTGTGAAAACGCTTTAATATGACTGTTTTTTTTTTTTTCAAAGGCCCCCCTCCCCATAAAATAAGAGTCACCAGTGAAGCAGCAAAAATGTATAAAAAGGGAAATTCATTAAAAATGCATTTCAGAAGCAAAGACTCACCTCAGAATATTTTCTATTTAAACAGGAGACACTTCATTATATCTTTTATACTTTCTTTTGCATTTACATTAGTCTAGTGTTCCTTTTCTTCCATTTTGACTTTCATTAGTTTCTAAAGCTCGATAGTTAAGTGCCTTTTTCACAAATGTTCCCCACCACTGGCTTGGCTCCTTTACAATAGAATATCAATTTTGAATTTTGAAAAACTTTTAATGGGCAGATAATTGTCACTTTGTGGAGATTTAACTGCGGCAGATATCGGGTTTCTTCACTGAGGGCACGTTTTATTAGAGCAGAGTTTGGATTTTACGACTTAACTGCACGATAACTGATCAGTAACTTCAGTTTGTCATTTGGTAATTTAGAAATGTGTGTGTGTGTGTGTGAGCAATGCTAATGAGGATGCTTTAAAGTGTATTTCATGCACAAAACACACGCAGACAACACAAGCATGCCAACAACAAGGTAGTAGTAGTACAAGAGGGACTGTCAGTATAAGAGATGTTTCAACTGAGCTGAAGTATGTTAGTGTTCGCAAGAAGGATGCAGTTCACAGCTACGGTGAGACTTAAGTTTTGCCTTTGTAAATCTAAAGCAATGCTCTAAACAAGAGGAGGGGTCGCAGCACACACTCATCTAACCCTCTCATACTAACAGTGAACATGGGTGCAGAGGAAGGGCAAGAAGTATTGCAGGCTGCTTACCGGTGTGGCTTCGCTTGTGCACCATCAACACATTGGGGCCAATGCAAACTATCCCACAGATATCACACTTGAGCTTCCCGTTGGGCAGCCGGATGCCGCCAGCCGGGGAGAAGGCCTTGGCTTCGGGGCTCGGCTGTGAGCCGTTCACCTTGGCCCCCGAGGCATCGACCACGCGCAAGTCTTCCGCGCACTCCTCCTCCTCCACGCCATTCATGTCACAGGCCAGCCCATTCTCCTCATCACTGCGAGCCTCAACTTTAATATTACAGGCTGGAAAAGAGGGCAAGGGGGGGCCACGGTTTAGAATACGAGCATAGTTCTGTCATCATGTAAAAATCCTAAAGATGGGCAGTTTATCAGTGTGACATCGATGCTGTGGCATGAGAAGAAATAGAGCTGTTTATCCAAGTATTCCTGAACCTTATTGGCTCTCCTCACTGAATAAAATGATGCTGACTTTTGTTATTTCTAATCTTACTCTGTATTATTCCAGACCTAATATTTTGATTGGGGGCTAAATAATTCAGTTCCCTCAGTGCTTTTACAGATTCATGGATTAATTTTGTGTTTCACCTTGTATTTTTTAGCACTTACATTCAATCTGAACACATTTTTGGCCTATTTCGGTCTTTTAAAGCATGTTTTCTGTCTGGAGGAGGCAGGACACCTTCAAAGAAATTAAACTCTCGCTGCCTTATTATGTACAGATTGTGGTGATGAATTCTGTGATTGCAGCAGCAAAACTGGAGATCTTATTTTGTCATTATGATAAAATACGGCTTGGCTTTTATTTCGACGTATTGAGCATGTGGTTATAGTCACTGGAGCTCTTTTCATTCCCTATTTCTTCTGCTGGAATTCACTCAGAAAGTAATGACACTGCACTATAACATAACTGGAGCAGCAGCAGCGGCTTTGTGGTGACAAACGTCCTTTAGTGCACATTGTGACATTTTCATGTGTTGCGGGATGCTGCACCAAAACTCCAGAAACTTCCCCTCCCGTTTCGGGCGTCTTTTGCAACTCCAGCCAGAGAAAACGTAGCAGATATGGGACGAATCAACCCACACACGGAGAGTCTGACATCGACCGCCTCCCATCGACGTGGCGTCTCTCACTTTTTGAGGATACGCAGGTGGATGGCATGTCTGCTGTTTGAGGATGTCGGTGATGAGATGAGGAAACATGCTGATCATCTCACACCATCACACTTTTTGTGAAACAAATGACAGCAAGATAAACAGGAAACAGAGACACAGGAAGCAGTGTGAAACTAGGGACGAGTGCGGTATCTATCAGAGCAATAGAGTGCGATGAGCAAAGACAAACACACCAACTCCCCTATGGCCTTTTCACAATCTTGTTCATTTGCACAAGCCTTGATCTAATTTTTCACACCTCTAACATTTAAATGTCAGAAAGGAGATGCTACATGGCTGATGAAACTAACATTTCAGGAATAATTTTTTAAAGAAACGTGTTATTTCTATTTGATGTGTGGCGATCAGAAAAGAGAAGCACTCCTGAACATTAAACTACTCGCACCTGCTTTTCCCCACTAGAAAACTTCTGGAAACATCTAAGAGAAGTAAAGCATCATGCAAGTCTCGAGGCTGCCAAACTGTGGTTTGCTTGCCTCGGGTGTCAGCCCGATTTCCCCATGGCTTTACCTCTGTTTGTACAACTGAAGAGGAAGAAGAGGAAATCATGAAATATAGGAATCCATGGAAAAGGGGAAGCTTCAGAAAGAGGGTCTGTGTAACTGAAATACCAAGAATTATGGAGAAGTGACAGAAAGGGAAGCATGAGAAAGGAATTGTAAAACAGCATGCAACTGAAACAGTTTTTTCTTTCACCGAGAGTCACCGGGGGGAGAAAAACTGTCCTGATGTATGTTTCCCATTCGAGGCAGGAGCTGAAGTGAAATACGTGAACTTTACAGAATCACGAGACACTGGTTGCCTTATCAGTCAAAGTTGGATCATTCACCCATCCATCTCCAGTTTTATTCACTTCAAACTATCTGCTCCCCCCCATAGCTCTGTTTTTTTTCTTGCCATAAGCAAAGAGTTGCCACAAAGGAAACGAAAAGCTTCACAGTCAAGAAAAACAAAACTGTGCTTAAGCTGCAGAATTGATGATAAAGAGTTACATTACACAACTGTGTTTGAATTTGTGGTATAAACAAACTGCATATGCGTTCAAATGTCTTTGCTGTGCAATCAGACAGTTCATGTTAAAAAAAAAAAAAAAAAAAAGAGGCTGCAACAAAATCTGAACGTCGCTGTAAAATCTCTGGAGCAAAAACAGTTGACATGAGCAGACGTGACATCTCTCAAGGCATCAGTAACATTTATACTTGTTTACTGTGTGCTTTGTTTCCTTTTTTTTAATGAATTGCTTTCAAAAGACCATCGAAGGGAGGTGGAGGTGGTCTGAGCTTGTGGCGGTACAGATGAGGTCACAAAACGATCAATCTCACATCAGTAAAAATAAAATAGAGCTAAACTACGGTGTCATCATATCTGTAATATTAAGACCTGATCAAACTTTCATTTCACTGTTGTCAGTATTGTTACATAGTAATAACTCTAATCTGCCTCACTTTGAAAACATTTTTAAAACAGATCTCCCTTAATTTTACCTAAAAATATATCAGTCACGCATCGATTACATATTGCTCATCACTAACTCGTGCTATTAATAAATTCACTTTATCCACTTTAATCACAGCAAGTATTTCCACTGCTGCTTTAACATTTATGTGTTATTTTAATGATACCTACTGAAACTATCTATTCCTATTATCTAACTAGGCTTCTTAGAAACCTTTATTCATTAAACTTTAAGATAGTTATTTTTTTCACTAACGTTTGATCAACTACAACTATGCATTTTAACCGTTACGTTTGTCTTTTCAGGACAAGATGCATTTGTTTAAGAGTGTCTATTGTCACCATTCACGTGTTAGTTTTGCTACATCTTCTATAAGTAAACTGCTTCAGTAGTCACTCATCACAGATGACTGCTTTAACGTCTCAGTTTGCTTAATAACCATGGCTTATGCACATCTTCAACAAGTCAAGCCCAGATGACTCAGTTTAAGACCTTTGTTTCCATTACTAAGATAACCTCAGTAGTCAAACCCAGGCTACTAAATTCAAAGGAAATGTTTTTTTTTAAACTCAGCAAGTGCAGATGGACTGCCTCTAGCACAACTGCTCCTCGAGATTGTTAATATTTTGTGGAGTTTTGTTGAGCGCGATTATGTTGTGTACTTACTCTGTCTGCAAGCGTGAAACTGAATTCACCTACACACACACACACACACACACACACACACACACAAAGGAGTTATCTTTTCTAAAAAATAAAAGTACAGTTGCACTTTTGCTACTAAAATGAAGTGGTCACAAAAACTACCAAGCTGTCTTCCAGGCAGGCTTAAGCACTTTAAGATCTTTTTTTTTTTTTTTTTCATGCAATAAAGCTAAAATGATAAAAAAAAAAAAATAAAAAAAATCTCACAAGTGGCCACACCTATTTAGGCTCTTTAAGGTAATTCATGGTTTAGCCACAAAAGCGCTGACTGAAACCATTTATGAATAAAGAGTGTTTTTAACATTAATGGGCCCTAGAAAAATTATGTAAATTAATAATTAATCTATGGCTTTTTCCATAAACTTCTCTGCACAAGGTGTGCAGTATGAGAAGTGTAAATCTTGAAAAAAAAAAAGGGCAGTTAAAAAAAAAACAAACACTGCAGACAGAAGGGAACCATGAACGCTGGGCTGCCACCCAGGTCTCATGGATATGGGGAAGTTGTGACTAAATTGGGAATAGGAAGAAGGCTTTTACTTTATATCATGTTTGTCATGATCACACATCCTGATTTGTTCATTTTGGGAAGCAAGTGTCAGATCACGTTGTGCTGCAGACAACACAGCAGGTCTCTGTAAAAAAAAAAAAACCTGATGCAGCCCTAATCCTCAGGTTACAGATAAAAGGACACCCCGCGCTGCTGCAGAGACCTCACAGATTATAAAAAAATAATAAGACTAACAAATGTAAAGCTTAAGCTGTACGCTGATGCACAGAAGTCTAAAACGTCTTTGCATGGTATACTGACAGTGATCAATTGTAGGTGGAAGCAGCATAACAGAAGTGTCATTTCTGCAGCGTGGAAACGCGGCGAGCCTGCTGGAAGTTCCTGTTACTGCCTGGTGTTGCTCTCATAGCCTGAAAATAGCCTCCTATGTAAGGTAGTGGAACCACATGTGCCAAACCACGCCAGCAGCACATTCAGCGCGGCGAGCGGCCTCACTAAATACAGAATGATTTCCCCCTCACACATAAAGAAGAGAAAAAAAAGTACCATGTTTTTGGGAACTAGATGGCTCAGTGTCCCTTTCAGTCTCATGTCTCCAACATGGTAAAGCCTGTTTCTCTATCTGTCACTGAAAGTGAAAGAGAAATCATCTCACTGGGAAGGTCACCTCGCAGCCTTGTGGCTTCAGCCGAACGCATCTCCAAGCTTATTTTCTCTTTAAGTCACCCAATGAAATGTATTTTTTTTTCTCTCTCTGCTTACAATTCAGTGGGAGAGTAAAAAAGGCTTCGCTACTTCTGTTCGCAGTCTAAACTGCAGCACAGAGATGACGATCCCAAGCTGTGAAGACGTATTTGCAACAGGAAGCAACCTAGGTTTTGAGGTTTCAAGTTTTCGATACTTTGAGGTCCCATGTCCCACATTTAGTCCCTCAGCTATTTGTCTTTTTTTCACTAAAGAGAACTGAGCAGCACATGATCCTGGGCGATAATTATAACTTATTTGGGCTTTTATCACAGAGGCAGCGCTGCATAGATGTAGCAGATACTTGCACTTCCCTTCTTTCTCTCTGTCCCTGCACACACTCACACACACACACACACACACACACACTCACACACACACACACACATACACTCGTGTGGAGGGAATGAACAGAAACTCACATGAACAACCAGCTGTGCCCTCTTCATAAGCTGCCAGCAAAGTCAAAAATTTAAATAGTCTGCTTTGTGATATCTCAAGTTTTTTTTTCACTTGACTGAGATGCAAACTGTCGAATAAAACAAGATACACACTTGTTCCCTCCCTGACGGCTCAACAACAGTAAAATCAAAGATGGAGCCTTTGTGAGCGACCATGTGTGTGAGTGTGTGCAGGTGTGTGACCCATGTGGTGCAGTGATGTGCTGATCTCTCTGAGCTTGGCCCTGTTCCTCAGCTCTTTATCTCCAGGAGTGTTGAAACTGTCTGATGGCAAGTTCTTCTTAGGAAACTCTTACACATCCTATTTCAGTTTCCTCTCACATTTTATTTTTGACTGCGTGCTGCTAATCTTTGCCGTTATCTGGATACGTGGAAAAACACTGATAGGATGGTGAAAATTAAACCTTGTGTTTTTTTTGTTTTTCTTTTTTTTTTTTCATCTAGATGAATGTGATCATGTTTGCATTTTAACCTTAAAAAAAAATCCTCTTGCATAGATAGACTATAATGAGTGAAGATAAATCCAGTCCTTCATCCGCTTCTGGCGTTTAAAAAAAAAAAAGAAGAAGAAATTTTCGCCTAAATGACCGATGTTTACCAGCCACCCATGTTGGGAGACTGGAGATAAAAAGGACGCCGGTAATGTCAGTCCCAGCAGCTTGCTTCATCCTCGTTTTCACCATCATATTCCCTGGCTTGCTGTTCACAAGCTCGAATCAAGGCCACATTAGTTATTCCTTAAGATTCGGTTTATTAATGACATGCCATGGATCAAAGACCTGTTTTTTTTTTTTTTAACCTTTCCTGCCAATGACCTAAATGTACTTCTCTGCAGCTTTAAATTAATTTTCCAAGAGATTTGAAACAGCAAATATCTCCCACTGGATGTGCAAGGGATTAAATTATAAAAACGTTTTATGTATTTAGATATGCTATGCTTTTGATCCTGATATTTTCATTTAAGTGATCGGATTTGGATGCTAAAGGGCCGGATGTTGGGAAAAGGCACCGCGGTGGGTTTTTGGCTCTTTTTAATTGCTGCTTCATGGGAGGCTCTCACCTCAAGGCCGCAATCACACACTCGTACGTGTTTGTGTTTTAATTTACGTGAGCCTGAGTGGAGGTGTGACTAGCTGCGGGTGCGTTTGGTGAGAAGCTGCCTCGTACCTTTGTCCCCCCGGTTGTTCTGCTGGTGGGTGGAGCTGGCTGACAGGTCCTCGGGGACAGCCATGGGCTCCTCTGTTTCCTCAGACGCTTCGTTGGCGGGGGGGCTGTCCCTGCCTGGAGACAGACACACCACCAAACACCCATCAGTCACCCAGCAACCCCCTCGACATGACTCATTCAAGAGGAGCAAAATTACTTCGGGGTGCCGTGCGAGGCTGTTTGTGGGCCTATTGTATCTACTTTGTGCGTTCTGGGGCTCAATCATGCAGTATGTGAGCTTTTACCTGGCATCTGGGCCATTTCCTGGGCCTCCTCTGTCTCCATGCGGTGCAAGTACTCTAATGGGAGAGAGATGGAGATGTAGATGCGTATAAGTTTAATCAAGTGCAGGCAGAGGAAACACCATTATAAAAAGCTCGAGTGGACTAGAGGGTGTACTTCTCAGTGTGACTCCATCACCTTTGTGAGATAACTCTTGTCACAGCTGCAGTCACACCACTGTCCCCCACATTACATTACAAAGAATTACAGACATTTTCATTACTAGTCTGACAGAGAGGCTGAGCTAGGAGAGTGGCCTCGCTCCCGCTGCCAGAGCGGGGTTGCTGGGAATAGGCTTTCAGACCACATTTGTTATTTATTGTTAATTTCCTGCCTCGTAATCATCCAAAAATGCAAACTGACTGCCGCAAAATTAAGCAGAAAATTAACTGGCCCCAGGGTCACCGAGGATGCGGGCGTTTGCCGTGCCCAGCTGATCGACGCTCGTGTTCTCTCTAATTTACTGAGCATGCATCGCTGCGCCCGCGGCCTGAGCTCAGACACATACGAGCCACAATCAGAAACAAAGGGAGGGAGGGGGAGAGGAGGAGAGGGCGACGAGATATCGAGGCGGAGAGGTAGGTAGCTGCAAGAGGGCCAGGAGTCAGAGGAGCAAATGCAACAGGAAGGAGCATTAAAAGAGAGAGAAAGGCAAGCGGAAGGACAGAGAAGTTCTCTTTATTTATTATTTTCAAGCAAGACGAGGCAGTGGAGTCCAGAAGTGATCTTCTGGCCAGGGCTGAATATCTAAGGAGTCACCAATGCTCGTGGCCCCATTAATAATGGATGGCCCTCAAGCCTGCAGCAGATGGGCCCGACAGCCTCAGCCCCAGCTCCGCCACTTCAAGAAGCCCATGGTGGGGCCGCTGCCCAGTCCAGGCAGCCACACAGGGAGAAGTGAAGCTCCCGAAAATAGCGAAACAAGCCCAAGGGAGAAGGGGAACCTAGGCCTTCCTGTTTTACTGACAGATGGCTCCACACATTTGGAACAAATAGTGGGAAGCGGCCGGGCCGCTCTGTCGCAACACACAGTTTTCAGCGGAGTCGAGTCAGGAGCTTGACGGCCTACAGACAGCCAGGATGCAAGCCTGAGAGGGGAGGGACGAAGAAGTGGGGGGGGGGCAAAGGTCACTGGTGCAGTTGATTTGCTCAGCGGAGTACTGAGTGTTGCATGTTACTGTGCTGCTGCTCTTTTTCTCATGTTTGTTCTTGTTGTTTTTGTTTTGGTTGGGGGAGGGGGGGGGAATAAACAAAATACAAATAATAAAAAAATTTCCTACTTTCTACCACAACCGCCTTGGGTAGATATGTGGAAAGTAAGGCGCAAGTGTAACATTGAGGAAGTACTTCTATTTTCACACTTTACTTTTAAAGACACTTCTGTCTTGTTTTAAATACGCCTACCTATTTTATCTCCACCTCAACTTTCGTATTACGTGACAGCTCAAACTAGACGAATACTTCAACAACAAGATGTCACCCTCCTGAAGCATTTTCATTCAAAAAGCCACAACTATTTCGATCATAAACTAAAATAAAGCGCCAGCGTCAGCATGCATTTGTTAAAACGGCTCGGCGACACAGAGTGGGGGCAGGTGGAAATCTTTCAGCCAGTGAAGTGGAAGTCACAGAGAAGACTTGTGACACAGAGCGCAGGGGGACTGGAACAGTTTGGGTACGTCGAGTGGGGAGATGCAGGAAGAGGCTTGTGGGTTGACTGAATTCTCGGTCCTCCTCCTCTGTGTTTTGTGTGCATGTTTGGTGGCGGTGCGCTGCTGGGGGGTGGGGTGGTGGTGGTAGAGGCGCCTGCTCGGAGTGAGGTGCAGCAAAGCTACACCAGGGAGCAGGGTGGAGATGAGAAAC
>JAOWBL010000007.1:16965936-16989875 GCA_028564865.1 Zenarchopterus dispar | reverse complement strand
GGTGGTGGTGGTAGAGGCGCCTGCTCGGAGTGAGGTGCAGCAAAGCTACACCAGGGAGCAGGGTGGAGATGAGAAACAATGAAACCGTTAACAGATACTGAGGACCACGCCAACCGAGTCTGGAGATTCAGGAGAAAGCTCAAAGTATGACTGAGTGGAAAGAAGTAACCGTCTGAAAAAAGGATTCAGAATATCTTAAGAGTTAAGGTTCGACCTCTCTGGCTTCAAAACTTTTTTTTTTCTGTCTCTAATCGAGTAATAAAATTTAAAAAAAAATAAATATATGTTCATATTCAGTGCAACTGGATTCTTGGTGACAGTAAAACATTTAAAGGGGTTAATGATATAAAACATACATCAACTCTACTAAAAGCTTCCACTTCTGGAAGTTTCTAAGTAAAACTCAGATGTGATTAATGAAAATATCTGAATTAATAATTTTCACTCCCTGTGGGTAAGAAGTAATGAAGCTGTGGGTGCCTTCTTATCAATCACCAGGAAACGAGATCACTGCCAGGCAATGTGGTGCATGGTCACCTTTGTTCATATGCACATGGAGGTTCTCATCAGTAATTCATGAAATGTATGGGTGGAAGTGGGTAGGTAGTGTTAGCAGATGTGTTCTGGGAGCCCGTGGAGGGGGTGAGGGGAGAGTTAAGGTGCGCTGAGGAGAAGTTTCCTTCATTTGCATCTGACACACTTCACTACTCTGCTATTCAGACAGTACAATCATTTTAATAACTGTCTGTCTTCCTACACCCCTCCCCCCAACACACACACACACACACACACACACACACACACACACACAGAGAGACTTCTGGTTCTACTGACAAGAAAGATGATGTATCTGCAGATCAGCAGCACTTTCAGGACTTCTTTTTCCAAATTAGCTGTGAACTAAAACGTCTTCTAGTTTAGATTTTCATAAATGTTAGTTTTAGGACGCCTTTGTCAGATTCGGTTCATAATTCTTAATTCTGATTTGAGTGAAATAATATAAATTGAAGATGACTTAAAATGAATTTTCTTTAATATAAGTCATGTTTTAAACACGCTGAGAAATGATCTAATAAATTACAGACAATGAAGACGCTTTTGTGCGACAGTGTAAGATTTAAAAAAAATGTAAATAAATTTAAGACAGGTCTCCGACTCTCTGTTTCACGTCTCAATTTAAGGAGTATTAATGTCTGTAGTAGTGTTTAATGGTACCAAAAAAAAAAGCACGAATATTTGTTGTATTTTCCTGGACTTTGGGAGTTGTTGAGTGCGCTCGCTGCGCAGCCGTTGGGTTCAACTTTCCACCTCAGTGGCTGAAGTTTCAGCTGTCCTGAATACATTTCTTCTTTTCCCCTTCACATTTCAGACGTGTAAAAAGAAAATGAAATTGTGGTTCGACTGGGAGCAGGTGAGTAAAAATCTTGAGATATATGAAACTTGTAAATGTATCGATTATAAATGTTGGCATTTAGAGGCGTCTCTGTTCCGTGCGTCTGATTTCCTGTTTAAGCAGCGCTAAGAGTCTATTTTCCCCATACGCCTTCCTTTTCGGCCCCAGACAAACTTCTGTCTGAATTTTAAGAAATTTTATCCTTAAAAAAACATGTCTTGGACGTTTTTTGTTCAAATTCTTATACAGAAGGTGAAGTTTTCAGAGTGCGCACATCTGTTGCAACAGGTGCCAGAACAGGAAGGCAAAAACAGTTAAACGCCTCTAAAATGACATCAAAATACGCAGTAAAACTAAAAGGTGATATTAAATATTAGCCTTTTATTTATTATTATATAATGAAAATTATTTCTAAGCTGTGAATTTGTCCAGATTTTTCCAAAAGAAAAAGACACGCGGAAAAAGGGAAGATTTCCTCTATTTCCTTGAAATTTCTATCAGAAGAATCAAAACAACGCAGTAAAATTAGTCGATTTCTCTGGAGCAAATTCTCAAATGTTTTCCTCTTCGTTAATCCGTTACTCTAATGCCCTACAAGCAGAGCAAGACGCGCACCTAACGGGATCTGATGCGGCGCACCTGCATCGAAACTGAGGAAAGGCTTTTCCAGTCAGGTGCAAAAGGTTCCTAAAAATCTCTAGAGCACCCGCGCTCACTTTTCAAGTCTTAATCTACTGCCCTTGAGGTTAGTGTGGAGCTGTGGCGCGGTGGAAGTCACTTTACCTGCTATTCCTTGAGTTTGCAGTATGAAGTTCTTCCAACTCTCCCCGGCTCCATGTGCAGAAGGTCGCAGCGCCGCGGCGGCCCCATGGAGCTGCGCCCTGAGTCCCTCCCCTCTCCACTGCACTTCCTCGTTCCAGCCCAGCATGACTATGTCTCTGAGCTCGGCTGTGGCATTTTGCTTGCTTTTATCCACAGTCTGCAGCGGGGAGTCGGGCCACCGAACCCTTGGCACTTGCTTTGTGCCGTGCCAATAAAAGCTAACACCCAGTAGACCATCACTGGCAGCCATGCATGAGATGGGATGAGGCGAGCGAGTAGAGTGGACCATTCATTGTTTATTTATTTCATTCACGCCAAGGAAGCTGAAGATGGTGGAGGAGGGTGGGGGGGGGACTCCTCACCCGCATATCGGACAGCTCCCCTTCTGTCACCTGT
The DNA here is from genome assembly GCA_028564865.1 of Zenarchopterus dispar. Taxonomy (NCBI): domain Eukaryota; kingdom Metazoa; phylum Chordata; class Actinopteri; order Beloniformes; family Zenarchopteridae; genus Zenarchopterus; species Zenarchopterus dispar. The sequence continues at coordinate 16,987,264 of JAOWBL010000007.1, read as the reverse complement.
TCTGGTGCTGAAGTAGTCCATGAAATTAACTCATGTGTTTTCTTCCCCACGTAATGAGTGTTTTGATCTATTTTCACCTTTTAGGCGTCCCCATTTGAAACATTAACATTTGAGTGTACCCTTTCTCGCTGGCCCCAGAATCAAAGCCTCTTTTTCTATTAATGAACCAAGTAATTTTCTTCTTTCACTCCCCAGCATTTCACTCTCCTGTTTTTTTTTTTAAAAACGTGTGCATTCTCATGACCTTCTTTAGTCTTTGTGAGTTCAACCCCCAGTCCTGGAGAGTAGAAATGCAACTATTTGCTGAAATGTGGGTTTCCCTCTGGTTTTCTGCAGAGGAGTACTAAAACCAGCAGTAAGCCACTGGTTCCACACTCTTTGGTGTTCTGTTAGTTTTGGAGGTTGTCATTACGGTAAATTATGAAGAAATTTGACCACCGACTTGATCATGTAAAATCAAAACTGCTTGGAAATAACGTGAACCTGAGGTAGAAATACGAGTATAACCCATCTCACCCTCAGCTTCCTGTCTGTTTAAAATAATATATCTCTTCTCTTTGAGCCATCACTTTTGCAGCATAAACAAAATATAATCATTTCTCATTGTGGCGTCTTGCCATCACTTTGTAGAGCCTTCTGAAATGTGAACCAACTGCATTTATTTTGGGGGGGATTGAACTGTTAATTCCAGAGTCAACTCTGTGCTAAAAGAAATCAAAATTATGGATTATTATTGATGAAAATTACAAACAGTCGGTTGCACTTCATAGTTTAACTGCAAAAACTAAAACAGACACCTCATGTTATTAGAAGCTGACGTGAATTCCTACTGGAGTTAAAACTGTTGGAATATAATTTCTCAAATTATTGTATTTGAATGTGAATAACATTATTAAAGCAGCTAGAGACCCTACTACAAGTGATTTTCTTCTTGTGACAGTTTTTCCCAGTATCCCACCATCATCTGGCCCCAAAAAGTGCTCTTATCTCAGGAGAGGCCGTGTGCACTGGATTGCTGAGTCACCTTTGGTGGGAGGCTGCCCTTATCTCCTTAGAAGCACAACATTCAGGCAGTTGGTTGCAAAAGGAGGAACTTCGGGCAGGAGCACTGTGGCCCGCCATGTCTTCATGGCCATAATATGGATTGCTGCAACGTTTGCTGACTTCCCCAAAGTCTCACAGCCTGTGTTGCTTTGTCTGAGGGATCGGTTTTCTGATGCTTGCAGGTGTGAGAAAAAGCTGCCATGAGGACTGATGGCTGAGAGCAAGTTTTCTCACTGAGTTGTGACTCAGGGCTGTGAAGGACCAACCTTGACTGTGACCTTCTGTGACCCATGCACGAGAAACTCTCCCGCTCAGTCACAGAGCAACTTCCCTCGCTGTGAGGTAAAGGACGATGATTCAGTTAAGTCAGGTTTTTAGAGAAGTTTCTGCACAACTGGGATCATTAATTACCCCAACATTCTCCCTAGCTCTATAAAACATGTAAAAAAAAAAAAAAAAAGCTTACAGGAACATCCAGTGTTTCATTAGACTGTTATAATCCTGCAGCATTTAAAATCACATATTTGGACCCATCAAACCTCTGGCAACCCTCTGCTCCCTCAGCCTCAAAAAAGCCAAGTTGCTGTAATTAATATCATTGCCCTACGAGTCTCAAAACATCATCAGGTAGTGTAGCCGCTTGACTAGCGAACAATAGGCTCAGGATGGTTCTTATTTCATGGATCTTTAAGCAGTATTCACTCGCTCACATTTGGAAGCATGAGCAGCATGTAACCCTTAATTGGTTTCAACACCTTAATAAGTCAAAGACGTTCAAGACTGATAATCACATTAAATAGTTCAATTTATCTAAAAAGTCAATTGCAAACTGAAAACTCTCTTTCTTTAGGAATGCATTATGCTGTGAGGATGTCAGAGTAAATTAAATTTCCCTCTGCACACTAAAGCATCAATTTCCTTATGGTAATTATCTGCTGGAATAGACGTGTCACTAGAAGGAGTCAGGCATGCTTGACATTTAGCCTTTTTATGGAGAGGCGATGAGTAAAAATTAAGATGAGGAAAAGCAAATTAATCTCCAGCCCAGGCAGCCACCGAGAGATCCTGGAGGATAGGGGCTGAATCAATCATGATGTTTGTGAGGCTGTTTTGAAACGGAGTCAGTGATGAGATTCAGACCACAGTCTGGAAAATCTGAAGAGGAGGAGAAACTTTCTCAGCAAATAGACTTATGATTACTCTGAGAGGCCTTAGTCAGTTTTATTGATCAGCAAAGATAGAGACTTGGGAGCCATCCCCATTTTTGAGACTTTTATTTAGTGAGACAAACAATAACAGCAAAGTTCATATCGCTATACTAAATGTGTAGGAAGAACCAGCAGACTGTTTTAATTTTGCATAAATATGAAAAAAAAGAATGTGTATACAGTTTGATTGGTTGAAGACAATCACATTTTTAAAAGGTAATGAGTGAGTTTTAATAGTATTGGTATTGATCCTGGATCTTGCAGGTCACATTAATGTAAAATAATTGATTAGGGAGTGTTTAGGGCCCCTGGCAACGCACAGAAAGGACTGGGGCTCATACAACACATCCAGTTAATCCATTTACATCCCATATTGTAAGTGATCAGATCCAGTTTATGCGCCCTTGCTGACGTTCCTTGATCCGCATGGATGCAGAAGATCAGACGTTTGCAGTTAAGGCCAGCGAACGGAGGAATCCCCCGCCGCTTCTGTAACTCTGGCAGACCCCGACGTCTGTGTCTCATTGCATTTAAAATCTTGTCTGAGCAACTGGACCATCCAGACTGGGACGTATCTGTGCAAATCCAGCTATATTTGCATTAGAAACCACGTCTTTGTGTGGTTTACATCTGTTTTGGAAAAAAATCTCATTTCATGTGGTTTTTGGTTGCTCAGACTGTCGGCTAAATCAGTCTAGATACAAAGTGAAGATGCTAATATCAGGACCCGGCTGGCAGTGGGAACATGACACCTAAACACGCAAGAGTCATGACAGTGGAAAGGAAAAGATAAATCTTAGCAAGCTTTCGGTAGCTGCTGGGATGAGACATGACTGTCGAAGATCCATTAATCTAGTATTTTTTTCTTTAACTCAGAAGTGTGATAATAACATAATTGTCAGCATGGAGGTGTAAAATTAACTATTTATTTAGATTTCCAAGTCTAGTGATGTGTTAATATCTTTAAGGGATAAACTAATGCTTGTGGTGTATTAGATTGGTTTCTGAGCCTAATACGGTCTGGATATAGACTATAAATACAAAAATGATGACGTCGTTCAGATGCCAGCTACTGGATTCAGAATTTGTCATTTTAAATCTTTGACTTTAGCTTGTGACTGTAACCATCTTGGTTTTCTCTGTAAACTGATTGGATAAAAATGCATGTTCTTGGAGACAAATATCTGATGAATGAAGGAATTCTTTTTATAAGAACCACCAGTACCCAGGTCAAACGGAGTGAGTCTATTTATTGACAACATAAGGACTCATTTCAAGGGAGAAATTAATGTATTTTGAATGGAAATCTAGTAGTCTCACAAGAAGACACGTGATGCGTACATTTGTCCCTGTGTCCAAATATGTTGCCATATCATGATTTAGGGCTCAAAATCATGACACGACAACATAACAGGACGTAGTTCTCTCTTTGTCGGACAGTGTCTTTGTGAGCTCACAGCATCCATCAAGATTTCTCATGGTGTGTGGTTTTTGAGTCGTCATTTTGAGATGCGGTGTGTGGAAGTGAACTGTACTTCCTGTTTTTATTTTTAAAATGGATTTTCCTTGTGCAGCTCAGTAAGTTTTACCTTCTATTTTTAGTTATAACACCTGTGTTTAGTTGCCTAAATTCTCCTCCAGCCATGTTTCATCAGTTGACTGCTTTTCCCTCTCTTCATCGCTTGAGCGTCTTCTTCCTTGGCCATTGTTCACATTTCTGCAGGATTTGTCGTTTGAGCTGATCTTTGATCATCCTGCATCGGAGTGCCCTTATTTCTATTTGCAAAAGTTAGTTTTATGATTCACCTCCCTCTCTCCTAGAGAATCTGAAATACCTAACCATGACAGTATCAAAGCATGTAAGTTCTAACCATGTATATTTTTCTACATCAAACCTGTTTCTAATAGAAGTTAAAAAGAAAGAAAGAATGAAATATAAAAGTTAAAAGGCAATGTAGAAGGTTGAGTTGAGTGGATCTCGATCCAGTCGTGGCACTTAGAAGGTTAAAGCCACCTTCCTCCACGTTATGAGAGTCGTGAAAAGAAGAGAATGAAATGTGTTATTGTTATGTAGAGACAGCAACATGAATTAAAGCTTTATATGCAGTGGTATGAAAGCTGCATCTTTGAGGTTACAGTGTAAAGTTAGTGAGGACATTGCGACCCCCCCCCATTTTTTTTTTCAAATTTAAAGGTTTTGTGCCTGTTAGACTGTGAACGAGGGCCTGCAGGGAACTACAGATGTTTTAGAGTGAGCACCTAGTGGCCGTCGGTGGTATTACATGGTGAAGTTCCTACCAGTTTTAGATCTCACAATAGATGACTTCATCTATTTTTTTTTTTTTTTTTTCAGACTTAGGCCCTGGACTGGAGAATTTTAGTCTGATGTACTGTAGGTGGGGAAGAAACTTCCACTGAAAGATGAGAAATCCAGTTTTAAATATGTCAAGCTTTCCAAGTAGGAGGATGTGTGAACCTACCAGCCTCATCGCGAGGGCACTGCATGCCAAACAAGGACACGAGTTAGAAAGCTATCCATTTCAGTAATTGTAAAAAAGAAAAAAAAACAACAAACTTAAACATTTAGTGAAATCATGGCCCAACAACTTACTATTCCTGTTTCCATAAGTACTGATTATGCAGTCTACATAGTTGGTGGGGAGGATTAAAGATGCTTATAGTGACCACTGATGGAACTGCTGGCCAGCAGCAAAACCAGAGTAGAAATTGATGTAATAAATTCATGTTAGGGCAAGTAATGCATTGTAATTGATATTTCAATGATATTTCTCTTCAGTAGGTGAACTCTATATAACAGATTCTCAGTGAAAGATGGCATGAAGCTACACTGGGATAACGGTAGAGACCATCTAATCAAATTTCTTTGACCCATACGAGAGAGCGAGAGCAAGAGAGAAAAAGGAGTGAGGATATCTTAGTCTGTCATTTCCAATTTTGACCATTCTTCTTAAAATCTCACTTTAAACCATCAGCTTTATAGAAGTACAACACAAAATATTGAAATTCCCTGTTAAATCAGAGATCATTTAGATGCTTTCTTTAGTGATCACACGACACTAAATCCTCACAAAATCTTCAGTTAGCAAGCACAAATCCTTGTTGAATGTAAATCTAAACAAACTACAGAAGAAGAGAAACAGGAAAACCAGCTCATCCCTATTTCCTGTGTAAGCGTGAAGAAGCACAAACCACAGACGTAAAGATATTGCTGGCAGGCACTTCATAATAATGTCAATTTGAATTACAGCCACAGCTACAGAAAACAAATGCCTCAAAACAATGTATGTTTTGCAGACTGGATTCAATACTGAGAAAATTTGCATGAATACTAAAATATTAGACACATAAGCACCATACCAATATGCTTGCTATAGTCTTTTTTATACCAGTTAATATGTAATGTTGCTGTAGAAAATCCTTACTTTACATAATATATTCCCCTTTTGTCCCTGTGTTTGCCCTTCATGACACACACACATCAATCCACACACATAACCTACCGTGAACGACTGAGTGAGTCAGTAAGAGAGCAAATCTTTAAGAGCACAATGCAGAATCTCACTACCGAGTGTAAGAAAACCACTCATCTAAATCAGGGAAATTATGATAATGTGGCATCTCATTATTCTCCAACTCAGTCTGAATCAGTCACTGACATCACATCATTATAGACGTATTCATATAAACAGATTGGATGGCATAAATAGGAAGCTCACACCATCAAAACTTTCTCATCTAATGTCTCTCCGAGTGTCTGCCTGCGAGATGGGAGGCCCGGGTCTCAGGAAAGGGTTGCGGGGTGTCACAGTGGTCACCATTCGGGACAGAGGAGCCGCACGGCCAAACACGCAACGCCCGGATTCTGAGATCACTCTGTGGAAATGTGCAAATATAGTTGTTTTAGTGGATCACTAAGTCACAGATGATTTCAGACTAAATAAAAAATTCAAAAATCCAACTCTCAATTTGACCAAAATCACCAAATTGCTAATTATGCCACAGACTTACAGAAAAAATACCCACAGGCACTTGTGTAATGAGCAATCTTTGGCAAGCAATAAAATCCCAGGGACGTCTGACCGTTGCAGCAGACAGTTAATCAATCCAAGCACTTGTCTTTTTTTCTGTTTTGGGGGGAAAACTATTGGAGGCCAGCCTAATCATCAGAGGAAACAGATCTCGGGGGGGTGTCAGGCACCAGGAAAATGGATCTGGGTTGTGAAAAACCACTGTTACCACGAGCTGCTCTGGATTCAGCCATCTGGAGATGCCTGCTCCAAAAGCCGGTAAAGTTCGCTAAAATGGGGCCCAACTAGGAAACAGGTTTACGCGTCCTTAACAGACAGCCAGCGCTCCCAGAGAGGAGCGGCGCCTGCACATGAACTGATATTACAGAGTTTTCCAAAAATAAAATGAAGTTGTGCATAATGAAGGAATTCATTCAGTATACGCTCGGAGATATTGGCAAAATCGACCTAAACTTTTTGCCCTTTTCCTTCCAGTTTTCTAACACTTCCAGTTTCTGACCTGGCTGTCTAAAATAATGACATTCACTGTTGTAAGCACTTCTGTTTTTTTAAATAACATTTCCAATTACTGCAGTCTTTACCCACTGACCACTGACTTGCATTTCACCCACCTAATCATGCAGAAAAATAAGGTTTATTTAGCAAAAGTAAATGCCTGCACGGCTGTAACGTAATAGGACTCAAATACAAACACGACTGCAACAAAAAAAAAGAAAGAAAGAAAAGAAAAGAATTGGTAAAATGCAGATCTGAACAGAATGCACTGCTAAAATTAATTTCTAAGTAAGAAAAATACACTTGTTTCAAGAAAATTATAAGACTATTTTAGGTTATTTTTTGCTGGTTTTAGGGATTGTAGTCAAGATAGAATTTTCATAACCCATGGACAAAGATTTTTATGCTTAATATGAGACAATTTTGAAAAGATTTATGGAATATTACGCTTATTTCTAGAAAGGCTGTTTTCACAGTGTAAAATACACAGAACAGGTCTCGTGTATTTTTCCAGCTATAAAAGGCTTTTTAAAAAAAACGTTAATAGAGCTTAGATGCAATCGTGCACCTCAGTTCTCATTCATGTTGTTTCTATCAACAAAAGTTATGCTGACAGATTTCTAGTCAGTGACTTGTGTCATGCCTGTGATGTTTTCTGTACAACATGTTGCTCGGTCAAGATTCAAAGTGGTAAAATTCAGAAAACTGCTGCTGAGATGTCAGACACCTGTCCCATCTGAGGCAGCCCTGTGAGGCCAGTTTTACTTTGTAAACATACCTAGTCTCTCTTAAAAGTTTTACTATTGTTCCTCTCACTAATCAAAATAAAAAATACCAGATTTTTCCACTTTATTATAATGTTGGTATTATTGATGATTACTTTTAGCTGCAGTTCATTTTTAAAGTGAAAACACTGAAATATGGGCTCAGTGTGTGCAGTGGAGTCAGAGTATGGCCTCACGTTGCCCCCTAGTGGACGTTTGTAAAAACTTCTTCATTGGTATGCAGAACTCTTAATGCTGTGTAAAGTTAATGTATACTGAGAATATAGAAACAGTGGATTTAAAGGGTTAAACTCATAGTGCATTAGTGGATGAAACAGCTTGTTTCTCACCCAGAGACGGCAGGATCAGCAGCTGCGACACAGTGAGCTGACGCAGCTTTGCCGGTGTAGCCAGGGATGGTGGTTCGGCTGACACAAAAACACAAGTCTCTTACACGGGCCTGAATGGCATCATTTTAGAGAAATTTCTGTGTGAGAGATGTGTGTCTCACCAGGCTGTGGGTGTGCACGGAGGTATGACAGTCCTCTTCAACGTCAGAGGGCGAAAGTCTTCATCCATATTGTCAATATTATCCATGTTCTCAGAACCAATTTTACCGCTGTGAAAACGAGAAAACTCATGTGAAGAAAAGCACCTCTAACCCCTCGGAGAGCACATCTGGGTACACACATTCTGCAGAGTGCAACATTAAACTGAGCAGGTTTTTATCTGATGGCAGGGTACAAGGAGCAGAAAAACCGAATCAAACTGACATTTAAAGTGCGGATGCTGCTGCAGACATCTTCACCACAGTTCATCTGAGGACTCAGTTTCTTTAGACCAAACGCTTTGGAAATGATCAAACATTTAATATCCCTATTTATTATTTTTATTTTACTTTTTAGGAATATAGAGTTGTTTTTGTAAGACTTTATAGTAGCCTCGGACATGTGTACTCACGTGTAGAGAGGGATTTGGCCTGATCTTGAGTAGACACTGCAGCTGAAAAGAAAAATGAAATAATTCTTCTTCATTTCAGACTCACTGGGGCAGAAGTTCACTTAAGACTGTTTGTTGAAAACTTACAATGAGATGGGTTTCTTGGCATCGCTCCTCGATCGAAGCTGTCGTCTGCTCCACCCAGCACCTACAGACTTGCAGCAGGTAGTATCAATTGATCTGATTTTAGCAGAATCGATCAAGTGCCTACACTGAGAAACAGTTCAGACAAACTCTGAGGCAGATGTTGCAATCTTAAGGTGGAGCTTTTCGAAATGCTGAATGTGTCAGGTATTAACATATCTCACACATTCAACAGTTGAGTCTTGCTAGAATAAAAATGATAAGAATAGAAGTTAAAATTAGGTCTTAAAAATGCACCTAAATGCTTCAAAACAATTATTTAATGCATTCAGCACCAAAAAACCCACAAGACCAGACTCAGTCCAGCGCCAGAGCTCACTGACACCACGGCGTTGATCATCGGAGTTTTGTTGACAGGGTGGTTATTCAGCTGGTGACTGTTTCACGAGATTTGATAGCAAACAGAAACATATCAAAGAGTTTTAATTCTCACATTGGGCCGGATGAACCAACGCTAACAAGAACTGTGTGCTGATGCAGACTGTCAGTCATCCAGGTCGCGGTGATCCCTAAAAGACTGAATGAAAGGCAAAAATCTTCAAGAACCAAGAAAGAAGGTCCGTTGCTTTCTACTCAAGTTTTTTTAGGATTAACAAGAAATGTAATAATCATGATTTTATCTTGCAGCAAATACAAAATATAAACACGTTTATTTCCAGGAGTCATGCTTTAGAATATTTTTTATTCATGTATCCTGTAATTATACTAAAACACCTTCTTAAAAATAAACCACTGTTTGATTTTAATAAGTCCTTTGTCAACTGTTCCGTTATTCAGTGCCCTTATACTTTAGAAAATATAATAAAAATATATGTTAGGAGATCCCATTTAAATCAGCAGTGGGAATACACAAGAGAGCTGCAGAGCCGACAGCAGGACAGAAGAAAGTCACTGAGATTGATCCTGCGACATTCGTGTGCTCTCCATGGCTCACCTGCCACAGCTGAGGCCCGCTGTTGTAGCGCCTCGACGAAGGACGCTCACTCACTGGGTCTGCCATCTTCTCCAACGTGGTCTCCGGCGCCCTCAGACGGCGAGGTAACTTTGCATCCCAGTTGACTTCTTCATAACTTCTGTGATGGAAGCAGGTGAAACAGGATTTGGCCACTAAACAGCAAATCTAATGTCTTCAGTGGAACTGCTGAACTTTACACACCAAAGGTATGATATCACGAGATGCCCTCTGGTACATTAGACAACTTTGATGAGTGGATTCTGTCTGGAGGATTTCATCCAGGTTAAAGTTCATTTGTGTGATTTCATTGAGCCGTGACTGTGTTCTGACCTCTGCATCGCAGAAGTGTACAGGAAGCGTCGAAGCGCTGGTGAGTCATCTCTCCGCAGGGTCGGGTCAGAAGAAAAGCCATCCTATAAAAAATAATGTTCAAGTTTTATTCAGAAGTAAAAGATTTCATTTTGTTCACATTTGAAATTCAAGCAGAAAGTTCACAAAGAACTGCAGTTCAGGTCGCTCCTGCTTTGTTGAGCTGCTTTTAATCATAGTCTGCCTCAAAGTGTCACAAAGTATTTTAAGTATCACCGAGTATTTACAGTTATGTACAAATGTTCAAAAATCTCTCTTTTAATCCTATTGTTTTTATGCGTTAAAAAACATTGAAAAAATAATCTGATTGTAGAGGATTATTAGGCAACCTTAGGTGAAAAAAAAAACATATAACTTTTGTCATTCATTATTATGAAACAAAAATAAAGCCAAGCAGAGTAAAAAACAATAGTAATAATGTGAGCAAATCAGTATCTTATAGCAGAAATAAATGAAATTAGAGTTATCTATATTACTTTATGAGACTCACATCACTAGGGAACAAGTTTAGCCCCTTCTTATTCTCTGCATTAATAAAGTTCATTATATTTTTTTTGGAGGGGTGAGGGAAGGGGGGATTCACTTGTGCACAGCTCTTTAATAGCCACATCAGGTAGTACAGTTGTGTAAAGTAAAAATGTATGGGCAGTGTGCAATATAATCCAACTCTTTATATTCTGTGCAATAACTTCTTACAGTCCCCCAGACGTCTGAATTTACTATCACGTGTATGGCCTGTTGCATGTTGGATAATGTTCTTTTTACTTTTTGCATTTTACTGCTTTTTATTTATTTATTTTTTTAAATTTATTTATGTTTCTTATGCTTTGAATCAATTGAAATCAACCTGCCAATGGGACTTGAGATGGAAATGATCCACCTGGCTATAATCCTATATATTTACATGTTATTGTAAATTAATATGGGTTATCCCATTTTTAAAAATAAATAAAACATTCATTCAGTCAACTAATGATTTGTGTTTTTCATCATCAAAAGTTGTGAATCACACCAGAATAATTGTACCACACTCGACTAGTATTTTGAACACCTCAGTTGTGACACTAAAACCGGTGTCCCAGCTGAGGTGGTCCTATACACCTGAGGACGTGCTGGAAACAGCAAAGAGAAGATAGTCATGGACATCGACACAAGATGAACCCCTTTTAAGTCTTTTTTTCAAATAAAGCTCAGCTTCTTTTTGCCACCAACAAAGACTACAATGTGCTGGAAGTCCTCTACTATTGTCCTTTCTTAACTGAGCTTCTTCCTTGATTTTACTGACTGGAGACGCTGTGTCACACAGGTATGATGTTGTGGTGTTACATAGTGACGTCTGACTGACACTCCTGGGAAAGGAAACGCAGACTGAATCAAAGCTCAAAATTCAAAACTACTGAAACCAAACTGAGAGAACGTTTCAATGTCCCACCAGTGCATTTCCACTGAGTTGAGGTCAGGACCTTGTCTAGGTCACTCCCAAAAACTTGGTTATTGTATTTTTCAGCAGTGCTCATGTAGATTTACTGGTGTGCTTTGGATCATTGTTGCATGACCCAGCTTCAACTGAGCTTCAGCTGTCAGACCAGTGACCTCAGATTTTCCTCTAAAGGAGCTAATGGTCAACTTAATGACTGTAAGATGCCCAAATCCTGTGATTGCAATATCATGGGTTTAATTTTTTGTTATTTCCTGTTTTATTTTGAAAGTCTGTGCCCCTGTATTTAGTTATAGTTGGACTTCCCTTGCTCCTGTCTGCCCTGATTGTTTACACCTGTGTCTCATCAGTCCAGGTCCTATCTCAGTCCTATCTTGCCTTGTCTTTCCCGTTCTCCTTGCTTGTTTGTACCGTTTGTCTCCCTGGCTGTAGTTTTGTAGGTATTTTGAGTTTTTTCTTGGCTCCCTGTTTGTGCATCTATTTTGTTTGATTGAAGGATTTTTGTGTTGCACTCCTGCTATTGTCCTCTCCTGTGTTTGGGTCCTACCACAATCTCTTCATGACATGTAAAGGCTATGTAACCCTGCCAAAACTGATATGCAGGGAACATTTGCATCGAAGACTATTTTTTATGTCTTATAAATGTCTTATAAATGAGGTCTGCACACCTGCTGAGTTCATCAAGGGTTTCACCCTTTTTAATCCTATGAAAGCAGGAAGCGGGTACTTGGTATTGCCCATATGACTGTTCCTCTATGAGGTGGAAAAACAAAATTAAAAAAACCCATATATACTCTATAAATGCTGTTGTTCATCTGAGGCTGTATTTGTCTGATATTAAGATCCGCTACGACCTGATGATTTTTATCACATTTTTAGACAAAAAACAGTGGATTAAACAAAGGAGTACTGCCCTTTCTTTCTCCATAGGTCTGAACATAGACGTATAACAGAATTTCCTCTCCTGTAACTGCAAGAGCTGCCAAACCAGATCCTGATGGCATGTCTAATCTCCTTTAAAATGCCAAACATTGTTTAAACATCACATCTATGTGGCTCCTGCCTAATGCTGCTCTGCAAATATACAATAAAATGTCAGGATACTATATAAATGACTTATGCAAGTTGGATATACACTCTTGAACAATAATAATAACTTAGTGTGACACTTCTTTATGTTTTAAGACATCAGCTAGCAGTATTGTGTTCACGTTTGGTTAACAGTGACAGTTAAGCATCTGTTCTCTCTCTCACACACACACACACACACACACAAACTTCAGTTGAGTGCTGAAAGCTTTTCCAGATTCATGTGAGCTATAAAACTAAATGAAGAGTGAACTGTGATTGCTCCAGTTAGCAGATTATTACACAACATAATAAGGCAAGATTGTACTTGTAATGGATAACTGCTGATGGATAATTGTGACATATGTACTATGTGCTAATTTCAAATGGATAATCGTTTCATTAATAATACTTGCTTCTGTTGTGATAGAGAAGTCTGCAAAATGCAGTTACTTCTTTCATTTGTAAAATAATGTGTTACATAAGAAAACTTATAATTAATTAAATGTTTAATGTATCAAATTTTCAGATGAGCAACACAGCCAAAGTGAAGATTGCTCACCTGATGTCCAGCATGTTTATCAGGGAGACTGTTGTGGATTTTTACATTTGTTGATGTCTTCTGGGATTGTTTCTGAATTTTAGCAGAACCTGAGAATGATAGATAAACATTAAAGTCTTATAACTTATTGTGAACTCAACCTATATACACTATTACCAACTCTAAACATCAAACTACCACCTTTGTGAATGCAAATTTTGCTGCCTGAAGTTTATGTAACATAAAATAGTGAACATCTTGTCTCAGAGCAGATTTAGCCAGCTTAAACAGTCCGGTAAAAAAATAAATAAATAAAATAACTAATTGAATTTCATATATTTATATCTGTAAAGCAGTAACAAAAGCATGAATGAAAGTTTGATTTTGATTACTAGCTTATGTTGTTAGAAATAAAAAATTCACAGTCAAAGCTCTAGCTAGCATTAGCTTAGCAGTGGGATGCTAACAGGATGCTAACTATTAGCTTAATTTATGACTGAATGAGCCAATAAAATAGACCACATATAGACCAAATATAGTCAATTTACAATACACAGCACTTAATAAAATCAACAATTAGCTGAGCTGAATGTCCAAGAAAACAACAACGTGTGATTAAAAAAAAAACAAAACAAAACAAACAAAAAAAAAGACTACAATTAACAATGTGCTATGCTACATGTTATGTGTTATGCTATTTTAACAGCTGGCGTTTTTATATCTTATATTTGTATGTATGGTTTTGTCAGTAAGAAGTTGTTGTAAATGGTTATGTCTCCTAGTTTTAGAGAGAGACATAACATCCTCTAAAACCTATAATTGTTGTAATAATAATAATAATAATAATAATAATAATAATAATAATACATTTTATTTATAAGGCGCCTAAGTGTACAAATGACTGATGAAACAAACTTGTGCTAAAGACCACTGGGAAAAATATAATAAGGTTCATTCTGTTTCCATTTGTTGACTTTTTTTTTTTGTATTCAATATGCAGAGATCATATGGGACTAAAGAAAAATTATAGAAAAATAAATGTTTTGTTTGCTCTGATCTGTTGTGAAAATCTCAAAAATACTCAGTCTGCTCCCACTTGAGATGAAAAAAAAAGCTTTGAACAAGGGAGTGATTGGTGTAAAGTCTAAACTGGTATCACAGAAAGAAACATCATTAATTAAAAACTAAAAATTATTTAAACTGATTATTTATTCAGATCACTAGCATATATTGTTTAGTTTAGTTGATTGTAGTTTGCATGTTAATAATCCAACAACAATCTGCACTATGTAGATGTATTATCATGGTTTCTGAGTTCATGCTTCTGACACGATAAATAAATGTAAACCTTGTAATTTTACCATTGAGTCTTGCTCTCAGCAACACGTCAGGGATCCTCCTGGAGTTCCAGGCATTGTCCTCTCTGAGGTCCGCATAAATGCAATCTGGTGCAGTTTGAGGTTTTTTTCTAAAGCCAGGGGGGATCCACAGAGGAGAAGCCACATGATGAAAATCTATGAATTTTGGTCGACCTTTGATCCCCTGGTCCACCTCAGCTCCAGCACTCAGATGACCACAGCAAGGGTCCAACAGAGGGACATCGTCTCGGAAAGGAGCCAGGGAAACATGTTTAGACTGAAGTTCAGTAGACCTTACATGGCCAGTTTGTAGTTTATCCCTTTCAGCAGCCCTGTACAGACCAGAGTTCAGCCTCCTTATGACATGCAGCTCTTTAGAGAACGACTTGGAAGACTTGGAAGGGTCCAAAGGTGCCATCATTCTCATCGCCAGTGAAAAGCTCCAGTATGCATGTATATATGCACTGAGGGAGGTTGCACAGAGACGGCTTTAGTTTCTTGCTCAGATCAAATTACTGACATGCAGAGACGTTGTGGAGGCAGATTTCAGCACACATTAGCACAACATTTGTGTATTTGTTATACTACTGGAGACCAATCACCTAAGAAACAGGCCTCTGTGTTTTTTCTGGACACCTCAGCTCTAGGGAAACATTTACTAGTATCAGTTTTTCTCCCTAGAAGTTATAGTTTGACAGAAAACAGCAATTAATTTGTCTTATTATAAAAACAAAAAAAATGCTGGTGTCAAAAGGAAAATTGCATGGAAAATGACTGCACAGAAATCTATATTGGCGGCAAATGATAAACAGAAGATTTGACAACGCCCCAGGGTTTAGTGTAACATTTTAAACTGTTGCCTGCCGTTCGACAGTTTGACCACTAGATGGCGGAATAGATCCGGTATTGTAAAGCTTTGTAAACCTATGTATGCTTTCTTGCTCTGAGTGAATTCAATATCAGTCTAGTACATAAGTAACAGAAATCTCAGTGGTCTTATTTGATGCATTGCCAGTTTTAATATGCTCAGTATGGTACAACAATATTTAACCATTAATGAGTTAAATTTAAGTCCCTAAAAAAATATTTAAATGGTTTTTCTCTGTGCATGCAAGCTGAACATGGCTAAAGTGGTGTTAGTTAAAAGGCAAACTTCAAATATAAGATTTGGTTTTAAAACTGACAGTAAACTAAATGAAAATTATGCAAATTGCATGAACGCAGTAGTGTTTTTTTGTTGTTGTTGTTTTTTTTTTTTACAAAGGGAGTAATCTGGTGAAGGAGCGAGCTTGAAAGAGCTGTCTTCTATTCACTGGAGCAAGAAAACAGAAATACCGCTTGCTTCTCTGCCTATTAATTATTCTTCCTACGTCATTCGAAATGTATTGGACAAATGTAAATACGCCTGACAAATATACATAGGCGATCCCACAGCTTTATTTAAACAGGAAAAGCATGCGGATAGGTGGCATTTTTCTTTGGAGGGTATTCATGTTAATGTGTCAGTGGCGTTGATGGTGATGCATGCTGATAGATGATTTTTACTCAGGCTGTCATTAGCAAATGTAAACACCCAAGAGCTGTTGAAAAGGATGTGTAAAAATAGCCTAATTAGAGTTATTCTGATAACTGAGTTGTGAATATGCCTAACTCCCACACAATGTTCCCCCCACAGAAGACGAGCTCAGAAGAGATGGATAAGATATAATGTGGGGCTCATTTGAAATCACTCTTTAGATAAATAACATACCATTTTCTTCATCCGTGGTATATCTCATGAGCGTGTGGTGTATTTTCAAACAATTCTAATAAACATGGCTCTATACGTTCAGTCCAAATGATTTATTGCATTCTGAATCCATTATATATTCCCATATCAGAAATTCATTCATCATATTCTATACCCACAATGTATCCCAATTATTTCTGGTCTCTTTTTTTTTTTTTTTAATTCATTGTTGTTGCAAGATTTTTAATGCCATCCTATTTATTTATTTATTTATTTTACAAAGAATCAGATATTTCCAGAGTCATTACCACCAGAGCTGCCCTTGTTACTGGATCCTGCGTTATTAGTCAGCTTGTCAGCCATTCTCCAGACTCCTCCACAGCTTCAGAAATTATTTAAGTCTCACATCTCCCCCATGCTGTCAGGGCCAGTGTTATAGTGCAGCAGCCACTAATTTGCGCAGGCTAAATTCATCTGAGAGAAACCGTTGCTCTGGATTAAGAGGCGTTGTTGTTGTAGCTGCTGTTGCCGCTGCAGAGGGCCATCAAAGCAAAGAAACAATCGTCGTGTGGACTGTCTGAAGACAGATACGGGCTGATGCTGCTCCGGGCTGGACATTATTTTCGTTAACCAGACGGCGGGGCTCGGGGAGCTGGCACCTAAGGATCAGGCAGGAAGGCCTGGAAGGTGATAGGGCACAGAGAATGGATCGAGGATGCTCCATAAACAAACAGCATCCTTCATCATTGCAAGAGAGCGCTGCAAGAAAAGTAACCAGATAAATGGGAACCGGTGCCTGGCAGATGTTTGTAACTATTTATACCATTTTATTATAAAGCTTTGATGAATTAGTAGCTTGCTCATGAAAGTGTGATCTTAAGCATATCCAGCAATGCCTAGACACACAGACATGATCCCAGCATCCACTCCTGGGATCATGCCATGTTATCTAATGAAAATGTGTGACTTTATTTATTTATAACATAAAGACCCTGAGTCTTAGATCACGGGTCCATTCAACACTCTCTGAAAGGCAGTGAATTGGTTACTGCCCATTGACCAAGCATGTATGTGATTTTAAGGGCAACTGGCTGACATGAACTGAGTCCTCCGTTGTGTGTGGCACTTTCAACCACTTGGAAAAATCCAAACAGAGCTCAGAGATGAAGCTCCCATGAGCAGCCGGGGTAGCCATGTCCTAAGAGAATGGCCCGGGGGTTTATTGTAGCGCTGCTTCCCTGCCCTCGGTTGCAGCAGCTCTCGGCTTGTCACACTCAGTTAGCTCAATGAAGTAATGAATATGCCGCTGTACATTTTTCATGAGGGGGGTCGGAGTGAAAAATCGACTCCTTATAATGCTGTTAATATGGAAGTCTTCACACACTATTCCCCTGCAAAGAAGCCTCAGGGCTATCATGATGCTGCACGAGCATGATGTTTAATGTTAACACTCCCACAGGGAGAGTCGGCATAATGCAATGTCACTTTCAGTGATGGATATTTTGACTGGCGCGGACGTACAATCAGCTGTAAATCATGACAAAGTTTGGATAAGTGGTGCCTGGTCTCTTTGGAAGAAGGCAGTGGCCGTACGTAAAATAACTGGTAGGAAAAAAACTGACCACGTCAGACACTCGAGTCGATGTCTTCGGTGCTTCATTACATCTATGGGTTTGTTTACTAGGAAGCATGGCCAAGAGCTTTAAGAGATGGAGGATAAACAAATAATATAACCATCCAGAGATGAGAACAGATGAATACGAGGAAGAAGACAATACCTGGTAAATTTGTGATTTAGAGAATTACCGAGTTATGAGTTAGAAAAAGTTAACTGTTCAAAACACCATAAGAGTAAATGATCAACAATAAAATAAAAAGGCAAAAAATAAATAAATTAATAAAGTCGTGAATTAGAGGATAAAATAACTGGAAATACAGCCCATGTGTGACTAGATTGTTTTAGAGACCCCAACTACACCAAATGAAATAAAAATAAAAACAATTAAAAGGAAACCAAATTCATGCTACACACTGAACTTTTTATGCACTTTAATCCCTCAGGCTCTAGACCATGTTTTATTCAAACTTTTACCAGAAAAACATCCTCAGAGTTGGTCAATAAAAGCTCAACATATGTGAGGTCAAGCTTAACAGCGCTGGGCTGTTTTTATATGAGAATCCTGGGAGATTTCTCATATACAGCAGAGCCTCTTATAGTAATCACCTGCCAGAGCGAGACTTGGAAATATCTGATGTATTATGGGCCGTTTTATTCCTACCCCATCAAAACTGCAAAGTGAGGGTAAACAACAACTATGCAGCAATGACGCTGATGTTTCTGAATCTGTGGTAGAAATACTAAGCAAAGCAAAAAGATATGTTCATTTTAGTCTTGAAAACGCGAGGCAGCCTCTTCAGTTTGAACAAGGCATGTGGGTGTTGGTTGTGTTTTCATTATAAAGACAGCCAGACCAATTCAGAGGGCTCCAGGGAGAAGGAGGATGAAATGAAATGAACACATAACAGGTAGTATCTAGGAGGTGCTCTGACTCATCTGATAAAAATGTGGGTATACCTCAGACACAAGGCTCCTGTACAATATATCAGTTCGGCTTTAAGGGAATATGTTCATCTGTTTGAGAGAGGCATACAAGATACTATTCAACATTTCTGCTTTTGATTTCTGTATAATAACACATCTCAGATTTTCAATTACGTTTAAGACGCTGCATTTAGTAAAGACACACGCAAGGTAATGGACTTCTTATGTTGCTGAGAAAGATAGACTTGTCCCTCAAGACTGCAGTTTCCATTATTAAACCTCCAGCACATTGGCCACCCATGCTGTTTCCATTTGCTGTGACCAAGGTGAAATTACCTGCTTTTGAAACTTAAACCAAGTAAAGAAGCCACAGTGAGCGATAGGCCATAGTCTGAACCTTTATTTCCTCTTTGTTGGGGAGGGCTTTTTGTGTGTGTGTGTATGTGTTTTGGAAGGGGTCATAAACAAAACACAAATCTTCAGAGTTGTTTGCAGAGGAGTCTGACTTTCTTGTGGATTTTTATATACAAAACATCCCAAGGGGATGCAGAGCAGCATGTGAGCCAGTGGCCAATATGTTCGCTGGGCAGTGTTGCAGCATGTTCCAAGACCTGGATGATGAATTACTATGCAAGTGCCACAAAGAAAGGTGGGGGGGAAAAAAAGATGAATGTTGTGTTGCAAATACAAACACTTGGTATTCTACAGAGTCAAGTCAAAAAGTGCCTTTTTTATATGATAGCTTAACCATCCACAGTGCTATCTCTAGTCTGACAGCAACTTATGCAGATGTGCGTGGCTCGGCAGTGCTCTGCTGAATTGAACCCACCTTGAAAAGTGTTCAGCAAGCTGGTCACATTGACATACGCTGTCTGTTGTGGATGAAATTGCGACACTGTCCTCCAAGATGCTCTAAAAGCCTTCTCACTCACTCACCTTGCCTATAACAGCATGTGATGGAGACGCTCTGATTGAACCCACAGTCATCTGCAAGCCTGTGTCATTTAGAGAAAATGGCAGATTTGCTTGTTCCTTGGTTTAGATTACCTCTTAACTCTAAAACAAAGCCAAGCAAGCTGTTTGATTTCCATAAAATGTCCTTAAAGGCTTAGTTATTAGATTCACATCTGTGATTGTTTGAAACGTGTGCTACAGCAGATGAATGATTTAGAAAACAATTCAACACTGCATCTGTGAGCATCACCGTCATCACAGCTAGAGAAGCCAGAGAGGTGAAATTGAAAATGTGAATATCTTGCTAATAGCGGAGGAGGAGAGCTTGAGATATAATACCAAATCTATAAAGGACAATTTCAGGCCCAAGACTCTGGAGACTCGGGCGCTCAATCATGAAGTGATTCAGTCAGATTGATCAAGGAGCGTTATAATCACATGGGAATGTTACATGTGGCACCAAGGATGGCTCAAGTGATCCAAAGCTGGATTTAATGGATTTGAGGTGAGGTGCTTAGAAATCATTTCAGAAGGTGCAAATAGAATCCTCAAAGCATCTTACCCACATTTAGCAGCTGTCCACTGAAATTAATGTTCAGTACAGTGAAACCTGAAGGAATAAATCTGCCATCTGAGAAACAGACGGCTAGAATTTACTCAGTATTCTCCCAGCAGAAATTCAAAGGGTTCAGCTTTCTGAAAGAACAATCACAAATCTACTAATGAACCATGCTGTTGATAACAATCCCTTATTAAGCAGACAGGCTAAATGCACTTAGAGATAACAAGCCTTCTTTTATTCAAAGCGATTGTGGGCAAAAGCACAGTGCTCCCACTGAAATTGAAATAAACGCTGAAAATGTGATATTAAATATTCATAACCTTCAGCTGTCATCTGTCCTCCTGTTGCATGAAAAATGTGCAACGGAGAACACAATCCAAGACAATTATTCACTTCTAATGAGCGTGAGGTCCACAAAGGTGCATCGTTTCAGGACTGCAGGAGAGGGATTTCTTCATGTACTGTCGCCGTGTTACATGAGATACGAGCTGCACTGGCGTCTTCCTGCGGATGATATTCTTCAGAGTTCTCAACACGGACTGGAGAGAGCAGGTAGCCTCTGAACATGCACTTATTTACCTCTTGTATCTGATAAGACTGCAGACAGACAGCCTCTGACACGAGCTTACGTTCATGTTCGGCAAAGTGTGAGATAAAAATAAATAAATAAATGAAAACAAACTTTGATTGAACACGACCCTGAAACGCTTGGATCTAAAGCTTCAATAAAACCGCTTGCTTCGTCTGCGATTTAAAGTGCAGGAATTGTTATAAACATCCACAGTGGGCACAGACAAAAGGGAGAAATCGCTCCTGTTTTTGTATTTGACATTGCAACATGACAAAATGACATTGATTTATTGGGATAATAAAAACAGTCCTTTTTGGAGCCCGTGGAAATATTCATCAGTGTCTCCCTCAATCATGGGTAGTTACAGCCCTGAGAAGTGAGGGCTGAAACCCCCACTCTTGGAGTAATAGGTGTCACAGCACCCCCACCAGGATGGGGTAGGGTGAGGTGAAGGGTGAGGGGGGATCTTTAATGTTTGATGAAGGTTTTGAGAATGACATAAAATTCTGAATAAGTGATTTATTCAGAAATGGATGCG
>JAOWBL010000007.1:16940545-16965836 GCA_028564865.1 Zenarchopterus dispar | reverse complement strand
GGGATCTTTAATGTTTGATGAAGGTTTTGAGAATGACATAAAATTCTGAATAAGTGATTTATTCAGAAATGGATGCGCCTGTTTGGAGGTGTCTGTGTGCGTGTGTGTGTGTGTGTGTGCGTGTAGTGATTTAATTATTGATTCCAATAACTGACTGACTGAGAAACTTATAAATTAAGTCCAAAATGAAGCTTGAGAAAAATCCAAAATGCTGTTTATTAAAAAATATGTGTATCAACCGCAGGGGGAAAAAGTAATCTATTAGGCTCCTCAGTCCTTCAGATTATGTCAGTGTGTCTCCCATATGGTAAGTTTCTATCTTTAATGCATGGATGTTCCTCAAAAATATAGACTTACTCTACTTTAATACAAATTGAAGTACAAGTTAAAATAATATTGCTTGCAGGTAAAACCTTTAGACAATACAGTAATAACAATAAAAAAATTCAATTTAATACGTTTTCTTTTTGTTCGGTAGATTGCACATTGCAAAGATAAATTATTCAATACGTTAGTACGCACACAAACTCTCTCACACACACACAATCAGCCAATGACATTTAGTCAATGGCACATTTCTGTTTATGTTGGTCAAGTTCGTGTCCCTGAGGATGCTTGTGTTTATTCTCCATTTCTGCTTTCAAATGACGTGATTGATCTCTTGGCACACGATAAACATACACTCACCTGACACCTTAATGGCTACACCTTGGACCTAGCTGGACCTATGTTGGCCTTTAGAAATGCCCACTAGTATAAATTCAGGAGCAAAGTGCTGGAAAAGCTTCCTCAGCGATCCTTGGCCATATTAACACAGTTGCTGCAGTGTTTTTGGCTGCACATCCATCACGTCCCAAAGGCCCTTGACTGAGATCTGGTAACGGTTGAGGTCGTTGGTGAAGTCACTGTCATGTTCGATAAACAGTTTGAGATGATTTGAGCTTTACAACATGTCATTTTCCGGCTGGAAGTAGCCTTCAGAAGGAGAGTAGACGGTGGTGATAAACAACACTCAGGTAAGCTATGCTGCTGAAACGGCACTCATGTGGTATGAAGAGGCTTGAGGTTTGGTAAGATTACATTACACCACCATTATCAGTCTGATCCGCCGATACAACGCAGGATTAATCTATGTTACTCAATTATAACTCTAATGTCCCAATGTCCAAGCAGAAATGGAGGCTTTTTTTTAACCTTCTCTTGTCTATTTTTGGTGAATCCATGCCATTGCAAGTTTCTGGCAGAGGTGGCACCGGATGTGATCTGCTGCCGAACCCCATCTGTTTGAAGGTTCACAGTTTACCACGCTTGTGATGAGGAGTTTATTCAGTTATTGTTGCTTTTTTGTCACCTTAAGACTGCCTGGTCATTCTCCTCTGACAGCTGACATCAACAAGGGACATTCACCCAGAAAACTGCCTCTTAGAGGGTATTTTCTCTTTTTCAGACCATTCTCTGTAAAGCTCAAAGTGCATACATATCCCAGTAGATCAGCTGTTTCTGAAATGGTCAGACCAGCCTATCAGGCACCAACAACCATGCCAAAGTCAAAGTAAGTAAATCATCTTTCTTTTCTATTCGTCAGCAGGTTTTCTTGACTCAGTCTACACGCCAGAAGGCAATGAGCTGGTGTCATGTCATAGACCAGTTAGATATTTGTGTCAATGATCGGTTGAAGAGGTGTGCCAAATAAACTGGTTAGGGAATGTTTCCCCGAAAGAGCTGGAATGTTTTCCATTTATACTTGGAAGTTGGATTTAGCGAGCTCCAAGTTTGAAGATTTAACTGGAATCTTTAACTGGAAGCTCTGGTTTATTTTGGACATGCTTAAAGAAAAAAGTACATATCATTTAGCTTTGTAGAATATACCCACCCTCAGAAAAGCTAAGGATTTAAATGTCTGCCGTTAGAGTTATATATCCTATACATCAAATCCTATATCTCAGATAATGACCAAAAAAAAGGGGGAAAAAGAGAATAAAACTGACAGAAAACTGGTAGCCCAAACCCATAACTTTGTAAAAGCCATGAGTAGATCAGAAGTCTGTCTGCTGGGCTGAGACAGTCACTGACAATAATAATTCCCCAAATATCTTTTCCAGGTGCTGAATAACTTCTGTTCAAATACCTTTTGTGTTCTAGAATTAACCTTCAGGTGAATCAAAAGGCTTTGTCAAAGAGTTTTTACCCAGCAACCATGATGTGATGAGTTGGGAGCGTGAACAGGTTTTATTCAGGACTGTTGATGAGGCAGTCTCTTCACACTCTCTTCTCACACACTCTTCACACTTTTCTTTGACAAAAAACAGTGGATAAAAATGCCAACTACAGCATTAAATTATGATCATGAACAGCCATTGTCGTGTTTAGCAGATTTGATGTAGTAAAAATATGCATAGTGGTGTCATAAATAAAGGCTGCTAAATTATGAAATTGAAACATTTTTGTTTGGCACAGGGCGGCATTCAAGTGGCATGGTCACAAATCCAAACCATGTGTCTGTTTCAAAAAAAAAAAAATCAAAATTGCAGTTGACAGGAGGTTGAAAAGTGAAAGAAATCGAAAGGTTTAGGCCAGACAATGTGAGTCTTCTGCATGGCCATCTTAATGCCATCCCCCCTTCCTTACATGTTCTAAGAGTGGGTGCTTGATTTGGATCCTGTCAAGTGAAGCCACTCAAAACTATGTGAGTCTTTATTGTGAAACATTTAAATGCGTGGCTGTGGCCCATCATAGATATGTCACAGTCTGGAGCCAGACTTCATTCAGTGGGCCTCATTCATTAAATGCAAACAGAATGAATTAGTGAATAAATTGTTCACAGATCATAATTTACATATTTTTCATTCTAATTTTTTTCATCGGTACAAACATAATCTGCTTCTGCTTCAGGAGCACAGGTAGAGCTTGTGTAGATGAGGAGTGCACATGAACATTGACTGTCATCAAATTTTACAACGTTAATGCATCATGTTGTCTGTTTATTTTCACAATATGCAGATATTCTTGTGTTTTACACACGAGAACACATCAGAAATATTATTTATATTAACTGGTGGGAATTTTGCATTTTTATGCATAAGAATATTTTCTGAAAATATGACTGGGTTGCTTAAATCAGCTAAATATGCTGTTTGGGTTCAAGAGTGGCAGGAGCACATGCAGCTAGAACAAGACTTGTTTCCAGTTTAGTAAAAAAAAAAAAAAAAGACTGCTTGATGGGAATAAATGTTCTTTTTGGAAAATACATTTGTCTGCAGCTTTATTGGAGCTACAGAAAGAGTACAAAGTTTGTTGGTTAATGAAGTTCAAAAAACACACAATGAAGGAAACTAATGGCCTGTAGATTTTATTCCTAGCTGCCATTTTTTATGAAACCATTGTATGAAACCAGTACCTTCTCTGGTTGCCAGGATGCTAATGACGAAACACATAATATAACAACTATAACCTTATCTTTGAGGTTTGCCGTTGATTCATGTGGAAGCCTGTGGTTGTCTCCGTCAGATATGACTCCTGGTAAAGAGATCTTTCCACTTACAGAATGGTTGTCTGCAGAAGAGAGTTTTGTGATGTAGAGAAATACATGTTTTTGTTTTTCCTCAAACTTGACACTCTACCATTTCTCCATCTTCACTTCTCCAACGTTTTATTGGACAGAGAACACAGCAAACCTCTTTCCAATCCTTGCTGGTCCCGGTCAGCTTATTCAAAGCAAAATAAGATGCTTTTCCTTTGCTCCACTTCAGATAAAATTACCTTTATTAAAAGTGAAAGAATAGTTTTCCTGTCTCTCTACATATTTCAGTGTGCACCATGTCCACAGGTAGACATGCAGGTTAAGGATGCACCTTTACACCTTTTTTACATGGTGACCGCTGTGTGGGGATGATACTTAGTGAGCAGCAGGAATCCTACCAGATAAATTTGTACTCATATACATAGTCATGTTTTAACAACGTGTACGAGTCTGGAAAAGGTGTTTAGTGAAGAAATGATTTATCTACAAATCTACACACAGATTTACAAAGATTTCATGAATCAGGCGGGCAGATACAGTGTTCTCACTTTAACCTTTTAACCTTTTCCAAAAACGGTATGCTGCAACCAGGGTTGGTGAGATTTTGGAAATCAAACTCAAATTTAACAGGGAAAACTGTAAACTGCATGTGGAACTAGCCAAGAGCTAAAATGATGAAATTCCTCTTCAGGGCAGTAAGAATAATTAGGCAATATTTTTTTGTATAGTTTTTTTTCTTTTATATCAAATGTTCCAGGTATTTTTTTGTTTTGTTATTGTTTAAGTTTTGCTTAATGAACAATCATATACGTTTTTGTCATTGTCATTTCTGTTTTTACATTTGAAGTACTTACAGTTTCGTAAGAGTGTGTAGACATGTGTGCGTGTGTGTATGTATGTGTGTGTTCTTATCATTGTAGCTTTTCACTACTGAAATACATTCTGTAAAACGTTATAAAGCTTTGTGATGTTGCCCTTCCGTTTCAAAAGGCATTCTGGTGCTGACGATACCCACTAATGACACGCTTTTTTTTTTTAGTCATCTCTCCACATTTTTTCCTGGAAACATATGTTAAGGTAGGCAAAGGTTGTTTTTACTGCTGCATTTTTCTCTTCAAGGATTGTACCTTAGACCATACATTCCTCAGTCATGCCATTCTGATGTGTGCAGGGTTCCATTGTAATTTTGAAAAATGCATTGATGTCCCTGGAAAAGCTGGGGTCTTGAAAGCAGCATTTGAAGCTCCAAAATCTCTGTGTACTTTTCTGCATTAATGCTGCCATCATAGAAGAATAAATGACCTTTGCCAAGAGCACTGATATAGCTCCAATGTGCCTGAAGCTCATATCTTCCAACAAAAGGTTTGAAATACTAATTACCTTGTCTCCAAGTCGTCTAACGTTGCTGTTCCTCAGAAACGCTCATTTTTAATCCTACAAATCCATGACACTCCCTAAGAAAATCTTTACATCTCCAGCTATGTCACCTCGAACTCTGCTTTGTGTCTTTTGGTCAGTGACACTCAAGCTATATAGAAGGTCTAGTCTCAGTAAGGGGGACAGAAAGATGTGCTCCAATTATAGAGGGATCACACTCCGCAGCCTCCCTGGTAAAGTCTATTCAGGGGTGCTGGAGAGGAGGGTCTGTCGGATAGTTGAATCTCAGATTCAGGAGGAGCAGTGCGGTTTTCAGCCGAATGTGAAGCGGTTGGGATGGGAATCAGCACCTCTACATGGTCCTCAGTTGGAAAAGGGTGAGGTGCCCTCTCTGGGTTGGGGATCAGATACTGCCCCAAGTGGAGGAGTTCAAGTATCTCAGTGTCTTGTTCACAAGTGAGGGAAGAGGAAAGTTTTTGACTTATCATAGCTGAGATAGACAGCAGGTGCTGGAGAGACCTGCAGGTGGTCTCTGGCATGCTCAGGGTTAGGGTTAGGGTTATTCTAACCCTAACCCTAACCCAGGAAGAAAGTCAAAAGGCAAAGTAAGATGGTAAAAGATTTATTTAGGAAAGGATCCACAGGAGTGTAGACTAGCAGTTAGGTTTGCCAAACCTTGAAAACAGTAGACGCGTGTGGCGATGTGGAGACCTTTATTAAGCCTACTTCTGTGCACAAGTTTGGCTATGTATTTGTGTGCAGCTTGTTTAACTTTTGGTGTAGGTCTGGTGACCACTGCATATTTGCACAGTTTGTGAGTCTTCTGTTTGTGTGAATTTCCTTGTGAGCTGAACTGAATGCACTTGTATTACAAAGTACTTTGATTTGATTGTGGCAGTTTTTGGCTGCTGTTGGGTCTCGGTAATTGTTCTGTATTCTGTGGTTGCTTCAGATGGAGGTCTTCAACATGATTCCTGGTGCAGGAGTAAGTGTTCTTCTTATTTGAGAAGAGATTTGTTGCTTCATAATCTTTTTTGCTTTGCTATGTTTTTGGTTAGTGCCATGTTGTGGTACAGGTGTATTGTTGGGTAGCTTGCATGCTATTTTGTTGTTTGTCAAGCATAATCTGACTTCTATGATGACATCATAGTGTTTAGACTGAAGTAGCTTGTTCCCAAGCCTGATGATCAGTATCTTCTGAGTTGATCTCCACTCTGTAGCAGAAAAGTATGATGTTGGAGTTCAGAGCTGTTGAAGAAAAAGTGCAAAAGTCAGTGCTTTGATGGCCAAGGCACATTATGTGAGAAACTTAAGTTGCATACTAAACAGGTTGCTGCAGTCTCTGAGGGAAAAATTAGGTCAAGGTGAACTGTTGCCGCATGTAACCTAGGATAGTGTTTCTGGATTAAGAGAATTGAAACTGGAGCTTTACTAAGAACACTTGAACTAGAGGTTGAAGCAAAGCAAAGGGCACAGTTAGCATGAGTTGGAATATAAAAAGTTGAGCTTGGATCATGAGAGGGAGCTGAAAGAGACAGAGTTGAGAGCTTCTGTTGCTATGCCAATGTTAAATTTGATGTGGGTAAAAATACTCATTTGGTCTTTTTGTTTAAAAAGAGTGATAATAAAGCATTTTTCACATTGTGAACATGTGGCAACAACTTTACAAAGAGCTGGACTTTGTTACTACAATGTTGGTGAAGCTCAGGAGGCATATTCTGCTGTGACTTTGGGGAAAAAAATCATAGATTACGATGTTCAGGTAGTTATTTTGCATCCTCTTGAGTTGGTTCCAGAAAGATACTGACAAAACCTTAAAGTCATATGCTGCAAGGCCAAGCTTTGCATTGCTATAGTTTCGGTAGTCTCTTCTTGTTCCCATGGTGACTTAACCCAACAAGATGAATATGTTCTGGGGGCCCATTTGGAAAATTCACAAGTATTAGCCAGTGTGGGGATGTGTTACCATACCCATGGTGGTGATCATAACCTGTTCAAGCAGCATCCTTACAACCTGTGTCCCCTTAAACATCCTGCAATTCAGAAAGTACTGCAAGGCCTTTTACCTGCCAAAAAAGATCTTGCAGTACCTAGTACAAGCTTATAAAACTCTTCCCATTCCAAATGCTAATTCAACATCACACTTCTGTCCAAATTTTAAGATTATTCTTGTCTCTAAGCTGATTCATTTCCTCTTCCTAGAGACAGGGATCGTATTGACAAAATAGGTTAGGCTCACTATATGACAAAACTACTGCTATTGACAAACTGAAAGACTATTGGCAAGTACCCTAAACACAGAGAGCCTCTGGCAACTCTGCTTTTGTCAGGCCAGATAATTTTCTTCAGGCTCTGTGTGAGACTTACGGTGTGAGCAAGCATTCAGAGTTGTAAAAGCTGTCCGAAGCAGTTAACCAGTTCTTGCTGTCCTCCACTTTTGCTGCACTATTTAAACTTGACTTTATTGCTACTGGAGCAGGAGCTATTCTGATTTCAGAAGACACTGCAGGCATTGACCACTCTGCTGTCTGCTGTTTGAAAAAGTTCTCAAAGAAACTCTCACCATTGAGAAAGAGGCCTTGGCCCTGCTGGGGGCACTGCAGTTCTTTGAAGTTTCTAAGTATCTCTTTGCAGCCTGTTATTGTGTACACTGACCATAATCCTTGGGTGTTTCTCCATTGTATGTACAACAGTAACCAAAGGCTAATGCCCATTTGGTGCCCTTTTTTTAATGAGGTGAGATTGTTACATCTAGTATCCTGAGGCCAATAGCAGGTTTGATTAGAGTTCAAACATTCAAGCGTGTCCTCTACAGGTCTTTCTCTCTCCATCTCTAATCAGTGGGCAGCACGCCATCCTGTGGGGATATATTTTTCGTTACAGTTGTTTATTTATCTCAAATACATAAGTTGCAAACTCGTATCTTGGTGTCATGTCCGTTACATTTAGTGTCTGAGCCAGCCATTTCTGATTTCAGTGTCCAAATCCATTTTGACAAAAGTTATAATGCTGTATAAGAGGATTTACAGATGACTTCAATCCCATATTTAATTGAAAGCAGTACATGGACTATTTATTAAATGTTCAAATTTGTGTTCCCATCTTTAGTGTCTTTATTTTGAAAAAGATGGGATGGTAGCCTTGCAGCTGAGTTGCATCACATATTACGCTAACAATCCCTCTGTATGTTTTTGAGAACTGAGGAAATCAGATAATGTAGTTTGAAAGTGATCTTTTTAATGCAATGGTTGTTTTAAAAACTATTTCCACTGCTCAGCAGTTCAAGGCCTCCAAATTGTAGAATTCTACAAAGGGCCTCATAACTCCATAATTCACCTGAGGTTTTGTACAGATGACACGTCTAGATTGCAACCAGGCCAGTTTAGCAGACTTTTTACAATAGATTGATCCAAATAATCATTCACAAAGCAGCAAATACTTCCCTTTCTTTACTTCTGCAAGGTTCTTTTATGCTCTCTTTTCCTATATTTCACTGAGTACCTGCAGAATTACCTCATTACTTGGAAGAATTTTTTTACAGCAATATACAACTAAAAAAAAAAAAAACAAGCAATAAACCTTTCCTCCAACAACAACCAACAACCTTTCCTTGCTCCTGTCCTTCAGTGATGTATGTTGTTAGCATCAAATTCAAAATCAGTCTCTTGTCCTTCTTTGATAATCTTCTTTTGGAAATAGGGTTGTATTTCTAAATGTCCTAAGTCTGGAGAACATTTAATGCCACGGCTTATTGAGGAGGGACTTTCATCTGCCATTCATCAACCATTGTTTATGATTCCTCAAAACATTTGATGGTTTAATTTCAAATGGGAGAGCGGGCTGATTGCTATAAATGAATAATGGATTTCATCACCTACTGTAATATGAGCACGTTTCATCTCAGTGCAGCAGAGCACATTGTCCAGTACAGGGTAGAAGCCTAATTATATACTTTCAGCATTGGGGAGATTGGCCTAATCTCTTATGGGCCACTCCAACAGATGTGCCCAATTAATTGCAGGTCTTTGATGGACTTAAGATGCATACTTCTCTGGGAATTTTGTTTCAAAGTAAAAGAGTAAAAGCCTTGTCTCTGATTCAGTCTTAATCAGTTTTATTTATATATTTATTTTTTCTGGCTCCAATTTTGGAGTTAACTGCTGAAATATGCACTCATCTAAAGCCAGTTAATGACCTGGCCACCACGGTCGACTGTGGCAGATAATATATAACCCGCTGAATCCTTTCTACAGGGTCACGGGGGTCCACTGGAGCCTATGCCAGCTCATTACGGGTGATAGGCAGGCGTACACCTGGACAGGTGCCAGTCCATCACAGGCCCACATACGTAGAAGAACAATCATACACACTCACACCCATGGACACATAATGACCAGTATGAATGGCTGCGGACACCCTGTGAACGATTTTTAGAACATTTCCTACTGCCTTGTTAGGCAGCTATATAAAAATCCAGCTTTCGTAGTCCGTTCCTAAGTTCGTGGCTAGATTGATGGTCCTGTCCAAGATTTTCTATGAAAACCCTCTGTGTAGGGCTGCTGTGAGAATGCCTTAGAAACAACCTAAGAGAACAGTGCACGATGTTCATGGATTATTTAGGGTCATAAAATTGACCACAATGAAATAATGTTGCTTCCAGGAAATTACACTTACTTCTCACTTTTCACCATGCGTGGGACAACATGATGCAGCACCAAGACAAAGGTCTACATCTGGAGGTACGTCATGTAGTCACCTTCTGACTCGTGGTCCAGCTCATGGAACAGAGTCTTGTATTGGATATAGAGGTGTCCCTGGCCACACCCACCAGTATCACTGTCTTCCCTTGAAGTCTTCTTGCCATGATCTTCTTTGTCCTGCAGCTGTAGAAGGTGCGGTTGTCGTCTTCTCAGGATTATCGCCATCTTGAAAATTACAAACTTTTCCAGAAAATTTTCTGTCAGATGTGATGATCAAGACAGATTTTTGGAGATACTGGACGGCCGCCACTTATATCCCATGACAAAATGTGTCAAAAGCTGTAGGATCTTCCTACCAACAACTTGAGATTGCCATGAGTTGTACACGGGGTGCCATACAGCCGCCTTACAACAACAATTTTTGTAAGATGGCCATATGTATACTGTAGATAGGTTCCTATGCATCCCTACGAAGAATATAAGAACTCTACAGGCAGCGTGCAGCATTAAAAAAAAAAAATCCCCCAATTTTCTCAAGAATGCCTCAAGTTCCTCTTGCAAATTGAATGGCAGCTGTACCAACTTCCTAAAAAGTTGGCAGGAAACTATGCTACTTTCCACAAATGTCTACCCAATCCAGATTTAATAGGAACTGGGAGATTTTTACAAACCCTTCATGACTGTAGCTTAACATACATGGTTTTGGACTGTGGGACTGCAGAGTATCTAGAGGGAACCCACACAAGCACATGTCCTGCTTCCCCTGACCGGGTTTAGACTTTTACAGTTGGCGCAGGGGAGTTAGGTCCAGCTGGAGAATCATAATAGATCTCTGCCACGACTCCCTCGTGCTCTGAGAGAAGTCTGTCAAGTAGCATGTGCTCACATTTGTGTCTATTTGCCTCCATCCTGCTGGCTGTCTGACAGGCACTTCTCGCTGCTGGAGATGCAGCACCGTTGTCTGGCAACCTCTTGATCAAAGAGTTTTGCAGTGTGGTCGGCACACGGAGAAGAGGGGGACACGGAGAGCACTGGCCTGCTCGTGCAAAAGATAAGAGGGGAAAAGGAAAAACACAACACCCGCATCCGTTTATCACAGCCTGCCTACGGATGTTCATAAGCTGAACTTGAATTATTCATCTTCATTTTGATCTTTTGGTTGATGGGATGCATGGCACTGCATTCATTAAACCTCATCCCCAAATTGAAAATGAAAACAAGAGAAATTTGAAGCAACACAGATGACCTTTCACTGTCTAAATTATTTAATCAAATTTAAATAAGCAGCACTGTATTCTTCTCTGTGGTCGTTATTAACAGAGTCAAAAATCCGCAGGGAACTTTAGATGCTCTGTATTCTCACTTCCAACTTTCCTTGTTTACGCGGTGATGCTTATAGCTACTGGAAATGAAACTGCAGCAGGTAACTTCACATCCTCGGCAGCTTATTAAACATTTACTAGATGCTTTCACACAAACAGGTTTCGTCCCAAAACTTCAAAACAGAAACATGTATGCATCTGAAGAGTGGATTTGTTTGAGATTGTCACATTAAAAGGCAACCTGGAACATCTAAAATGCCAAGTAATTAAGACAGCACCGGGACCATTTACTCAATTTCAGTATAATCTGATGATACAAGGGAGATTGTGTTCAATTTTATTAATTTGTACAATTGTAATTCCAAAAACACCATCAACACAAAGACTTTCATCTATAAAAAGGTACCGTTTTGAGCATTTACAGAGCACAGATCGGCATTTATTTGAAACATGAACACACAGTACTAAGAGAAATACAAAAAAAGCACTTTCAAATCAAAGCACGTTTGAACATCAAAAAAAGAGAAAAAAATTCAGGAAACAGTCAAGTCCTTTTAACTTTCCACCTGCCATCTTAGTGTTGTTTTTCACTCTGAACTTCATCATCCTAAATAGCAAATCTTCATCACTGTGAAACGGATGTTCGGATCTGCACTTTGGTGGTAGAGGGGTGGGTGTCGGGATCGACCGGATGACACCGCATGTTGAGATGTTGAGGTTTTCACCTCCGAAGACAGCTGTGGGTGTTCTTTACATTCTGTTTTTATTGACCTCTGGTCCAATACATTACTTATTAAAATACAGAAGCTATAAAAAATATTTTTTTCACTACCAGCATACTCCTACTTTTTTAATATATTCATAAATAATTAAATACATACATAAATAGATATTTTGTGTTCAGATTATAAACTTTCATAAAAGCATATCTTAGTCATACAGGGGTGACTACAGTATAAATGCTGAAGCGCTGGAGGCCTGCTGTCCGACCCTGATGTTCCCAGGACTGGGTGAAAGGTTGACAGCGGGCAGCTGGACCGCCGCGGGTGTCGCGGGCCAACGTCTCCTCCCCCCGTGTGTGCCAGTCTCTAAGTCCGCTGACACTCGTTCTTACTGCAGGTGGCCTGACGTTCAATCTGCCACGTCCCCTCCTCGTACGTGCAGTAGCAGATTGTACAGTCGTCAATCTTCACCTCTCGCCCGGCCGGTATCACCTCTGTCTCCGCGTAGCAGTTTGGCCCTGTAGGCAGTACAAGAAAAACAGGGAAACTAGTGCAGAGCAGAAAATGGGACTTGTATTACGTTTGGAAATGGGATTTCAGATTGATCCTATAGATTTATTTGTTTCTTTTGGGTTATATCATATTGTTGAGGAGGGTCTCATTTCACTCATTGAAAATGTATGAATTTCCTGAGCTCCTGTGATTTCATTCAGAGGGATCAGTGCTCAGGTCAAATTAAATGAACGGAAGCTAGATGATACTAAAACTTTGTATAAAAAAAGGATCACATTTATGTAGTCGTTTTCTAGTGTTTTTAACCACTCGAAGCATTTTACACAAACATCCATAGACCACTTCTTACATTATACATTTTTCTTTTCATCTATGATGTACTTTTCTTCTATTTTCCAAACACAAACGCACATTCAGTTGAATGCATTGAGGATAATGTGGACTCCAGCGTTCCCAAGGACATGTGGACTGTGGAGGCCATGGATCGAACAACCAGCCTCCCAATCGACAAATAATTTTGAGGTTGCACATGTTCGTGTTTTCTGCTGAATGACCAACCAAGGACAATGCTCGCTTTCAAAAAGTGCAGTATAAGGACGGCCCCTTTTTTGTGCTGCTCGAAAGAGAGCAATTAGTTGAAAATTTGTAAAGTTGCAAGCACTTTATGTGCCCATCTATATACAGGTGTAATATACCATAAACTACTGCTGCTGAAAGAAACAATTTTATTACTGAATTAATTTAGTCTATAAACTCGTAAAGACACATATTAAGTATCAGGAAACGTGTCCTCAAAGCGTGTAGACACTATGATTACGTGTGTTTCATTTTCAGCAGTGTCAGGGGAATATTTGCCCTCTGTGCATTTATAACCTTTAGCCAGGTAACTGGCTAAAATAAAGTAAAAAGAACCATTTTCTTCTGTGACAAGTAAATCCCCAAAACAACACATACAGCTCATTTGCTGGGGTCTTTTGATGCTACATGCCCTGGTGCAAGTAATTTCCAGTGACTAACTAGATAATGTCATTTTTAGGGTTCATTTAAGTCTGCAAGTCACTGATAAAGAGAGTTTCTTGCTAATTTAAGGTGCTGAGAGCGAAGAGTAATGTTAAATCAATTACTGTTCCTGCTGCTGCCTTCAGCAACTTTCAGAGGAAAATAGCTAGACAGGTCATAAAATGCCCAGATAATATCATATGCTAATTAAAATAATCATGATGTCATGACACTGCATTTGCATCCTTCTAAGTTTCAACATGGCATCTCTCTCTTTTTTCTCTCCAACTCTTTCCTCATGAAAACTGCATAAATACACCCAAACTCCCAATAGTGCCATTCGTTTGTTTGGTTTTTTTTCTACTTCTTTTGGCTCCTCTTGATTATGACAAAAGAACAATTATGAAACATAAGTGTCCCACACTGTCATGTCTGGCTCTACCAGTGTTTTAGTTTGAATTTTGGCTTTTATT
The DNA here is from genome assembly GCA_028564865.1 of Zenarchopterus dispar. Taxonomy (NCBI): domain Eukaryota; kingdom Metazoa; phylum Chordata; class Actinopteri; order Beloniformes; family Zenarchopteridae; genus Zenarchopterus; species Zenarchopterus dispar. The sequence continues at coordinate 16,952,210 of JAOWBL010000007.1, read as the reverse complement.
TTTCAGTTGCCCTGTTATTTAGTGTTATTTCCTGTCTGTTATTTCCTGTCTGTTATTTCCTGTCTGTTATTTCCTGTAGTAAGACATGATGTTAATTTCTGCTTTCTGTAACAGTTTGCGCAGCAGTATGTGAGAAATACCCAGTGAATTGTTACTTCTGGAAAACATTTCACTTGTATTGGTGACCTGTCTGGGTTGGATGTTGCATCACACCTAGACAATGGACAAAGCATCAGTCATGTGACCCAGTGGCTTCTGAAGAGACGTTTTGCAGCTTCTTTTTCTTTGTACTGAGCGCTGAATTTTGCCTGGGAAACAGACAGGAACACGCCTGCCGTATTAGGTGTAGCTACCAAGCGCTAACCATCTCACTGAGGTATTGAGTCTCACTGAGAACTAAGTTTTGTTGCAGTTCCTCGAATGGCCACTAGAGGCTGGCTGCAGAAGCGAGTCAGTCTCCATTGACTCCCACGTTACAATGTCCAACTTCAGAGCAGAAATAAACAACTTTACAGCGAAATAAACAACTTCACATCTATGACAATTCTGAGAGGGGTGAATTTAGCATGCTAGGAGAGTTTATATAAAGCAATAACTTTATTTCTAATATGACTGACAGTCAGCTCAGCCAATGGCTAGCAGCTATCGCTTCCTTATCCATAATCATCATGATACCAAGCTTAGTGAAGCAATCCCCCATTTGTATTAACCCAGCATTAGTGAAATGGGATGGTCCTATTTGATTTTGTGGTCACCTTGTTAAATGGTATATTCTGCTGTAAACACCTGACGGCAGCTCTGCAGATATTTCGGTGAGTTTTGGCTGAAGGAGCTGGGAATAAAGCTAACTTTGATTGAGATACGGTGGGCGTGTTTCGGTTGGCTTCTGAAGCAACATGGCTGTGTCCCACACGAAGAACAGGCTTCAAAACCTGAAGACCTAATGCATTGCCCATTTTTTAAAAATACACTCTGTACCACAAACTGCTGATTGCTTGGTAGCATGACGGTTACGGATGAGGAAGTGAACATGGATGACCATTAGCTGAGCAAACTGTCAATCAGCCATAGTAGAGATAAATTTATGACTTTATATAAACCCTCCTGATGTAGTACAAAAAAATTATATACTCAGCAACTCCCACATTTTGTACCAAACAAAAATGCAGTGTCCATTCTTTGGACACGTTTTGGCTTTCTTGGAAGCAACATTGAACAAATCTGTAGCCCGGTCATGTAACAGAATATGAACAACCGTACGGTTCAATATGAGGCTTTATCCCAAACATCCCTCAGTAAGCAGCGCTGTATGAATATGCAGTGAGAGCAAATCATTTTTTTTCTCTTTTTTAGCTTGCTACTCATTCTTTTAACATCAAATCTAAAATGTGACCTTTCTCATAAGAGTTTTTAATTTCAAGCGATGCCTGTCTTTCTGTGGGGTGAAGAAATGAAAAAATGACCATACTTAGCTCATCTGTGTGTGTGTTTCCCTTCCCTTTCTTTTTTAATCAGAAAACAATGTATTCTTTTTATTAGGAAATATTTCAATTTTAATAGTCCATATGTGCACAAGAAAAACATTTTAGGGATCTATGAGGTCAAAAAATAAAACAAAACAAAAATAATTGCTCATTAACTGCAACTGAGGTAAAATGTTCAATTAATTGTGATATTGTTTTATAGTCATATTTCCCAGCCCTAATTGTTAAACTTAAAAAAAAAAGTCTCAAGTTTGGCTGCACTGCTCATTAAGTCTAAAAGTTTAGAAGTAGACATCTGATGATTTAGCAAATCCTGTTTCTAATGATATCCACTGATCTGGCAATTAAACTGTAAGACACCAAGATTTATCTTGTAAATTTTACATTTAAGTCTTTCACATTTCTCAGAATCGATTAACCAAACTGAGAGGGGACTGGTAATAAAACAAGCACAACTCTGTTCAATTAAATAACATGTTTAGGAGTTTTATCCTCCATAAAAACAGTAGCTGAATGCACTAAAATAGCTTAGTTGTACCTCTTTGTGTCATTGAGTATTTTCAGAAGCATGTCTCAGCGCAGGAGAGACACCTTCACGATTTCAGAGTCCTTACCAGATCCTCAGGTCAAGACTCACCTGTCAAACTATGTCTATCTCGAGGACAAGCGATGCTCTTTTGAGGACAGAAATGTCCACATTCTGGTTAGAGAAGACAGATGAGGCACGAAAGGAGCCGTCTGTGTTTAATGGGGGGAAAAAGCATCATAATCTGTCTAATAATGTAGATTTAACGCTTCTTCACAGGTGGTTTCATTACCATAAACACCTTGATTCACTGGCTCCAAAACATGTCACGTGTTGGCCAGGTAACAAACATACAGCTGGCAATGAACCAAACAAACCACAGGAGGAATGAGTGGATAAGTGATTTATAAATAATTTCAACAGTTCACAAAGTGCTAATATCTCAACAACAAAAGTTCCAGTCAGAAGTGGAAAAACTGTTTGGAGGAGAGGTGAAACTTCTTCAAGAATCAAGAAAAGAAGTCCAGTCGCCTTTGTTCAAGCACATGGCCTTAAACACGATGTGAGGAAACTCTATTCAGAATTACAAAGTGGAACAATGGGAAACGTGCCAGGTTTAAAGTCGGACAACATTTTACCGCTAATTTGAGATGCCACATGTGTTTCCAGATGGAGCTGAGTCGGGCTGGCCGTTCCTTCATGAATCTGAGTGCAGTCAGTCAGAGACGAGAGAAAGCTGAACACGCCACCCTACATTTAGTTTTGCTCAACGGAAAATGGGCCCTCACATCTGGGCTTTTATTGATCGCTTCCCAAAATAGTGTCCTAGTTATGGAAATATAGGAGACACCGGAAAAATAATGGACACACAAGCCACCATGGTGTGTGAACACGCTTGCACGTGGGATTGTGTGTTTCTGACAGCGAGCATGTTGATCATATTTAACACAGACATTATGACTCCTCACTGGGATCCGCTTAAAGGTGCAATTTCTTACAATTTTTAACGCTTCCAAGCTGCCATTAATCATAATTTGGCATTTTACCTGCTAAAAAATAGATTTTCCATTGGCCGTCATTAGATGCCCTTCAGACTGCTGAGCAACCATTCATGGTTTATGTAGAGGAGCATTTTTTACTCTCAAACTCTGAGCTCCCAGCAGGAGAGCGATGCATCTGGGATTACAGTGATTACACTGAATTCTTAAGGACCGTTTATCTCTTCCACGGTCTCAGTCTGGATTTCAGACCTTCATTTCAAGCATTTTTCTACTCGGCCTTAATGTTTGCTTCGATTTTCAGCGTGCACATGAGAGGCATTCAATTACATTTTATTTCACACTCCTTAGATCATCTTCACAACTTGCGAAGCACACGTCTGGCTGAAGGCGGCTTCTCTCCTTCCATAACCCCAAGGTTGGAGTGCGCAGAGTGTGAACTGTGCATAAAAAACTAATTAAGCAGTGCTTGAATAAAATTTGGACGTACACCCCAAGGGACTGGTTTTTTTTTTTGCTATTTTGGAGGAAATTGACTCTCAATAATGGAAGTTCTGATAGTTGGTAGTAGATGTTAAAAACTAGGCCAAGAGACACGCGAAACAAAGGAAATACCGCTGGAGTCCGGCTCATTGTGGTGCTTTTTGTATCTCCAAACACCTTTTGAAGAAAAGCCAACAAAACCAGAACATATATTTATTTTTTTATAACTGACAGCATGTGTGATGAGATTTTTTCCACCAATAGTGACCAGGGGGAAAAAAAAAAGCGTTCATAAATCATCCATTATCGCTCAAGCCACACGGCAAAATATAAACACTGCAGGACCGGCTTCCACAACATCAAGTAGAGCATAACAATGGCTATTTTTCCCTCGGTCTAACAAGGTCTTGAGCCACTCTGTTGTGTAATTAAGATGCTGATAAATGGGGAGTCTTTCAGCTGCAGCCACTGCATTTCATCAGGCGGCAACACCCAGAAGGAGTACGCTGGCACATCAATCAATGTGAACAGTTTGCAGAGGGCCGTCAAAATGTCAAGCCTTACACATTTATAAGTCTTCAGATGAACACGCACACGGCCTATCTGAATAACAACCCATCCTGCGGCCTGAGCTGCTGTCACCGCTGATTCATCATCATTAGCGGCATTTACAACACAAAGAAATCGAATAAAAGGCGCCCAAGTCACGGATATGCTCGGACAGAAAAATGCAACAAATAATCTCATAATTCTCCTCGTAAATGGAGAGCGGGAGAATTAGCTGGGATTAAAATACAGCCTGTCATCCAGTCAGCTGTGTGAGACTCATTTGTGCTAATTAATGCATGGATTTGCCGCCACTGTGCTTACTCATCGCCGTCACCCTAATATTCTGCCATTCATCTCACGCCCACCTTTTTTTTGTCGTCGCTTCATTAATATAATATATCCCAGCTCCACAGCACTCTCCGTCTTTCTGCAGCAGGAAAAAAAAAAAAAAAAGATTTTCATAGACGCGCGAAGCTTCACAAGAGCTTTTCACCAGCATCCGGAGAGGCAGAGACAAATGGACTGTTCATGTGCAGGAACAGTTGGACCCAAACTGTCACCACAGCCTGTTAGACGTTGGCATGGGAAGCGTGTGAAAGATACAGCCATTAGCACCTGTGGCTTTTGGCTCTGTAACAGTGCCGGATAATGGACGGAGAAAACAGGGACACATCCTGATCATCACGGGCCTTAATCCTGAAACGTTAAAAACCTGCAGAGCTGCATTAAAAAGTAAAGAGAAAATAGCAGTAATCACTCATCTTAATGCACTTGTGGTGTACATTTGCATTATAAATGCTGAATAAAAACGGCAGGAAATGGGAGAACTTTGCTGGATTTCGGAGGAAAATGAATCACGTCTCTCAGGGACGCTCGGCTGCAGACTTTCAGATTTTATGGAGGTTCCATCACAAGCGGGGTTTTGTTTGTACATGTTATTAGCTCTGGTGGCCGTTAATAATCTTCGTGGCTGAACCCCTGCACTGCACGTAAGTGGGGCGACTGTCATAACCAGCGTCCTTCGCAAGGACGGAGCCACAAACCCTCGACGGCTGTCACAGCAGTGTCCAGTTGGCAGGAGACCCTTGAAGTCTGTAGATTTCAATCTTTGACATTAATCCAAGTAGATTTTCTTGTTTGGTTTTAGTTTCCTCTGTTTCTCTTTTCATTTCTATCTTTTTTTTTTTTTTTTGCTTTACTAAGGAAAAAGGTATCTGGAAATCACATTGATATTGACTATTCTTTAGAAGAAAATTGAGAAAATAACACCTAACAAGCAGAACAAAGCCAGAAACCATTGAGTGGCTCCAGCAGTCATATAATGGCTAAGACATAATGTGAATATTGGCTTCATTATCATGACCTTTCTCTTGTGTAATCAAGGCTGTGATGTCTACTAATAGAAAATAGCCCTCGGATCATGAAATATAGTGGTCTGATGAAAAGATTGCACAAAAAGGTGAAAAATGAGGGAAAAAGATGTCTTTTGTGCATTTATAGGTGTCCTACTTTCTCTTTCCACACAATCCAGTGAATTTAATCAAATTTTAATTATTATTCCTGATTATTTTGTGATTTACAGCAAAAAAGCCCCGCATAAATCACCAGGCACAACACATCTCCTTTTCTGCTTTTTGTTACTATGTTTGATGTAAACTGAAGTGATTAAATAGTTGAAAAGCTGGCAACAATAAAACGTTTGAACTAATTCAGTTGTATAATGAGTTTTTGTTCAACTAGTTTATTCAGGCTAGAATTGAAATATTAAAATGGGACTATATATTAAGACGACAGTAGCAGATGAAGCTGTGCATTTTGTTATTCCCATGTTGTCATACTTTTTTGACCAAAGCGATTAATATCCTTTCTCAGGATGTTAAAGTTTTTAGTTAGCATTAAAGTCATCAAACTGATGTTTTAATTGCTAACAAGGTTGGTTGCTCTCCACAGGGATAAATGGACTAAATGTCTTTCTTTAATGATCTCCAGGAGCTCAACTTTGCCAGTGCTTTTGTCACCTATATCTGATTTTTTTTTCCATTAACGTCACTTATCTGATTTTTTTCAGCGCTCTGTGGAAATATAGATCGAATCAATTCCAACTTTCAGATCAAAAGTCATTTCAGATGAGACGAATGTCTGAGACGTGGCCGTGCAACAGAAGTGGGAACGGACATATCGGATTCATTTCTTCCTCTCCGCATACACTGAACGGTGCGTGACAGGGAAAGCATTTTTCAGCAAGCGTCCAGAACTGGGCGTAATATGTGGTGGAGATGTGAAGATCAATCAGCAACGACGGAGGAAAGTGACCGTAGTCAGAAGTGAGATGTGACCAGGAACCGCTGGCATTTTCCTCAGTCAAACCTCCACATGCAGACTGTTTCATACGATTGATGCTTTTTCTCCTCCACGCTGATCTTTCGTTCTCAAGTTTAGTTCCATCTGCAGCAGAATTATAATAGTTTTGAATTTTTTAACAGTTTTTACTTTTATTTCATTTTTCAGTTTGTTTGACCATTTCAGTTTAGTTTTAGTTTAACAAGCGCCTTCGTAGCTTTAGTTTCGTTTTAGTCTTAGTTTTTGAGATATTGACTTACAGATAAACAACAAAACCTAGGATTATAGAATCCTGTCAACAGCGCTGTACAGAACAAAAAGCCTTTATTCTTTCTTTTAAGTAACTAGAATTAGAAAAAAGAATTAGTAATAAGAAAGATTAAGCTGCAAACATAAAAAAAACAAGGAGTGAAACAAAAATGAAAACAAAGTGAATTTTACCTGCAATTCTATTTTGTTTCAGTTTTGCATTGTAAAATTTAGTTTTACAAATATATTTCATTTTTATTTCAGTCCATCCATCCATTTTCTATACCAGCTGGTTCCTGTACAGGGTCACGGGGTCTGCAGGAGCATATCCCAGCTCACGACAGGCAATAGGCAGGGGTACACCTGGACAGGTCACCAGTCTATTGCAGGGTCACCTATAGAGACAAATAACCATGGACACTCACATCTATAGGTAATTTCGAGTTGTCAGTCAACCTAATATACGTGTTTGTGGACTGTGGAAGAAAACCAGAGTACCTGGACGGAAACTCGCACAAGCACAAAGAGAACATGCAACGCCTGCCAGGCCAGGAGTCAAACCAGGAACTTTCTAGCTATGAGGGAACAGTGCTAACCACTGTACTGAGTTATTACAAATCATAAAAGTTACAAATGATAAAGTTATTATAAATTAACAATAATAACTCTGATTATAGCTCATTGTCTTTGTTGAGCTTTTTTTTCGATGGTTGGGCTTTTTGGATTCCCTCTTTCCCTGTATCACTATACCAGGATCTGTTTTGGATTGATGGCCAAAAGCTTTCTTTGTCCTGGTGAGATTTTGAGATTTTAAAAGGGATAAGTAAGCTCTAATGAGAATGTCTTGTAGAAGTGAAGTTTTTGCCAGGGATTTCTCCCTTGAGCTGTCTGCAGCAGAATTGCACAGATTTATCAGGAACCATCAGCTCAAATTGCTCAAAGTGCTCAATCACGTCTGTCACACCGGGCATGAATCTACAGCCAGCCAGCAGAAAACCTCGCCCAGGCTGCTTTGGACGCTCCAAACGATCAGAAACAGCAAACGTGTCCAAAAACACCAGTATCAGAAATGATTTCAGAGGAACATTTGCTCAATGCAGAAATTAATCCCACAAATAACCCAGAAAGTGATGGCTAAAGAGCCTCCCCACCTCAGAGGCTTGACTACGGTGCCCAAACAGGGGGGCTGAAATTATAAGAACTGTTTGATCTGTGTGATTAAAACAATTATTGTTTTTCTCTCTTTTTTTATGGCTACCAAAAAAGTATATCATAAGTAGAGAGAAATTGGTAAAATTTGTCATTTACACTAAAATGTTCCTACATTTTAACGCCATGCACAGTTTTTTATGCATTCATTTATTAAGGATAACTATTTGCCACACTCCTCATCTGCATTGACATAACAAAAAAAAAAAATCCTTTAAAATACATCATTTCATATCCATATAAACAATTTTCACTTGACTCCTGTTTTTTTGGGTTTTTTTTTGATGTGTTCCATTAAAAACATAAAGCCTGTCATATCTGAAAAGACCCTTTATGAATCATGCCCCTCTTAATTTAAATGAGCCTCTATCCCTCTTGGCATCCAGGCAACCATGTCTCATGCTGCTCTATTTGAAGGGATTTTGGCTCCAGTTCAGGCTGTTTATCACCCGCCACCCTCCCAGATTAGTACTGACCCTAATGTCTGAGTCTTGAGCACCATTTGTTTCCTCGTGCGTTGCCAAGGCGATACCCAGCAAGAGCAAAGGGCAAGAGGGATTGAGCTACGGCGGAGGTGCCGATGACAGCGACTTCATTTACCATCGGCTTTAGCTCCTCCGCTTCGCTCAAAAGTAGAGGAGAAAAGACTCTGCAGCGCTTCCACGTCTTCACCGATGTGCAACACTTCCACAATAATTGCAGTGAGGAGGAAAAATAAAAAAATAAACCTCCAATACAGGACGTGATTTCTGTCCCTTCCTAGCTTTGACTAAAAATTCTCTGCCAGTTGTTAAATTAAACTCTACTGCAGCGAAAGATTGTCACAAACTTTAGAGGGTATGAAACCGTTTAATTGCAATGTGTTCCAGTGCTTGAAGATAATGAATGAAAAAAAAAAAAAAAACCCGATGAGAACCTGCCTCCATTCACAGCTGTTCTTTGATATTCATGAACAACTGTCTGGGGTGGATGTTCGCGATACCTCTTACTTTCATCTTCCACCCCTGGCTCTTCCCCAAGTGTCTCCTTGCATACAAGCAACATCTTCAGCAGGGTCCTCTGCCACGAGCGTCGGTTTTTGCAGTCCTGAAAAGGCTAAGATAATGCCTGTGCAAAATTGATGAATTTATCGTACGGTGAAATACTTGACAGTGATTTTCATCGAGAGTGTGAATGTTTTAAAACAGAAAATGGGACTTGTTGAATTATTTAACCTCAACTCTTTTCCTTCTCAGTGTAGATTTTAAATGCATTTATGTAGAATAATGATAAATAATATATTCTAATGTAATTTCCTTTCCGTTTTGGTTGCATTTTACACATCTGGATGATGATGATTCTTTCCCATTAATGAGCTCAGCTTTGATGTGACACTTTGGAGGCATCAGAGATCCTTGGAGGTCTTAACATCTGCTTAGACTCAAACAACATCTGTAGGCAAGACAAACAACAGAACCAGAAGAAGAACTCTCTGTCGACCTACGCTAACCACATTATGAGTATTTCATCACTGCCGTGCTGCCTCATGCAGTCTTCACCATTTAAGTCACGGCATGTGCAACACCCAGCAGGTAAGCCGCATAAATAAATGACAGAAATATGATGAATATGATGATGCTTTGATACCGATCAGAGGTGTCACTTAAGAGTGACGTTTCATTTACTCCTGTTTACAGTCAATGAATATATCCTCCAATTATTTGATAAGGTGTGCTGCATGCATTTAATCTTTTAAAGATGCTGTTCATTATGTTTATTTTAGAGTGTCAGGCGCAGTGTGAAATGAAATGCAAATGCAATCATGTGGCAGTTTAGTCTTGGCTGTTCCCTGACCTGCCATAGGTGACCAGCAGAGCACAGACTATGGCTCTCAGAAAGGCTGTTTGGAGATTGAGGAGAGTGTTTACACCTCACGGTAACGCTGTGACATTCCCGCCAGCCGTACGCATGAAACCACAGCCGGAGAAATTCCCCCGTCCACTAAGAGGTTGTTAAACACATGCTGATTCAGCCGCTCACAGCTCAGCTTGACAGCTTAAGCTCTGGTATTCTCAACACCCCAGAATTTGTGAAAACATGGCAGCAGAAATTAAGAAGGAGCGCTTAATAACTGAAATGAAAATACATGAAAAATCACACCTTACAAACAGTGTTGCTCCGCTGCCGCACAAATGAGGCGTACAGTAAACGCTGCCAAAGGCTATTTCTGCTTCCTCATAAACAGGCTGCTACTCTGCCTCTGCAGATTGCAGAAAAGTGCAAGAGACGGAGCAGACAAGGCTGCATGAAGATGTTAGGAGAGGCTTCCAGTTTCACCTCGGCACAGCGGGGTGTGGGTGAAAGGAAATAATTGACCAGGTGAACCCTGACCCTGTAAGTATGTGTTACTTCCACAAATCTGGAGATCAAGTTACAACAGAAAAACATATACTGAAGCAAATCTCCCAACCCTTCAAATCCTCTCAGTTCAAGAAGTTGTTCTACAACTTTGTTTTAATACAAATGGATTGATTTAAGTGCCGTCATAGCTCTTGAGCTCAAAGCGTCTCCGATCCTCCAGGTCAGTGCATAAAAGGCTCTGAAGAGTTTGCCAGATGGGAGAAGCCTGAATGAACTGTGGCATGGGTGTGTGGGGTCCATGGAAAAGCTGCCGGCTTTCCCGAGGCAGTGTGCGCTGCAGAAATCCTCCAGGACTAGAAGCCCCACCCCGATGAGCCTCTGCGAACCTAAACACGAGGCGCTGAGGAGCTGAAGTACCACACACAAATATAAGTGATAATGCTCCCTGTGCCACTGCGGTCGCCTTCAGGTGTCTTGAGAAAAAAAACATTATTGTCACGTTTCCATGACAGTGCCATGCTGTAAGCTTTCCGTGAGTGGTCCTGTGGGATGTAGTGTCTATTTCAATGAACTTGAAGCTTCAAGCATGCTCTGTTCTGGGTAAGTTAACCAAGAACGGAGCGCATTTCTCGTCATGTGGTCTTCTAAAGTCACCGATGAGCTCCTTGATCTTTTCCAGTGTTGTAGGACAGCTTACTTCACTCTGCAGGCTGTTTCATCATTGTTAAAGGCAATAAGACTGTTGCCCCTAAAATAGACTTATCTTCTTCTGGACACATTAGGGTTCATTTTTGGAGAAAGTCTAAAGTTACTGCCATCTGACTGGGTAAATCATGAAACTATACAGGGTTAAATCATCAACTGAAAAGAGGAACTACAGAACTTAAAAAAACAATTGTTCTCTGAATCAGAACCAAAATAACTGGTTAACATGGTCTCAGTCCAGATTGTGAAATAGCTACGCTGGCCCAAACTGCTGTAAATCTGAACTTCCGATGATGCACAGTACAACTGCCGTTTAAAACCATAACATGCTTCGATCTTGCATAAAATGAAACTGACACAAGCGTGATCTTTCACAACTATAAGATGTTCAGAAATTCCCATGAGACAGCTGGAGGGGGTGGAAGATGATTTCACAGCAGCACAGATGCCACAAAACTGAGTTACAACTCCCTCCAACCTTTATCATTGAGGACTTTTAACGTTTCAATTTCAGTTCAAAAAAAGTAGTATTGATTAACACACAAATTTACAGGCTACAACATGAATGTGGTTTTTAACCCTAACAAATGATAACTCTCATAATTTCTGATCTTTTATAGTGTCACTTTTATGTTTTCAACATGTGGATAAATGTGTAATGTGTAGCCTATGAGGTATTTCAGAAAGATATCTATTTACCTGGCTTCAAATTCTGCATTATGACTTATTAAACATGAGAGAAAGCTGTAAACTGCAATCCAAATAAGGATTTAGAAATCAGA
>JAOWBL010000007.1:16922934-16940445 GCA_028564865.1 Zenarchopterus dispar | reverse complement strand
AGAAATCAGATTTTACAGCCAAAAGATGAAATAACTTTAAAATTAACCAGGGGAACTGAAGTATGTCTCTCCTGAGCAACATTTTTGGAGACTGGTATTTACAGTGGAGAAAATTGCTAACAGTGCCAGCAGCTACTCCCCCCTCACAACTCTTTTTATATAGGTTTTCAATTTAAAAGTGAATTTTTGAAGCTTGAAGTAAGATTAGCTGGATGAAGTTACTACAAAGTCACATAAACTGTTCTGCAGCTATTTATGCAAGCAAATGATTCACTTGATCCGTACATTTCTGTGGTTCTGCTCAGGTTACGTGGCCTCTTTTACATGGCGACTTCTGTTTATAAAATGGTAATGTGTGGTAATTTTATGGTAATAGGGGCTGATGCCATCCTAAAGTGGAAAATCCTCATCGGGTGGATGGTCCCGTGGATTTGGAGGGACGTTGGAATAAAGATGCGAGCCCTCTTCTGTCAGCTAGGTCTCTGCATGTACTGTACCATATCCATATGTGTCGGCTAGACGGATGAATCTTGGAAAACAGCCCTGCAAATCCAGTGGGAATGCAAGGGAGGAAAGATGGAGCACTGGCTGAAGCTTGTACAAAGCCGTCTCAGCATGATCAATATGTGCATTTGTAAAAAGTTAGCATAAAAAAGGAACAAAGGACCAACCAGAATTCCCCAAGTTCACATATTAATACGGCTAAGTAATGCACCATGATTACCAATTTTTCCGACTTCTTATCTTTGGAGGTTATGAACTAGGCTTTTAATTTAAAGTGGGATAACTCTGATTGATAATTAGCCAAGAGCATTCATTTCAAATGCTAATGTTTTATGAGTTTAAAATCAATAATATTTGGGGTGTAATTAAAATTAACTGAGAAGACATTAGTCATATGAGGAACAAGGCATTTAGAGGATATTTTGTTTATTTAATCTACTTATTTATATTGATATATCTATTGCACGTCTCTTTTGAGGATTAAGCTTTCAGGCTGGCAAAATGTAATTAAAATTCCCTCATGCTATCCTTTAAATGTGTCAAAGTTTCAACTAACAGCAGGAAAATCAAAATATGTTGTTTGCACTTTTACTCAAAAAATGGCACTAGCAGTTTTGGCAAATGGTAAGTGCTTCATACAGACGCAGCAAATTTTTTTTTTCTTTTTATGCAGATAGTTTGCTCTTGTTTATATCGGGCCGCCTGCGCCACTTTAAGATTCCAAGTCAGAGATATATGTCGCAAGTCATCATTCTTTTTGCTGAAGGAAGCAGTGTTGCTGACATTGCCATGTTGCATTACACTCACACCAAGAAAACAAGGGGACATAATCTGGGACATGCTGTCGAGAATCATCCAGAACAAGTTCAGTTAATCGACTCTGAGATGCACAATTTCTCCTTCTCAGACGGGCCCAAAGCTCTCTTACCAACAGTATCATAAACTTGTGCGGCAGCACAAAATGCAAATGCACCTAAAACAGCTCCGGTGATGGATTTGGGACGTATGTTACAACCTCTATCGAGCTACCGCGTGAAGAGACCGAGGACGACGCCCGAACCCGTCGTCTGCTCAAAAACACATCACCCCTCGCTGCTAATTAAACAACATTTTTGGCTGGAATTCATTTAAATAAATCCAACCTGATGTGCAGAGATACTGCTCACACTGCAGTGCAGCATCCCACGTGTTTTGTGTCAGCAAAATGACTGTTGTGCTGCTTTGCCCTCATTACTTCAGTCGAGGTGCCCTTGAGCAAAACCCTTTGATACTACTCTGGGCTAGAGGAGCTACCCAGCAGCCACCAGGAGGTGACTGGGCGTACTGGAGTCAGGTTTGCTGAAAACTTCGCCTCCACTCACCGCTCTTGCAGATGGGGCAGCACTGATCCGGCTCGTACTCTGGGTCCACGCACTCTGTCTGAGGGCAGGCTGCCACAGAGCACAGCACCTCGCCGTTGGGCTCGCACCGGCACTTCTCACATGGAGACACCTGGATAACAGGGAACGGATAGCGATAATTAACACCCTCACAAACAGTTCACGCACAGAAACACACACAAAACAAACAGCAAATAGTGTTTTTCCTCTTAATTGATTCCTTGCTGCGTTGTTCCTGGATCTTTACTCGCTGCTTCCGTCTCTGTTTTGCCACTGTTAATTCTTGCTTTGAGTATCGCTGGGTCTCAAACACACAAAAATGTACACACACACACAATGCTTAATATGACGCTCCTGACTGTCTAGATTGTTTAAGCGAGTGTGCAGTCAGCAGCACAAAGCTATATCTGCGGGGAAGTCTCAGCTCTACCAATTTCATTGCCAATGAATGCCTCAATTTAGAGAGGGCTGAGTCGAGATGTCAACTTCACCATTCAATCAAAACAAACGGAGGAATCAATAGGAATGGGAAACAAAACAAAGACACTTCCAATTTTCTCAGTGCATGAACAGAGTTAGAAATTACTGGGCTATCCAAGCGTTCTTCTTTGTCTCACAATAGAGGAAAAGTGAGATAAAGGCTGGGACTAACGGCGTACAGTCTAATTTACATTCATTGCCTCCAGCACTGGTTCCATTTTGCTACAGCTTGTAGAAATTTGCTCACCTCTGGTTTAAAAAAGAGAGCAAAGGTTAATTTTCTTTTTTTTTATTCAGCGCTGCTCTAGGGACTTGTGCCTCTGCATAGCACTCTTCTGTGAAAACTGGAGCGACGTAGCACTTAGCACAATACCCCAGTAAGCAGCAATCAAGCATAAAAACCTGCCTGTTGCTTAGTTTCAAAGCGCCTCCCTTCCACCCGACTCAAAGGCTGACGTACGCTGGTTTTGGAAGCAGAATTCCCTCAGCAGAGACTCAAGAAAGAGCTGTCGCCAACGCTGAGAGTTAGAGGAATATATTTCATATTAGCCATCTGGCGAGACACGACATGAAAAGGAGCATTAGGTGCCGTTAAACGTATCGCCTCATAATAGATGTGGCACTAAGATAGTGGTGCAATCCTGAGTGAGCCCTTTCAAAGACGCGTCACAAGATAAAAGAGCAAAGACCTCACTGATATGCCTTTCCCAAACGCCCCCATGCAGCAGCATGCTCTGCAGAGTCGTATTATTGCCGTATCTATAACTGTGTGTATCAACGAGTATGAAACGCAGCTGAAGCTGCATGGCTAAAATCCACCTCCAGTGATATTCTGCCGCTGTGTGAGAAAAAAAAGACAAGTGCTGACCTTTGCCATTATAAATCTGCCTGCATTCTCGCCTGCATGCTGCGCCGAGAAGTTACTAGTTTCTGTGTAGTGCTTGTAATAAACTCCATTGATGGTGAGAAGTGTTCAGTCAGCACTCCTTTCAAGTCGCAGCATGTCAAAAATGAGTGAATGCAGCTAATGGGCTCACCTTAAACTCTTCCAGAGAGGCGTAGATCTTTCCCCGAAACTCGCAGTAGTTCTTTTTCTCCTTGCACAGCGGGCAGCATTGGCTGGTGTCCACTTTAATGCAGCGAGGGTGGACCTTGGGACATTCTGGCTTAGTGCACAGAGGACCCTCATCTGTGCAGAGGCAAGGGCACGTTGAAGGGCCTGGGGTGAACTGCTCGCCGATGGCGAACACAAAGCCGCTCTCATCCATGCAGCCCTTCCCTCTGTAGTCTGGGTACGCATACTCGTCGATGGCATCCAGGGAGAGGGCGACATCACTGGTGGGCCCCTCATCTATTCGGTTCAGGGTGTCCTGTTCACTCAGTAGCTCCTGGACCTTCCCGCCTTTAGATCCTCTCGTCAGGGAGCTGAAGTTTGGCCTGGCACGGTTCAAAGCTGTCCTGTTGGGGCCAACAGTATTGATTTCCTCCAGGCGCTGCTGAGCGGCATATTCCAGCGGCTCCTCGGGTGCCTGCTTGTCCTGTTGTTCGTCCTCCCTGGCTTGGGTCAGCACCCTTTCTAGACGATCTCTGCTCACCGGTAAGCTCGCTATAGGATTACACAGAGTGGTGCTCATCAGGAACCCAAGAACAAAGAGAACTTCTGCTGTCATGGCAACGGAGTGCAGCATCTCTCCCCACCACCAGCGAGGTGGGAAAACACCTTGGCTCACATAACACACTTCACATCTCAGGTGTGAGCCAGTCCATCTGGAAAGAGAAAATTAAACTGGGGTTATGTGCTCTGCACTTTTTCCTGGCAGATGTGGGCTTTGTCTCATTTAGCCTCTGGAAATACGTGACTTCAGAGCTCTGCCTTCATCTTGTCAAGCAAACATCCCACTGAGTTTGAGGCAGGCATGTAACATCGGTGAATTGGATCATCAGGAAAAGGAGCGGTCACAAGGCTGTGTTAGGAAATCAATACTGCTTCATACTGTAACACCTCCCTGCATCAGTCGGTCCCTGCAGTGGCAAAGTCAAAGAAAAATGGCCAAAGATGGACCTGAGTCTAACACTGCTCACCAACTATGCACCCTGAGGAGGGAAGTATCAAGATCAATGTCTGTTTTTTTATAAGTATTAAACACAGTCAACTGTGCAACAAGACAAATTGGTTTGGAAACAGAATATAATCCCAGTCAGGAATGATAACTTTATCATAGCTTTCAGAACTAGCAGCATAAATGACAAAACAAACGCTCCAGCTTTGTCACGGAACCCCACAAAATCACGCTCTCCGAACAATTTCAGCACCAACATCAATTAAAAATCTTCAAATCAACTGCAGAGACCTTTCTTTCCCTTTTCTCCTGCTTCACTTGATTTCCTGCATCGTCTTGAAATTCAAATGCCTGCTATGATGCGTTGCTGTGCTTGGTGGCCTACTTTAATTCCCTTCCCTCACACAAGCCCCGTATAACAGGCTGCAGCTATTTGACAAAAAAAGAAAAAAAGGTGAAATTACTCTGTATTGAGTCACCCAACAATTAGCTGTAAAGTCATGTCTGTGCTTGTTCAAGAATAGTTCACCGTATTGATTAATGCGTCAAAAGAACACACCTAATTTCCAACACGGCAAATGGAAACCTTAAAGGGCAAAAACAAAAAAACAACATGAGATGGAAAGAAAACAGAATTAGGTATATGGTGATGCACAGAGCAGCGATAATGGTTAGATAGCTTTAATTCTCTTTCAGTAAAGAAAACAAAACGCCTCTCCGTGTTTTTTAAGTCATGCATTTTGATATTCATGAATTCTGTTGCATTCTGAGGGACAGAAGATGACACTGCTGGCACACCAGTGATATTTCAAGAGTGTTTTTCTCTGAATTGCTGTGTTTGAGGCTGAATCCTCTGAGCAGCTGTAGAACTGAGAGGAAGCAGAGCGAGGTGCATACCGATAACAGTGCTGCAGCTGAGAGGAAGAGATGAGGCCAAGCCTCATTAGCAAAAAGGACCTCATTTGTTTGTTTGTCAGTCTCACCTCTCCACCTTAACAGCTGTTACACGCTGCCGCGCTAATATTGCTGCTGCTCCTGCTGCTTCTGCTCTCTGGGTGGCCCTTGGGCTGGGAGACAACAGGGAGCCAGCCGGCCACGACAACGCAGTATGTGCAGACAGATCTCCGTTTTTTTTACCGACAACAAATCCCATCAAAGCCCAACAACACATCTGAGCGTCTGATCTCAGTTAATGCCGGATCTAAAACCCTTCAAACTGCGCTCGATGCCACTTAGATTCTCACACCTACTTGGACTTTTATTTTTAATTGATCTGCAATATGAACCTGTGTTTTTTTCTTTTGTCATCTTTTTTTTGATTATAATGTATCCATTTTTGTATTTCAGGTCTGCAACACAATCTTCAAACCGTTGGGACAGAAATGGTTTTAGTCTTTACAGGTGCTCTGCCACTAACAAGTGATGAGGTGCTACTTTGTCTCATGTTCTCAGCCAACAGGTCTCAAGCTGAGCAGCAGTAAAGGATTACTGCATTGTGCCTTTTAAATCTTTCTTGACTGGGGACGGGTCAGAACTGCACCTGCAACCTCCTCTTCCTCAACCGTGTCTTTGTAATGTGTGCAGAAGGTGGTTTTGCTTTATCTTATTTAAAAAACACACGGATGTCCCTGAAAGAGATATTGTCTTGAAGGCAGCAAATGTTACTTTAAAATCTCTTGCACTTTTCTGCATTAATGCTGCTACCAGCGTAGTATAAAGGACCTTTGCCAAGGGCACTGACACAAACCTAATAACAGTCTGGATGTCTTTTGGGGTGTTTTTTTTCATCTTTGGTCACACAGTGTAGACTTCTCCCAGTGAAAAACTGAAATACTGATCCATCTGACCACAATACACCTTTCAAGAGTGTGATGGTCCATCGCAACGTATGAACCCCTGGCAGCTGTGTATCCTCACTATTCCTGTGGAAGCAGTAAGGCCGTACTACAGCTTTTAACGTTTAGTCTAGCTTGTTGTTTATGTTAAATTATGACAGCATGCAATATGTAATGTGTTGTCAGGTCTCCTGGGTGACCAGAGTTAGTTTTAGCATCAGCACATGTTGAATAACATTTTTTAAATGATCCAGTCTCTTCAATCTTAATATGACTTTGGTTAGCGATTAAGAAAATAGGAAAAGAAAATAAAGAGCGAGAAGAACACACAGTCCAGTCATTTAACATTTACTTTTTTAAGTAGCACAATAAAATCAAAATAAAGCTACAGTCACAAATGTTCTTACGAATAATGGATTTTTTTCTCAGTTCCTACGAAATCTAGAGTTCATAGACATTTCGTAGATGGAGGGGGGAAATAGTTTCCCACAGTCTTTCTAGGAAGTTGGTATGGCTGCCGTTCAATTCACAAGAGCAACTTGAGGCATTCTTGAGAAAATGAGGTGATTTTTTCTCCCGCACGCTGGTTGTAAAGTTCTTATGTCCTACGTAAGGGTGGCTTGGAACCTACTGACGGTAGATATGATGATCAAAACAAAAATCTGTCTTGATCATCACATCTGCTAGAAAATTTGTGGGAAAGTTTGTCATTTTAAAGATGGCAATAATGCTGAGAAGACTACAGCTGCAGGTTAAAGAAGAAGAAGACCTAGCGGTTGTAGCCACTGCTTTTGTTTGGCTGCGGCAGAAGGACCTGGAGAGAAGACGACGATGCCGGTGGGTGTTGCCATGGATACAGAGGTGGCACCTCTAGTGCCGGTACAAGGCTCTGCTCCACGAGCTGGACCCCGAGTTGTAAAATGACTACACGGTGTACCTCTAGATGGACTGTAACATATTTTGTGTTGCCCCACGCATCATGACAAGCGAGAAGTAAGTGTAATTTTCTGGAAACAACAGTATTTCATTGTGGTCAATTTTATGACCCTAAATAATCCCCGAACATCATGTGCTGTTCTCTTAGGTTGCTTCTAAGGCATTCTCACAGAGGGTTTTCATAGAAAATCTTGGACATGACCATCAACCTGGGCACCAACTTACAAAGGGGGTATGAATGCTGGATTTTTATAAAGCTGCCTTAAGATGGCCGTAGGAAATGGTCCAAAAATTCTTTGTAGGGTGCCGTTCCTATGGGTCACTGTGACCGAGGCTTAACTTTTGCTTTTTAAACCTTTGACAGCAGTGACAACATCCTAACATTGTTTTCTAATGTCTATCAAATTAATTCTCCTCCAGGCAGCATTACATCTTTTAAGTTTCCTAAAATTTTACAGACACAAAAAAAGGTGTTTCTTCTTTTTCCTGTGGTGAGAAACATTTTCAAACAGCTCAGGCGAATACTTTTCATCACTTCAGATTCAAGTGAGCATTTTTGTATTTATAGTTACATATGAGCCATCTGGTAAAAGGTCACGGCTTTATATCTGGCCTAAAGCTCTGCAAGCATATTTTAATTATTTATTTTACGCTTTGCAGCTCTATATTCAATATTTGCAAGGACATTCTGAAATGAGAGGGAAAAAGAGCCCGACCAGAGAAGTGAAGTGACATGAAGGTGGAAAACTGTCTCCAAGTCCCTGCAGAGTGCTGCAGACGCTTGTGTTTTGGACGACGAAAAAGCCAAATCACGAACCTTCATTTGTGCATAATGGGTTTATAATTTGTGAGAAATGTCGCCTGAGCTGCTGTAGAGTCTTTTAGGATCAGAACCTGATGTAGTAATTCTCTGCACCCACACACAATTTGCAAAGTGACTAAATGTGTGACAGCCACCAAGCACGAGCAAACTTGAGTTCACGTAAGCCAGCGCCACTGAGTTCATTCACACACGTGAATACCCACTTCGTAGGGAGAAAAATGTGTCTGTGTGAGTGGAAAAACAACTCTCCAATTAAAACCGGCCCTCTTTAAATAATTATCTCTGCAAAACAAACCCTCGTTAATGTTCGAAAATTAGCATCAGACACCTCTGCAACCACGCAGAGCAATGTGGCCACGTGGTTTCAGGCTTTCCACATCAGTTTCATGAATTCTTTGAGCAAATTGATTGAGTTATTTAAACTGTCCACAAAAACAGAAACTTCTGCAAGAACAACCCATCATGTAAAATTAGTTTCTAGCCTATGTTGCACTATAATGGTTCATTACGCAACAGCTTCTGTGAATTTTGCTGGAAAGCTCCAGTGGTTTAAAACATCTGTGATAATAGCTCCATTTCAAATAAAACTTCCAGCTATCTTTCCTGCTCTGAGTTCTAACTTCCTGTTGCTTTTTAATGCATCTTTTATTAATAAATAATGATGCAAACAGCAGCTGCAAGCTCCAAAACCTGCGAACAAACAAACATATCGCTCTGAAACAACCCACTGTTTGTCTTACAGAGGACATAACTGAGGCGTCTCTGATCGTAGCGATGTTTTCTTTCCTGTAACCATTCGATGCTGGTTTGTAGCGAGCTCAGTCCATCGACTCGCTGCACCTCTTCTCCAGCGGCTGGCTCAAAGCAGGAAGTGGCATGGCAGCTTTGCATAATTTCCACGCTGACCTCTCAAGCAACAAAGAAGAATTTGGATTCTGTTTATGAGAATTAAGTCGTATCAAATGACACAAATAAGACCTAAACACTCACAGGCTGTATATTTTTGGTACGTTTCCTATGCCAGTATCTGAACAACCCTACACACCATTAG
Source organism: Zenarchopterus dispar (assembly GCA_028564865.1). Lineage (NCBI taxonomy): Eukaryota > Metazoa > Chordata > Actinopteri > Beloniformes > Zenarchopteridae > Zenarchopterus > Zenarchopterus dispar. The sequence goes on along the minus strand of JAOWBL010000007.1, from coordinate 16,931,377 downwards.
AGATGAATGACTGAGCTGCACCATGAACAGCGCTGATTTTTTTTGCATTTCCTGCGCCACTGACACAGCTGGCACTTAGACCGAGGATGTGAAAGTTGTTCAAATTTTGGGCCTGATGAGTCAAACAACCGGAGGATCTCTGCTTGAAAGTCAGCTGCAGAGGGTGATGACTTCCACTGATTACAACACTGCAACATAAGGACCGTTTTCATGACGATTTTGGATTATTGTCAGTTCCGTACATTGTTGCACCGAGGCATTGAACATAATCTACAACGACGGTGCATCATAAACCTTAAAACCCTCACACTTCACTTCACACTCCACGCTTTGGTTACACAGTCTGCTTTGTTCTCCCGCAAACTCAAACACTGACATTTTCTTGTTTATAAAGCTATTCTCTGTGTGCCCCCAATTTATCTACAGACTAACATCCTTCCAGAAATACAGGAAGTTATTGTCTTTGTTCCGGTGAATAATTCCTTTTATCTATCCCCAATGCCCCACACACTGCACTGGGAAAATGAAGGCATTTGAATATGCTGCTCGCTCCGCTTTGATTCAGCTGCAAAATCACCTGAATCTTAAGGAGCTGCTCGCTCTAAACAAATTCAGACAACTTTCAACACACTGGAGGCAGATATGTCTGGTTTTAAGTTATTATTGACCGTTCTGCCCCAGTTGCACCTGCAATGGCTGTGACGATTAAATATTCAGAGGTTTTTCATTTCTTTAGCTTTTAACGTTTAAAATTATACTGCTTCACGGTTTCTTTATATATTATTTACATGCATATATTATTTGGAGTATTGCATGAGTGTATTGTTATTTCTGCTGACCTGAGCTGCTGACTATTTCGGCTCAGAAACTCTCGAAAAAGTTGGAAGTGTTTCTGTTTTCTGGTTAAGTGAAGGTTCAAGATTGGATTAGAGTTCCTCACAGATCCTAAAGCGTATTCAGATTTCAGGTTCTGACTTTTTTAGGTTATCTTTCAGGTATTAAATGGAAGTCAAAGGTTAAAAAACTGTTCGAATGTGTTTACCCGTCTGTATGGACTCATCTCCTTGTGGAGGGATTATCTATCATATGAATTTTCACACGTTATTAATGTTTCCTTACATGGGTTATCAGCAGTGTTTTCAGGTCGTTTTGTGTTTTATCTGCTTTATTAAATGTCCACACCTAGTTTCCTCCCAAAAACACACATTTCCTTTTCACAACTCGGTTTTTAATTATGCATTTGGACTCTCCCTGAAGACAACCAAATAAACAGCATGTCAAACCGAAGTAAAGGCTTTCCAATGCCAATTCGTGTCTCTGGGGAAAATATAAATAAATACTCAGAATTAATGTGGATAAATAAAGTCAAATTAGCCCATAATCCCTGTACAGTGTATTAAGTCAAGTGAAGGTTATCAGCTTTAAAAGATGATGCTAAAAAAAAAAAAAAGTCATAAGAATTGGATTTGACTTCCCATTAAAACGTTTTGCCCTCCTGCTCACCGTCCTTAAAACATTTAGTCCTTTAATTCTCTGCAAGGTTAACATCAATTATCATATTTAGCCACAGACGAAGGACTTGTAGCCATGCAGCTGGAGGACATTAAAATTGTTTACCAATCGTATTTTGTTATTTTTGCTTCTGCATTAACATCGCTAATTTAAATGCTGCCTGTCTCTGCGCTATTACTTTTGAGGGCTGCCAGTGTTTCCACTTTGCGCTGACATTTAAATGTCTCCGCTTCCACCACCAGAATGAATGAAGTCAACATTAGCCTCGGTGTTTGGCAGCAGGAGCAGCTCGGTCATCAGCATCAGGGTAGATGTAAATCCCTCTGTCAAAGGCCAAAGTTCTCCTTCCAGCTCAGGCTGCTGACCAGAGCAGTCGAGTGCAGCAACAATGTTTAATCAAGCAGGGATTCAACCTGACTCTGACTGTTAGGTCACCCTTCAGCGACGGGCACCATCGCATTGATGTGTGACTCAGAAACTGTTGTCATTTTTATTACACAGCAGGGTGAGTGTGCACAATAGGTCTTGACACAGCAACTTCAGATTTTACATCGATTTTAGCCTCGCCTTGACTAACAGGGTGCAATTATTCATACATTGCACATAGAACTGGCTAGACGTGAAATACTGACCCCCCCCCCCACCCCCCCCCCCCCCCCCCTCCACCTGTCCTGCTTTTATCTTTGATGTCCCTCAGAAAGGTTTCTTCCAGGGAGGTTGATAGCTCGTACAGTGACACAATAACGCTATAAATAGGGGCAAATGTACTGAGGCAGCACTCTCATCTCCACTAATGTTCACCACTCTAACTAAAGCATTTCGACGTGTTTGTTTATTTATAATTACCGTGTATTCTTCACAAAAAGACTGGATTAATAAAGACTACTGTCCAGTTTGTCAATTTATGTCTGAAAAAAACCTCATGGTGACATAAAATGACAACAGCATGTTGTAAAGCATTCTTTCCTGCTTTGATTTTTTTTTTCAATTTTTTTTCACCACACTGCTAAAAATGGCCCACCACAACAAGCAAGAATCACGTCCACATGCATATTGCAAACTAAAACTCCAGCAAATGTCCCTCTGCAACATCTGAGTAGATGTCATTGAGAGGAAAAACCACCTCCTCAGGGCCAGAATTAACTCAGACAGACAAATATGCCCTCACCAGCGTGCACAGTTCATTTACTGCACGTTACAGACTCTCCAACTTCCTCTGTTCCAGCAGCCCAACATGCCATCCACGACACACAGGGGAGTGCCACAATTTACTCTGAGGTCTTCTGCGATTTATGGCATGGTAAATCACCCGGTGAGGAACGTTTAGTCACTGGGGACCACTGCAGTCGGACCGGGCAAGGCTGTGGACGTATCAAATTAAAGCTCCGTTTTGTAGGATTATTGAGTGTAAAATGATAAAAAACAAAACAATTAAACCATTTATTAGAGGGACACTCAGGCAGAATCGAAGACTATTAAGCCATCTGCTAGTGAGTAAAGGATGCTGCAGGGCTGTCTAATTGAATTTTATCTTCTGACTGTAAATCTTGCAAGTGACCCAAATCAGACTAAAGTTTACCTCAACATGTAATGCAAAACCAACAGGCCGTGCAAAACTGTCATATAATCTTAGGATTATGTGCAGTGGAACAAGGTGGAGATTTGCTCACGCACAAAGCCTGCCAGGAGAAGTCTGAGGCAGGAAATGTTACGAAGGAGGGGAGTGCAAATCGGCATGAATTTTCCACATTACACAAAGAGGACAAGGAAGGATGAAGGTGTGATAAACATGGACAAAAAGCCAATTTAACTCTCTTCCTCATCACAATCAGATTTGAGTGACATTTAAATAAAAAAAAATGCAATCAAACCGACCTCCTGTGATCTTATAATCACATGAAGACACAGACTTGTAAGCTCTTGTTCACATGCAATCGTCTACTTTCACAGAGACTAGGAATTTAAATAAACAATGAATATGCTGCTTTGGTTGCTTCTGGTATCTGCTCTGCTGTGCTGAAGGGATGTTGCATCCTGAAATGTGAGCAACAAAGCAGCGTGCTCCTGCGACCACTGAAATCTCTCTCATTCTATTAATATCATCAAACCCACACAGTTCACTTACTCCAACATCTATGGTGCATCTACAGGTGCAGCAGTGTTTTCAGCAGGTTTCACCAATCTGCCTGGGTTTACACCTCCCAGCTCATTTGCATGGGACAAGACGGGAGGTTTTATCTTTGAAAAGCTTGGCGAGGCTTTACTGTGACATGCTATGAGTAAAATGATCAGAACAAACACTAAATCTGGCAAAATTTGCATTCATGCAAGAAACACTGGAAAGTCAACCCCCCCCCCGGCAACTAAGTTGTTGAGAAACCTGTGCGTCCATTCAGGGTGGACCAGCAAGCACCAAAAAGCTGCATGCCCTCCCAGCAACATTGTTATAATTCACCTGTGATCCTCGGAGCCTGCCCGTATCCGTCAGTGCGCTGGGATGAAACGCAGCCTTCGGACTGTCGGACAGCGCGGAGCTGTAGGACAGCAACAAATGATCTGTAGTGAAGAGATGGAAACTGACGCTCGTTACGCCGCTCAAATGCACAGTTTTCCCGGAGGATGCTCGCAGGTCATGCGCTTAACTTTAATCGCTACAGTGAGTGAAAAGAGAGCGCTCCGTCTCTGGTGGTTACAAAGAGCTTCTGATGTCCCTGCTCCACACTGGCACTTCATTTCTCACGAAGAGAGGGGGTGGTGGGGGGGGAGGAAAGTGTCAGCGGCGCTCAGACGGTGCAGTACTCCCAGCGGCCACTAGATGGAGCAGGTAAACGGGACTGAGAGGGAACAATTAGCGCAATTTCACAGGCGTGTGCACGTGCTTCACACGTTGCTGTGATCAACCTAATTACGTCGAATTTGGGAATTATTTTAACGTGACACAGTTTAGTCAAAGGGTAATTAGGTGCACAACATGAAACAGACTTTTGAAGACATCCATTAATGATGTGAAATACCCAGAAAGCTAAAATAAAATGACATGTCTTGTAGTGCTTATGGTTTACCTCTAAACATTTTACTACCCAGTTTACTATGAACTGCTTGAAAGTGCTGAATCAAAATTAGCCTATTTGTTCAAATCCGCTGGCGTTAAATAACCGAGAAAGCTTTTATGTTGCCTAGTATAGTGACGTAGCGTGTTAGCAAACACTTGAAGCGAGCTCACAGGCAGTAATTTTGAGTCAAGCCTCTTCATCCTTCTACTTTTGTATATTTGAGTTTGAAACATTAAAAATCCATTCACCATATTGACAGTTGCTTAACAAGCAGTTTATGTTCAAGATAATGATCACCCAGATGTTAAGATGAAACTTAGCACTGCTGGAGGACAATATTTAGCAGGTGTATTGATATATATATATATATATATATTTTGTCAAATGCTATATTTAGCTGTGGTAGATGAGAGGAATGGTTATTTACCAGATACTGACCATAAAGGTTCTTGGTTCGACTCCCGGCAGGAGTCTTTCTGTGTGGAGTTTGCATGTTCTCATGGTGGGTTTTCTCCGGGTACTCCGGTTTCCTCCCACAGTCCAAAAACATGTACATTAGGTTGATTGACAGTTCTAAATTGGCCATAGGTGTGAGTGGGAGTGTGTGTGCTTGTTCGTCTATGTATGTGGCCCTGCGATGGACTGGCAACCTGTCCAGGGTGTACCCCTGCAATGGGCTGGGATTGGCTCCAGCAGACCCCTGTGGCCCAGTAATGGATTCAGCGGGTATAGAAAATGGATGGATGGGATATTGACCATAAAACAAAGTTGATGGTTCTTTTCCCATTATATTCAGTCCAATTTAGGACACTATATCTAAGTATGCAACTTTTCCTGCACACAAATAAGCATTTGTTTTTAATAAACACAAAAATGTTCATCAAATACATGAAATAAGAGTTTATTAATGTTTACGCACAATTTTAAACTACACAAGAAGAGGGAAAGTCTCATTCTGATTGGCAACATTTTAATTTATAGTATCCTAGTGGTCAGAACCACAGTTTGAGGTTTAGCTTGGTGTTACAAAGTCAAATATTTACAAAAAAGGGGAAAACAATCGAGAAAAAGAATCAGTGAATATATTAGAGGCATCCCTCATTCGTTAAAGTTTGATAATCCATCGATTCAGGGATCTGCTGGAGCTTATCTCACTTAAGGTGGAAGGCAAGAGTATACCCTGGACATGTCGCCAATAAAGATGGATAATGCTAATGGAAAATAAAATAAAAATAATATTTGGGAAATACTCATTTAAAAAGTTACTTCCAGTTTGTCTGCATGTTCCCATTGCTCATTAATTAGTATAAATCCTCCGCAAACAGTTTACACACAAATTCTCTGTTCACATTTCATGGATGAGGCCCAGAGATTTTTACATTCATTTTGGCTTTTAATTCTTTAAAGATGGCATAAATAATTCATGTTTTTTTGTGATAATTTCCTATCTTAATGCACATTTATTTTATCAACCTTCAGCACCTTGTTTTAAAAAAAGTTTATGCCAACAGGAGATAGTAATGATGATTTGGTACAAAAACAGTATTCATCTTTGAGGAGCAGAGACGGGAAAAAGATCTCCAGTCTGTCAACAAATGCTTGGGAAAATAATTGAAATGTTTCAAAGCAGTGTTCCAAGATTGAAAGGCATTTGCATATTTCTCCCTCAATGTTGTATAAAAATCATTAAGAGTTCAAGGAATTTGGAAGCGTTTCAACATTTTCAGCTCAAGGGCACAACCCTAAATTGGACAACCATGATTTCCAATCCCTCAGACAACACTGCATCAGCAGCTGTCCTTCACCAGTAGGAGACATAACCACATGAGCAAAGGATTACTGTCGGAAATCGTTGTCAGGCACCACAATACAAAGATATATTCAAAAGTGACACTGAAAACTTAACTTGATGATAAACATAAGCCTTATTCTAACTTTGTTCAGAGGTGACCTCAACATTTCTGAGATGGACCATCACAAGATTTTCACTATATAATGCCAGACGTGTCATATTTGATACATGAATTTCTGAAACTTCTGTACCACCCTCTTTAACCAATAAGATAAAATAAAATATATTTATAAAATGAAGAAATAAATTTCCTTGCCGGTGTAGTATTTATGTAAGATTTTAAAGGGTTACAAAAGATCTTTTAAGTCGCAAGAGTTTTTCTCCTTGGCTAAATACAGCGAATAAAAAAGTTACACTCTGGAAATGTGCTCAGACAAATCAGTATTCTTGATCTTTGGGAGAAATGGTTGCTATATATGCCAAACCAAGGACGAAAAGGACCATCCAGACTCTTATCAGCAACACGTCCTGATAGCACGGGGCTGTATCAATGTCCTCGTCAAAGGTTGTTTACACTTCTGTGACGGCAGCATTAATGCAGAAAAGTACACCAAGATTTTGGAGCAACGCATGCCGACTTCAAGGCTTCATCTATCTATCGGGGAATGGCCATGAATTTTGCAAGACTATACAAAACCATTTCCTGCACAAATTACAAAGGTGTGGTTGAGGTTATGGATAACTTATTGACCTGCTTACCATTCTTACCTGCACCCAACAACACAATATGGGAAGAATCTTGATCACATAAAAATTTTAAAAAAAAAAATTGTAATATTGCACACTTTTAGATGTGTTTGCAATACACACACACACACACATCCAAGGAGAAAATTCAAAACATCTTGGGCTTATAGTGTCTGAGAAGAAATATAGTTCAAAGTAAATTTATGAATTAATATGTGTTTTGTTTTTGTTTGTTTTTTTTTTTGTTTGTTTTAATTTTTTCATCATCTCAGCCTTTTCTGATTTGGTTGTAAACAAAAACATGTCAGTGATTGTGTGTTTGCTGGTAAGGGAGGCGAACCATCCCACACAATCATACTTGTGTAGCGAAAGTGAGGTCTTAGAGGTCATGTGTATATATATATATATATATATATGTGTGTATATGTATTTTTACACACACACACACATATATATATATATATATATATATATATATATATATATATATATATATATATATATATATATATCCCTCTAAATATTTGTTTTCAGGACTGCACTATGGCAGCCAGCTCCACTAATGGGTCCCTCATTCCTGCCTGTAACAAGTTCAGAAAGGAAATCATTAATATAGCATTAGAAACTGTCTGTGAATCCGTAACAGCCCTGGGCACACATCAGCATACATGCAGCACTGTTCTCTCCAGCTACACCTTCCCTGAGGTTGAAATGTCATCCTTCACTGTCATTACATTTCCCTTCCCATTAACTATTGATTATCTCCACTTCAGCATTTTGAGCCCTGCTGTGGAAATGGCCCACATGCCTCGCTGCCCGTGCTCAACAGATCAGGCGGAACGGAAATGCCCACCTCCAGGTTTTTCACGCTGAAAATGGGGTGAAGTCAGCTTCACCGAGGGGCGGGAAAAGAAGAATAACAGGGCAGTGAGAACACAGAAACACAACTCTACCCCATGTGCCCATTAGCAGCATGCTTGAGTGGACAGCTCGAAGTTAAGTCGTTCCTTTTTGAGACCCTGGAGAATTTTGCTACAGCATGTATTGAATATTTACTCTGAGTGTAGTCTGAGCTTGCTTCTGTTGCTCCCAGAGACTGCAGGTAGCAAACATTTTGGCAGAAACTGCCTCCATAATACCCTGGACTGCTTCAGACTCGTCTTTGTGCACCTGTCAAGATTTGCACATGCAGCACAATGATAAAAGCTACTGTTACTGCTCTAAATCACGTCAATGTAAATGTAATTTAATGGTATTGATCTCCATCCTGGGGAGGGCCAATGGCTCTGCAGCGAAAAACAAAGTGTATTTTTGTAAGGCTAACTCCATGCCTGGTCCA
>JAOWBL010000007.1:16908758-16922834 GCA_028564865.1 Zenarchopterus dispar | reverse complement strand
CATCCATCCATCCCTCCATCCATCCATCCATCCATCCATCCATCCATCCATCCATCCATCCATCCATCCATCCATCCGATTTCTCCTGCTTGTCTAGTTGGGTTGCGGGAGCAGTAACCCTAAGCAGACCCAGAGCCTTTCCCCAGCCACTTCGTCCAATTTATTTGGGGAGTTCCCAAGGCATTCCCAGGCCAGCCGAGAAACATAATCCCTCCAACATGTCCTGGGTCTTCCCGGGGTCTCCTCCCAGTGGGCATGCCCAGAAAACCTCACCAGGGAGACATCCAGGAGGCATCTTCACCAGATACTGCCCCAAGTGAAGGAGGTCAAATATCTTGTGGTCTTGTTTATGAGTGAGTGAAAGATGGAGAGGGACATCAATAGGCGGACCAGTGCGCCATCCACAGTGATGCAGACTCAATTTACCAGTTGGTCTATGTTCCGATCCTCACCTATGGTCTCAAGCTGTGGAAAGAACGAGATCATGGATACAAGTGGCAGAAATCAGTTTCCTCCATAGGGTGTCCGGGCTCTCCCTTAGAGATAGGGTGAGAAGCTCGGTCATCCGGGAGGGGCTCAGAGTAGAGCCGCTGGTGTTCTAGAGGAGCCAGATGAGATGGCTCGGGCATCTGGTGAGGATGCCTCCTGGAACAGTAATATGGTTTTTAAAAAAAAAAAACACCTTAAATGCACAACACAATGTAACATGTCAGTATATCCCCAACAAAAATAAAGCCAGTATGTAAAAGACTGAGAACATTGTTGCTTCCATAGGAATTAAGAGGCTTAAGTAGGCAGATGTTCCTAATCGAAGACACTTGAGTCCTTAATCTTCAGTAAGTGTGAACACTTTTTTTTGTCAATTTGCCAGTCAGAAGCATTCAAGTGTGAGTTTGCAATCATCTTAGAGGTGCAACTGTTGCTGCCCATCAATCTGTGAAGGGTTGGATTGTAAGAAAGATGAGCTAAAAGTAGAAAACACTTGTCAGTCTTTCCAAGAGTGGATGTTTCATCAAGTTCAGGCCCAAGGTCAGAGTGTGAAATGCTCAGAGAAACTACAAAAACCCAAGAGCTACCTCTCAGCTGCATCTCGGGCTCTACGGGCTTCAGTAGTATGTTCAATGCTGGAGTTCTTGAGAGAAGACTTAAAAAGACCCAACAAGTGCGCCTTATTTTGAAGAGCTGGCAGTAGAAAGTTTAAAGCAGCAGAAAAGGCTTGTGACTTCAAAGTTGCTTATGAACCAAGTTAACCATAAGGCTGCTTTAAACGATGTCCTCAGTGGAAATATGACATGGCGCCACATTTGGCGAAGTCCAAACACAGCATATCACCACAAACACCCACCAACTGTCAAGCACCATGATGGAGGGGTTTACTTGTTTACCAAAGTAATCTAGAGTCAAATGTGAGGCAATCTGGACTGGACAGCTAAGGCTCGGTCAGATCTGGGTCATGTGACAGGACGATGATCCCAAGCACACCAGCAGATCGACAATAGAACGGCTGGAAAAAAAGAAATTCAGTGACTTACACCGGTCCAAATTGCAGACGTCAACCCTATTGATAGCTCAGCATAAACAAATGCCTGTTAAACTCACTGAACTGAGGCAAATTTGTGAAGATGATTTAATTTTAACTGTAGCAGAGCGAAGATGCATTTCTCCACAGCAGCTAAACTCTCTGCTGCAGACAACCATATCACCTCTGTAATTGTACACTTATACTTGTATTTTGTATAAGTTTGCTGACCAACAAACTTTGTACTTTTTCCTGAAGCTCCAATAAATCAATCCGCAGACAAAGGTAACATTCGCAAACTGATTTATTCATGTCACTTTTTTCTTCTTTTTTTTTTTTGGTAAATTTGTAAGCACCCTATGTTTCAGCTGGCGTGTGCTCCTTCACCTGCTGACACTGAAACCAGCCAGCATATTAAGCAGATTTAATCAACCCAGTGACATTTTCAGAATCATAATCTAGAGTGTAAATATGCAAACATCCCGTCAATTAAGATCTGCATGTTGTGTAAAAAAAAAAAAAAAAAAAAAAAAAGACCATATAATGAGTAAAAGTTGTAAGTTTGATAGTGAAAGCACAATTTACATGGAGTCCATATTAAATGAGCTTTAGGCGAGATCAGAGACGGACCAGATTTTGCTTGTATCTACAAAAAGTTCAGCGCTAACATCATCAATGCCAAAACTGACGTAAATTTTGCTCCATGAATAGTTTATGCACAAATTAATTCTGAAGTGAACTGAATCCTTCTGTGAGGTTCTGTGAAATCTTTCACTGATGTATAAGTTGCATGTTACACTGCCATACCATCACAGATGCTGCCTTTGAACTGTAGACTGATAATAAGACAGATGGTACATTTTGTCTTAAGCCCCGAAGACACTATGCACTTAATTTCCAAAAAAGAAAAAAAAAAAAACAAATACATTCATCAGACCAGGGGCATTGTTGGATGTTATAAACATTACTTTAGTTACAGTGTATAACATATAGCTGTATGCCTCCACTAAAGTTTTATAATAGCTTTTTTTTTTTTTTGTAAGTCCTGAAATACAAACTATTCCTCTATTCAGCTACAATATTAGTCCACTATAAGTTTCCTATATCCTCTAAATGTTTTACTGAGACAAATAAAACATTCTGTTTTCATGTCTATCCACCAAAATAAAAATATTTAAGTATTTCACTGTGAAGCTCCTTTAATTTTCCTCATTCATCAGCTCTTCAAAGTACTATTTCCAATCTCCCTCAAACTTCTGGGACCTGCCAATACATTTCCGTCTCTATCTTTGTCCTCTTCATCATCTTCACCACCAGGGTCATCCTACACACCACCATCCTATGCTGTCTGGCTATACTCGCACCTACCACTACATTGTAGTCACTAATCTCCTTCAGGTTACATCGTCTACACAAGATGTAGTCCACCTGAATCCTTCTACCTCCAGACTTATAAGACACTTTATGTTCTTGCCTCTTCTGGAAGAAAATATTCACTACAGCCACTTCCATCCTTTTTTGCAAAGTCTAGACCATCTTTTCTTCTCTATTCGTACCCTGGATACGACACTTCCCATCACTCCCTCATCACCTCTTGGCTTTTTTAACATGTCTATTGAAGTCTGCTCCAATCACCACTCTCTCACCTCTGGGGATACTCTCCATCACCTCATCTACCTCACTCCAAAATGTCTCTTCTAACTCACATCTCACCTGTGGAGAATAACCACTAAAAATATTGAACAACACAGCTTAAATTTCCAGCTTCAGACTTATAACTATCTGACACTCTTTTCACCCCCACAACATTTCTAACACACTCTTCTTTTAAGATAACTCCCACTCCATTTCTCTTCCCATCTACACCATGATAACACAGCTTGAACCCTGCTCCTAGGCTTCTAGCTTTGTTACTTTTCCATTTGGTCTCCTGGACACAGAATATCCACCTTCACCTCTGCATCATGTCAACCAACTCTCTGGCTTTTCCTTTCATAGTCTCAATATTTTAATCTCGGCCCTTGTCTCTTGCTTTTCCACCTCTCTCCTCTACTTCTTTGACCCACAGAAGCCCAGTTTTCATTGGCACCCTCTAAGTTATCAGTGCTGATGGCCTTCGCTTTCAACCCAGGCCTCGGCGGATGCAGTACAGAGTTCAGGTTCTGATTTGCATGTTTAGTTTGGGATAGGCTTTACATCGGATGTCCTCTGCATTTAACTGGGATTGTCTAAAAGATACTGGCTTGTGACCTCCTGAGGCTGCATTTCTGAGATCTCAGTATCACCAAAAATTACCCAGTGACACAAAAATTATCATTTAGAAACAGTTGCTAATTCAATATAAAATCAAAACTTCAAATAAAAAAAAAAAGGATTTTTCTGTGCACTATTTCATGTCAAGCTTCAAAGGATTAACACATCACCACAGATCATCCTAAAGGTTTTAGCAAACCCCATCCACCCACATCACGTTATCAATAGAGAAACATTATTCCCATCAAGTAACACACTCTTCATTATCATTAGCTCCTTTTTGTCCACATTCCTTGTAGTTGCCATCTCCAGATGCAGAGACGACTGAGCAGCGCGCTCCCCGTCGGCAGTCAGCACTTTTAATTGATGGATTTCCACACAAATTACAACCAGAACCAGTCCATCTGAAAGAAATAATGAAGTCAATCACATTAGCATATCTGTTTTTGAAATGGCGCCCCAAATAGAGTTTGTTTTTTTTCTTCCTTTCAAAAACTGATGGGGACACTTCAGCAGAAGCTGCTTTGCCATGAACATCTATCTCATCTGCTGATGGACTGAAAGTGGACTCACTGGCTTTTTTGAGCACGGTGGATGTTGGATGTAGGCTACAGTAATACAACTGCTCTTTTAAAGGAAATGGAAGTGTTGTATCTCCAGAACTCTAATTGGTGTTTCACATTTTCATTAAGTGAATTAAATTTGGGGCTGCATTCATAACATTTGTGCCTTAATCAGGTCCAGACCACAGGACAGTCGCCCACGTTGCCTCAGTCTTCCTTAAACTGTTTGGCCTCATTGGCACCTGGGGTCTGTTTCAGAAAGCCGGTTGTGTTGAAACTCTGAGTATGTTGAGTCTGAACTCAGGGAAACTCAGAGTTTTCTATTTCACAAAGTGAGTTTTCTTACCTCTGAGCAAGAGGGTTCACATGAGGTAGTTTCAGAAAATGAGGTAACTCCGAGTCTGTTACCACGGTAGCTGACTTGTTTTTTCAGAAACTGAGGTAACTCCAGTCTGTTACCACGGTAACTGACTTGTTTTTTCAGAAACTGAGGTAACTCCAAGTCTGTTACCACGGTAACCTCAGTTTCTGAAACTACCTCATGTGAACTAAACCAGGTCAAGAGCAGGTTGAGAAACATAGGCTTCTTCCCACTTCTTTTGAAAAAGGACATTGTCTTTTTTTGCATTTTCCTTGGTTTTATTCTCTGTTTTAGTTTATTTTCCTTATGTTCAAATAAAATTTCAAAATCAAAATCAGTCAAATCAAATATAACCCACAGAATGTCTATATTAGGTTTTTGACTGTATTAGCTGTTATTTATCTGCAAATGTCCATTTTCTGAATAATGTCAGGATACTGAACACATTATACTCTATTCCATTAGAAAGTGAATTCATTTTTTAAGACACAGACACACTTTTTCTTTCAGCAGCCACAAAGTCATCAGGTAAGTAACATGATTTAAAAGTTGATATCATTAATTGTAAAAGAACTTTTTTAATATCCTGCTCCCTCTTCTGTGAGTGAGGATATCTTCCTGTAGGGTCAGGGTTAGGTTTAGGTTGTTGGCTCCATCAGTGTTCCCATTTTGGCTCTTTAAATGATGTCCCCTGGTGGTTTTACCGCTCCTCTGAAATGTTGTTAAAGTGAATGCAACTGAGCCTGTTAGAGTTATCTGTCTGAAATAAGTTTATATGTCACCTTCACCTACTTCCATGTTTTTTTTTTACGCTCCCAGGATTGTACCAGTATTGACAATGAATATTATGTACATTCCATCATTTGTCATTAATGCGACATAAATGGCCATTAAACATTTTAATTTGTCTACCCATTCACTCACTCTGCAATTTTCCCCCACATTAACTCTCTTTCCTTCACCACAGAAGCCGTGTTGCGTTTTAGTCTGAATAGGAGCTCATATTCAATATATGATTGCACCAATATGTCCAGTTCTAGTAAACTAAAATAGGAAGATCAGCTCTGCTCACTATGCGTTGCCATGGTGAACCACAGTATCAGGGCTCCACTGATGATGGCTTTTTATTTTGGCTGTTACTCGTGGTCAAGATACTCAGAGTTGACTGAGTTTCAGAACTCAGAGTTTGTTGAATCTCCAACGCCGTCTCGTTTCATTGGATTTGTGCGTGTTTTTCAGTGTGTCGTGTCTTTTTAACTTGTCTACTGAAATGTGTGTGTGTGTGGGGGCTGGGGGGTTGGACCACTGCACTAGATGCTTTAGTTTCCCTGCACCAGCACACCTTATTCAAATGAATGGGTCAAAAACAGACTTGTTCAAACCTTGTTGTGATCCTGATGGTGATCCACGGATTTCTCAAAGCCCATTAAACAAGAAATAAATTCTCAGTCAACGCTTTTAAATGGAGAGAAAAGAGAAATCAGTTTAAAAAAAAAAAGTAAGACTGTTTTTTTTAAGAAAAAATGAAACCAATCTGCATTCATAAAAAGTTCCATTTATTTCAAACTCATTTCATTTACAAATATTACAAACTTGCATTGTTCAAGGGTAGACCCACATCAGAAACACATCGACAAAATATTCCTCAAAATTACTGATGAGTGCTCATTTCACATGCTGAAAGTTGAAGCATTTCTCTTGTTTATGCCGGCGAACAAACAAGATACAAGCCTGTGCACAAAATAAGTAAATGAGTCAAGCCAGTACCGCTCTACGGGATTTACTTGGTAGAAGGAAATCCACTAGAATCCTTTGTGGCTTTAAGATAATCCCATCAGAGCTGCAACAGTGCAACGCTACTACACAACACCCTGGCCTGTTTACACTGATGAGAGCCTATAGTGAAAGACAGGGGGACATATGACAGAAGAGAGGAGCGTTCCTTGTTAAAAAATACTCAACACACTGACTTCTATTATACAAGACAAACATTTTTACAGCCTGCTGCCAAAAAGAAAACAAAAAAAGAACACAACATCTTATACGCTACTTTGCATTTTCTAATAAAAACTAGTGACACAGATAGAAAACTAAGTCAATATATGGATCATGGAGACACTTCTCCAAGAGTAAGTGTTTTTATAAAGCTCTGGAACCTGAATCCATTTGAAAAACACATTTTCCCTGGATACAAATACAAGCCTGAGTTACCCACATTGTTATGCATGTCTATGTGAAAATACACAATTAATATGCACCTCTGCAGCCTCGTTTAACTGAACTGAAGATATGTTTTAATATCACTGTCATTTCGGTGTCTGTCTAATATCCTCTTGGTTTGTGGAAAACAGATGCTACACTGGAAAAATGCATTTTCTGGTGTAAGCTAGAGATGTTAAATTACCTTCTATCTTTTAATAACGTCTTATCAGTCAGCTGCATCGACTAGACCTAACAAGCCGGCATCAATAAGGAGCAAACTTTTGCCGCTCAGATTTTTTGACGCCGGAGGTTGGAATTTTTGCGGTGTAAGGGGATAAACCCTGCGTTAGGCTGGAAGCAGCAGCTGGATGGACAGCCAGGACGGGGAGAGTTTTCATGCCAAGCAGGCTGGAAACTGGGACGGCGTAGTGTGGGTTTTGTATGGCTGGTAAGGTGGAAGGAGAGTGGACGTTAATGGTGGTGGAGGCTGGGTTGGTGGCCGCCAGGACAGCCATGGAAGTAGCAGCAGTGGAGGCAGCGGGAGCAGACTGGGAGAAGCTCATGTTGAGATCAACGGGGGCCGCAGAGGAAGCGGCCTGCATGGTGTATTTAGCCATCTCTAAGCTGCAGGTTGGGGAGTTGAGATGTGGTGAAGGTTTAGGAGAAGAAGTTGAAAAAGTGAAAAGGGGGAGAATGGGTGAGACAAAGGAAAAGGGAGGTGAGAGAGGAGAAAACATGAGAATCAAAGAAGGAATATGTTAAAAAAAAAAAAAAAAGCAGACATAGTAAGGATTTTAACGCAGTCAAGAGAACGGAGCAGTGAGTCGGAACAAATCCAGCCTCACCCTGAACACAGAAAATCTGCTCTCATTCAGCTGAACGCTGCTCCACCTTATCAACAGGCTGCAATGTGAAGCACCGCTGGACGTGGCTGTCCTGCGTAATGTCTCACCTGGCGTTGATGAGATACTGGGCCACACTGATGCTGGCCGGGGATCCTGTGATCGTGACTTGGCGCATGGCGGAGCCATCAGTGGCGCTGGCAATTTTGATGTGTGCTCCTGAGACCTGGCGAATCTCATTGATCTTGCTGCCTTGTCTTCCAATTATGCAGCCAATAAACTAGAAGGGGAAAGGGTGAAAACATGTAAAATAGCATCGCAGCTCGTGTTTCCACGCTTTTCGGGAATTAGATTTGAAAACAGAAGATGGAAGCAAATGTGGCAGTGGCAGCAGAATAATAGCTACCTGAGCAGTCTTCAGAGGAAAAACACAATCCTCACTGCATTCTTGTAACACATTCAATGTGCTTTATGCCCATTTAATTAAATTAAATCAGACAATATTTCAGAGATATCATATCACAGGAGCAGTTGCTTTGATTCTTAGCAAACTGCCATCATTTTGAGGAGTGTTTTTTTTTATTATTTATTCCTGAAAGATGAGAAGATTAATTCAACTCTCATCTTTGAAGTAAACATGATGGACTGGAAACAAGAGAAGCAGCACCCGGCTCTGTGCACCACGCGGGCACCTCCATTGCTCAGTAATTAGCACGTCAAACCCTTCTTGTTTACCCCATGTATGGTGTTGACTGACAATTTACTCTTTCAGGAAAGGTTATGTGCTCGACTGTTTCATGGTCGGGGCGATGTGACTCCTTAAGACTCCATGCATGTTGCCTGGTAACAGCAAGACTCCAAGAAGACACTTCTCCTGCCCACAAAATAGTGTGAGTGTGATGGACAACTGCAGAAAAAAAATAAAAACGCTACACCCTGTTGTTTGAGCACTGGCTTGGTTTGATTCAATAGAGCTATATAACAGGAACTTTAAAGTCGCAGACCTTCTGTCTGCTTGTTATGCTTCAGGCCGGCTGCTGTGTGGCTCACAGACATGAGAGTGGTGTCAGTCTCACTCATCTATCCGTTGGCAACAAAATGCTATTCTCAGAAACTACTCTGCTTAGACTGTTGGTAACAGATAAAACTGGAAATGTGTGACCCCCTTTTCTTGAAATATCCTGCTTTCTCATGCAAATCTGTCTAAAACGGCATCCATAATAGCCCTCGAACCCTCATCAGGTTTTTGATTTCCAGTTGTACGCGCGTGTTAATATTCAACAATTCTGCCAACACGTGCGCTATAAAAGGACAAACTGCTCTCTGCTGCTGTGAAAGTGTGTGCGTGTGTGTGTGTGTGTCCCAAAAGTTTTCATCACAGCCGTCCTTCTAGAAAGTGCTAATGAAGTCAGCTGCATGAGTCGGGATGCAGGTTTTAGCCGCTGAGCACAAACAACAGCACTTACATCATTAGGTATCGCCAGTTCTTGTGTACTTGTGGAGGAAGAAGCATCCAATCCTGCAAAGTAGGACGAGAAACGATAACAGCTGCATAGCGCTGATGTGCTCCACTTTCATGGCATTGCAAACTTTTTCCAGATTATCAATATTAAAAGACAAATCTAAAGCGTAAAAATACCTTGCAACAAAAAGTATGCTTCTATATACACAAACAAAGCTCCGATACATAAAAACACATATTCAATGCACAGATTTCAGCTATCCTGCAGCTAGAAAAGATACTTCATGACTATCAGAGCAGTCTTGCCTGAACAATCAAAATGCTGGAGTGTATTGTGTTAGTGGTGGAAGTACGTATATGAGTGTGTGGGATGGTTGAGGTCTGGGATGGTCTGGCCAAGACAGTGTTAGAATTGGAGGAGAAATGTTGCAAAGGTGGAGGATGGGGTCGAGAGATAAGGATTTGTTGTTGTTGGTTTTTTTTGGAGGGGACAATTGGGCAAATGGAGCTGAAATTTGGGAAGAAATGAGAAATAGTGAGAAATAGTTAAATATTTACCGACGTGTAAATATTTCTGTCATTTTTCACATTTCTCTCAGACAAAGCTGCTGTTTTTCTTTACTATTTGATCCTGTCTTCTTCTGTCTGTGAGATAATGTTTTGAACTAGAAATAATTCGGAGGATACAATCTCAAAGTCGGTGGTGATTAACTAGATTGGTGGCTGAATGTTAAAATTTGATATTCTTTTGTTTTTCTGTCTTATTTTCCCGTGCAAATAGATGCAAATGCCAGTAAAAAGCAGGACAGGTCTTTTTTTTTTTAATTCACAGCTCTATAAAGCCACCTTGCACTGAAGTAGAAAAGAAAACCTGAGAGTCTGTTACACTCGGTGAGACTGGAGACATCCTTGAACCTCGCTGAAGTGACAGCAGTGTACTGATGGTGTGATTCGAAGAGGAGTGAAGACGGAGGGATAGATGGACTTCCCCCAGGGAGCCGTGGGTACGTACCAGGGAAGGTAGGGTTGCTCTGCCCAAGGGAAGGGAGGGGGATATGCTGCATAGCCAACTGGTGAAGCTTGGTCAACTGCAGGGTAGGAAGGAAGTTAGAGCTAACCAATCAAACTGGATTATTTCAGAGGAGCTGAACACTACAATTTGAAGTTCACAAACATCACAGATGGTGTCAGTGTGAAAAGATTCGTTGCCCTCAGAGAGCATGCTGGCTTCTAGCAGAAGTCATCAGAAAATACAGTCACATTTCTGGCTACAGATCTACAACTGATTATAAACTTCTCTTCATTTCCATTTCAATCAATGCATGCTGCTAGTGTGTGTTAGTGTTAGTCGTGTCAACAGATCAGGGTTACTGAAGTCTCATCTCTGCAGAGTGGGGTACATGTGGGGTGTACTGGTGGCTTGGAGGGAGTGGGCAGGAGCTGATCATTAGGACAGATGTCAGTCATTCAGATGGACATACTTACATCTTGATGGGCAAACGCATACTGGCCTGGAATTGCAAAGGCCTGGAGAGGATAAGAGATGAGAGATGTTGGTCTATAACTAGGGGGTGCAAACATGTTGTAACATGCCACTCAAATACAACATTTTCAGAGCAGGAAGAGCAGACTGAGGCCAGTAAAAATCAATTCACTTTTCCACTTTTACAGAGCTCTAATGTGTATAGATCTCGTGGAATTTCATCTAAATGTCATCTGCTGCTTTTTACTCTGGTAAACTTTGGCTGGAAATCCGATAACATAAACGGATGTCTGATAGGTCAGAACAGGGTGTGCTTCAAAGTCAGGGTCTCACTCGCCACTAAAGTTTCACACTGCAGGACACTTATTGATGCAAATGCCCGTTCTTAACACCTCCGTCACTCATATTTGGCTACATACCTTTTAAAATGATCATTATATTATCTTTGTGCCTTCAGCACGCCAGCAGAGAGTGGTGAATATATACTTAATGATGAGTGTGACTCAGCTGCTGCATTATTAGTTAAAATCACAGCTAAAACACTCCCAGAAGACTACTTACTTGTGCAGGGTGCTGCGGCGCTAATACTGCATGGGCTCCAACAGGTAGGACCTTGGGGCGGTAGGGAATAGTTGCTCCTTTAGGTGGAGACTAGAAACAGCCGCGTAAGTCAAGGAGGGAGAAAATTGCAGGTGAGAGATGGCACTGGTGCATTTTATTCCCTGTTTTATAGCTCTCACTGAATATTTTTATGCTGCATTGATCTGTTGAGAAAGTAACACGAATCTCTGACAAGATTAAATGTTTTTACAGAGCTGGTAACTCAGACTATATTTGTGTGGTTTTTTTTTTTTAACCATTACACAATAATGAAAAAGTCAAATTAAAGCTATATCCCAATCCAATATCAGCTAGAAATAACTGAAACACTTGTGGGACAACAGTGTGAATGTAATTTTAAAAGTTACCTATCCACTAACACTTCGGTTGTAGCAATAAAATGTAACAGCGTTTATCTTTATACAACCCCAAATCAGAAAACCTTATCTCATACGACTACAGATGTGCATTTCTGTGGAGCCTACTACGTTAAACCTGGGATGATGGAAATTTGGGGTGAGAAATAAAGTTTGACAAAGTGATGATGTTGTGGTCACATGATACAACTCGATATGTGTTTATGTTTTAACAAATGATAAGCTCAGGATTCAGCACAAAAGCAGTATCCATGAAAACCTTTGAGAGGCAACGATGGACACAGGATCCCGACTTTGTCAACAAATTTCTGAGAAAATAATTGAGAAGACTAAGCCGTCATTTACCACCATCTCAGAGAACCACATGGGCGAGGGGATTACTGCGGAAAACTTTTGTCAAGAATTATAATACGGAGCTACATTCACAGAGGGCACCGAAAACTTTATTGTGCAAAAATCCAGCCTGATGTTAAAACATGTCCAGAGGCGATATTGACCAGTTTGGCCTTGGAAGCATCTGGGATCAGCCATCCTGCAGTGGAAATATTTGTTTTGGCCAAACAAATCAGTATTCCAGGCTCTTTTTCTTTGGAAGAAAAGGGCACCCTGTGCTCCGAACCAAAGAGGACAGTGACCATCCAGGCTGCTGAGTCTGAAAGCCGAGCTCTGTGATGGTATAGGGTTGCATTAGTCCTCTCAGCAAAGGTCCTTTGCACTTTTGTGATGGCAGCATTAATGCAGAATAGTACATTTAGGTTTTATAAATGCTGCCCTCAAGATGACACCTTTTCCACGGGTGTCCATAATTGTCAAAACGGGGCAGTACAAACCCACATTCTGCACACGTTAAAATGACAAGGCTGAAGAACAGGAACTGGACTCGCCTGTCTGCAGTCCTGACCTGTCCAAAACACAGACGGTGAGGAGAATTTTGAAATGAAAAAGTTGGAAAAAATGACCTCATACTGTTGCACAAACTTCTGATGTGGAACAATAAGAAAAAACAAGAACTAAGCTGGGATCCTCAATGCCACAACACTTTTAAAGTGTTGCGAGCAGGACTGGCAACATTAAAAAACAGGAAAAATCCCAATGTTTTTGGAATGGGGCGCTTCCCTGAATTGCGAAGATAGATGTATTTTAACACATAAAAAGTATTATATTATATGTAGTTTCTCTTCAAAATGTTTAATTACGTTGGTACACAACACAAAACATACCAGCATTATAATAAACACTCAAAAATAATAAAATTCCTACATTTTGTATTTTGTGAAATTGTCACATGACTCAAAAATAGTCAAATTCCCATGTTGCTATATTTTCATTCTCCAAAAATAATTCGGCTCTGTTATACATTGAGTGAAAATGTCACAAAAGGATATAGTATGACTGGAAGGTGGTTTTTTTTCTTTGTAAAATAATGCATCTATTAATCCATTCACGCCACTAGGAACCTTCCTTTAACTCCTCTTGTCTGTGTTTTTGCTTGCATTGAAAATCTTTATTTGTATTTTGGAGAGCAAATAACCTGTGTTATCTTCCGACACAAATAACAAACACACTTTAAAAAAGAAAAAACTTATTTCAGTAGTTTGAGTCTGTGGTGAAAGTTCAACGATGTCTATAAGGAGGTAAGACGGGTGGTCCGATAACACAGGCGGTCACAACAGAAACCTGATCCTGCGTTGCACAAAAGAGTTACTATAGTTAACAAAATCTAAGACTAAAACTGAAATTAACAGTGAAAAAATAATCTAGTTAACTGAAATAAAAATAAGAGCTAAACCTTTTTTTAAATCAAACTAAAACTGAAATTTACGATGCAAAGCTAACTGAAGCGAAATAGAAAGGCAGGTAAAATTCCCTTTGCTTATGTTTCATGGCTTTTTTTCAGGTTTGCATCTTCTTTTTTCTCATTTTATTACCTAAAAGAAAGAATAAAGGCTTTTTGTTCTGTATAGCACTGTTGATAGGATTTATTAATCCTAGATTTTTTTGTTTATTTTAAGTCAATACCTCAAAAACTACAACTAAGACTCAAACGAAACGAAAACTAAACGAAAACTAACCAACTTTTCAAAAATAACACTGCTAATGTGTCTGTTAAACTAAACTAAAATAACCAAATAAACTGAAAAATGAAAGGAAAATACAAAACAATTTAAAAGTCAAAGCTATTATAATGCTGTTGCCCAACACTCTTCACCTCTCTACTTTGCTTTGAGCCACACTTACTTTGACAAGTGAAAAAACTCGTGGACTGGATTCATTTCGTGAGCTACATGATAACAGGTTGCTATCATGCTGCAGGAAACCTGTGCTCCTCAAAAATACTGTTGTAAATATTTTTACTTTAGTCTATAGCTTTTTATATTCTGTGTTACTGTAGTCTATAGCTTTTTATATTTTGG
>JAOWBL010000007.1:16851036-16890349 GCA_028564865.1 Zenarchopterus dispar | reverse complement strand
CTGGGATAGGCTCCAGCAGACCCCCGTGACCCAGAAATGGAACAACGGGTCAAGAAAATGGATGGATGGATGGATTTCCCACCATGACTCCCATAATGCACAGATATCAGTGTGTTGGTAAAATCAGAGATCCTTCAGGCTTGAGAATTCTTCAAGTTATGCTTTGCAAAGTGGTTCAAGAAGTGGGAAAAAAATCCTTCTACACAGAAAACAACAAAAACATTCATTGCTTAGTATCGCCAACTGCATCTAAACCTACTAGATTCCACCAAAGGGCAGAAAATTTTTCACAGTAAATTTAGAAACAAACCTGTGACATTTTAGTGGTTTTTTTTTAAATTCCTGCATCATCTTCCCTCACTCAGACATTGCAGCTTTTCTAAAGCGGTTAAATACATAGCACTGCCTCAGGTTGATACTGTGTTTTATTTGCAGGTGTTTTATGATGTTGTTGTTGGTGTTGCCCTTCTTTGTGTGCCCCTATGATCTGGAAAACATGACATTTAAAATCACTCTCTTAAAGTTTAGAAATGAAAACCCACGCCCATGACCACCTTACCCATAATTCCTTGCTTACACACACATGGATAGGACATGGACATGTAAACGTCAGTCACACTCATTATCGTTCAAGGGCAGTAAAATTACCCCCCCTTACCCCCACCCACACCCACACCCACACACACACACACACACACACACACACTCCCCCCCTTGTTAGATGATGTTAAAATCCTGTTAGGACTGATAACAGCACTGCTTTTCCTGTATCTTATCTGTACTGACCCAATAGGTTGTGGTAGCAAAACTTCCCTGTACTGGTGCTCATCACTTCTTATGTGTCATATCAGGTTCAATTATATAAATGTATGTATATCTTTTGACTGTCTGCTGGAATAACTAATGTTTAGCTGTGATCAGTTTAACCTCTTATACCCAGCCAGCAAAGTTAATTAGTT
Source organism: Zenarchopterus dispar (assembly GCA_028564865.1). Taxonomy (NCBI): domain Eukaryota; kingdom Metazoa; phylum Chordata; class Actinopteri; order Beloniformes; family Zenarchopteridae; genus Zenarchopterus; species Zenarchopterus dispar. The sequence goes on along the minus strand of JAOWBL010000007.1, from coordinate 16,889,390 downwards.
ATTATTCATTAACTGTTTCAATTCATAAAAATACATTGTGGAGGGGGTCAAAAAAAAAGAAAAACACCAGGTCACGTGACTATAAGTACGTAATTACCAGTTTCTCCGCGGAGTTTTTACGCTTCACGCTGTTTTGTGAGCAGGTCTTATGAAACTGTGACTGTCGTGACTCCTCGTGTGTTGCGTGTTTATATGACCCCGCCACCAACCTCCCCGCTGGTTACTGGACTTAGACCTCGGTTATGTCTCGACTTTGTGACTTTTGAAATGCGCACACTTGCTCCCGACCCACGCAGACCTCAGCGGCGTCCCTGACCGATGGAGTTCTCCAAACTCTGCAACTTTGAAGCTTTTCAGCGAGTCTGGAGTCACTATGGCTACGGGAGAAACTTCCACGACGTCGTGGAGCAGGAGTTCTCGAGGACTAAAGGTAAGGACGGTGTCCAGCCGTGGAGCGGCGATGACGCGGGTCTCTGAGCGGTCACGTGACTACTTGCCTTCTCTGACTAGGAGTTACGTATCTGGACCACGCAGCGGCCGCTCTGTACCCCGAGTCTCTGCTCAGAGACTATTTCCGGGACATTTCAACTAATGTCTATGGTGAGCCAGGACACTTCATTCCAAGTGTGGTTATTTATTTATTTATTTTTTATCCAGAATTATTTTTATTTTGAATTCTCCCAATAGGAAACCCTCACAGCCATAACCCCAGCAGCACACTGACACATGACACAGTGGAGGGGGTCAGATACAGGTGAAGTCATTACATGCTCTTCATTAATGTGGCCTATGTCGAGTCCCACTTTTGCTGGAATGGATGAGTCAAAACAAAACATTTTCTTACAGGGTATTGCAGCATTTTAACACCACCCCTGAGGAATACTCTGTGATTTTCACTTCTGGTTGCACAGCTGCTCTCAGACTGGTAGCTGAGAGCTTTCCCTGGAGCGCAGGAGCTGAAGGGGACGTGGGAAGTTACTTCTGCTATCTCACTGATAACCATACCTCTGTCGTCGGCATGAGAGGACTGACGTCTGCCCTGGATGTAGTTGCCCTTCCCGTCTCCCCGGAGGAGTTAGAAAACAGGGCAAAAGATGTGGCTCCAGGTGGAGATGTTGTTTGCCAGACACCACACCTCTTCTGCTACCCAGCACAGAGCAACTTCTCTGGGAAGAAGTATCCCCTCAGCTATGTGAGAGGCATCCAGGCAAGACGCCTTTACCCAGCATGTGACCTCCAAGGCTGCTGGTTTGTGCTGCTGGACGCAGCCTCACATGTCAGTTGTTCCTCTCTGAACCTGCAGGACTGCCCTGCTGATTTCATCCCCATCTCTTTCTACAAGATGTTTGGCTTTCCTACAGGTCTGGGGGCTCTTCTTGTCCGCAACGACGCAGCAGGCATACTAAAAAAGACTTATTTTGGAGGAGGCACGGCATCAGCTTACCTTTCTGGAGAAGATTATTTTGTGCAGGTGGAGAATATTTCTGAGAGGTAAAGTTTTGCACGAGCATGGTAAACCCTACATATTTTCTGAGAACTCACACATCTGCTTCTTTATTCTGAAATTAAACACATTTTTTTTCTTTTTTTCCTTTCTTTTGACATGACAGATTTGAAGATGGCACTGTATCTTTCTTGGACATCATTGCTTTAAATCATGGGTTTGAATCTCTTTACAGGATCACAGGTACTGTGACAGAGCGGGATGATCGATAGAGGAGGATTAAATCCCTTTTTTAATAGCAAAATCATAATGCATATGCAGGATGTTCCTAATGATAACCTGCTTCAGGATAATAGCCAAAGCATTACCATCTTTATCCCTTTTTACTTGCAGGAAGCATGCACAATATCCAACAGCACACGTTTGGCTTGGCACGCTACACTTTCATGCTGCTCTCAAGTCTTTGCCATGGCAACAAGAGACCAGTGGCTCAGATATACTCCGAAAGCCAGTTTGATAGTCCAATCACTCAGGGATCGATCCTGAACTTCAATCTCCTGGACTCTAAAGGACAGATAATCGGATATTCACAGGTTCTGATAATTAATTAGCTTCATTTCAGCATCATAACAGTTTAGTTTTTGCTTGTTATGGGGCATTCTGGTAAAGATTACAGCAAATCCTGCTTTGTTTTCAGGTGGACAGAATGGCCAGCTTGTATAATATTCATCTGCGCACGGGTTGCTTTTGCAACACGGGGGCCTGTCAGTCCTTCCTTGGAATTACCAACCAGCAGATGAAGAAAAACTATCAAGTAGGTGATGAGGGAATGAGGATAAAATGTTCAAGCCTGATAAGGATGTGTACAGGAAGAAAGGAAACACTTTCTTTTTCTCTTCAAGGCAGGCCATGTCTGCGGAGACAACGTGGACCTGGTGGACGGCCAGCCGACCGGATCTGTGCGAGTGTCCTTTGGCTACATGTCAACATTTGAAGACTGCCAAAAGTTCCTGAGCTTTGTCGTGGAGTGCTTTGTTGAGAAACCGGCCACGATGGACCACGAGAAACTGCAGAAGCTTAGCAGAGCAGAAGCAGCATCAGAGGGATCCAACGAACACCCCCCAAGTGAAATCGTAAACGGAGAAATACATAAAACTGGTGAAGGGAAACTTACAGAAGAATCACTGAAAACATCTGGACACAGTGGCAAGGACAGCAACAAGGAGGCGTACACTCTGACCAACATCTACATTTATCCCATCAAATCTTGTGCCGCCTTTGAGGTTTCGAGCACATGCCACATTTATCGTCCATCCCTTCTTTTCTTTGTTTGTTTGCTTTCTTTCGCTCGGCGTGTTTTGATTGAACTCCGTGCTGTTCGTCATGCAGGTCCACGACTGGCCGGTGGGACCCCTGGGTTTATTGTACGACAGAGGCTGGATGGTGGTTAATGGAAACGGCGTGTGCCTGAGTCAGAAGAGAGAAACACGTTTATGCCTCATTCGTCCCCAAGTCCACCTTCCCTCAAACAAATTGTTCCTCCGGGCATCAGGTCAGCTACTCTGTCAGTGGCTCACTGAAAATAAAGGCAATGTTTAACAAGAAAAGTCTCAATCAGTTGCACTTTCTCTTATACATTTGTAAGAGTTTTTTTTTTCTCGCTACCCCCCAGGCATGGATACCATTTCAGTACCCTTGGAAAATGACATTCAATTGCACACAAGCTCCCACGTGTGCCACAGTAAAGTTTGTGGTGACAGGTAAGCCCGCAATATTAAGACTTTTGAAAGCAGTAGATGGAAGAAATAGAGCAAGACAAATCCTTTGTTCCATATATTTCTTTTCTATCTCTGATTACTCTCGCCGCGGTGTTCTGTATACTCCTTTTGTCATTTCTTTGTGGATTACATTATAACACCTCCCTCTCCCTGCCTCTTACGAAAGTCCTGTTGCCTGCTACATTTTATGGACGAAACAATGGGTGAGAGATATTTATCGTCTCTGATAGAACCCCCACCCCGACCCCCAAGCCCATGTGATTGTCACAAGTTTAATAAAAAAATGCTGCTCATCTAGTGATTCTTAGATGAGATGTTACACCAAATAGTATGCAGCTTTGAATAGCTATAGATAGATTTCCCTGGGGGTCTCCTGAATATAATCCCTCTCTTTCCCCCAGGGTGGAGACTGTTGACTGCGGGGATGAGGTTGCATCATGGCTTTCAGACTTCCTTGGACAGCCATGCCGCCTGATAAGACAAAGTCCCGATTTCACCCGAGTGAAGAAGAAGTGGTCAGATGCAGGTATCCGCATGGTCACTTCAGATAATTTGCCTTTCATGTCCTTGTTTGCACTGAGTTTTCGGATCATGAACAAATGCAGTCCAACTTTTAGTTGTGACTGAATTCCCCGTTGCTGGTTTCATGTAAGTTAGATGAGATATTAATTGCTGTTAACATTTTATTGTCACAGGTGTCAGGTGTGAATGGAAACCGTGAATATGAAAGCCCTAAAAGTAGATATACAGAAGCCACATACACATAGAAAAATGACTTTGTCTAATATTTATGTGATTTCTCCGACTGTGGCGACGTCCCATTCCTCTGTACAGAAAAATATCCTCTCTGAGACGTTGATGGGTTTTGACACTGCTAAATGTATGCTATTCTGTAACATTTCTACTGGGTCAAAGTCAGGACTGCAACGTAACATTAAGATCAGTGTTCATTTCCCAGCCAGTGTCTTGGTGCGTGACCATCTTTCTTTTAAATTATGTTAGTGGACAGATGTTCAGAGGGTTTTTTTTCTTTACCATTTGCTGGAGTGTGTTAGCATGCTCAGCCTACAAGAAGCAGCTTCCTGGTTCAAATCTCGGGGGTTTTTTTGTTGGTTTTTTTGTTTGTTTTTTTTGGAGTTTGCATGTTCTCCAGATGCTCCGGCTTCCTCCCACAGTCCAAAAACACCCATGTTAGGCTAAACTGTTCATAGGTGTGGGTGTGAGAATGCAAGGTTGTATATCTCTGTCTGGTGGTGGACTGGTGACCTGTCCAGGGTGTAACCTGCATTTCATCCAAAAACACGCCATGTCCTGCAAAAAAAAAAAACACAAACCATGATACCACCACCACCATGTATAAAAGATCTTGTAAACTTGTTATAGGGTGTGGTGTTATCCTAGCAACAATGAGACCAGAAGTAACCTGGTCTTATTACATGATTTTAATTATAATTTAAATATTCTACATGTATCCACTTCTGGCTCTAAATGTTCTGACTGATAACCATCAGACATACTTACAATGACCTTTGAAACCTTTAAAGTCTGAAATGAAAGATACTTTTAGGCCTCTACATAGGAAGTCTTTTATGACATTTTGTGGTGCTTATGTACATTATTTATGTTTTTATATGTGTTTGTAACTTTTGTGCTCTTAACTGCTGCTTGTCTCGGTCAGGGCACATTTATAAAAAAATATTTTAAAGAGTTTTTTTCCCCTGATTAAACAAAGGTTAATAAAAAATAATTTAATGCCAACACAAAAAGTGTGATTATTTATTCTCAGTTAAGAGAAATTAGTCCATTTTATTTGTGCACTAAAGATAATGTAGCCATAATGGTTTAACTTCCAAGTTGACAGTGTCTTGTCAGTACTGCAGCAGCAGTGATGCATCATTTGTTTTCTTTAAATCAAAATCTTTTAAATGATCATCAGAATAAAAATGAGGTTTTTATCTAATGACATTTTTCACAAAATAAAAAAATGACTGTCCTGCGATGAGTAAATAATGTTTGAAACATTTGAATTAAAAAAAAAAAATTTTAACTGGTGGTGCGTGAAAAATGTGCGAAAAATGCAGTGAAAAGAGTGACATAACATATACAACATCAGTACCACTGTAGTTTTATTTTATTTGACAAGATATTAACATACTCTACTCATTACTGATGCATATGCTGGCAGCGGTCTGTTAGGTTTTGTCCGTACGGTAGAAATGATGCCGTGAACAGTTCAGCTGATGAACTCACAACACAGTTTTCTATGGTCCCTGCATAATGACTAGAGGAGGGCTTCAGACGTACGTAAATATCCATAATATTAAATGTGTTCAAAACTCAACAGTGCAAAGCTATGATACAGATACTACAACAGGCACAGCATGTGAAAGCTGCAGTAAAGTAAAAGTAAACTGTGTGAAGAAATGGTGAAAATGGTGCTGTATTAGTGTGGTATTTTAATCCAAAGTTTGTCATGGATATATCATTAAAACCTCTGTAAATTGTGTTTGTTGTTGAAAAAAGAGTCAAAAGTGTCTGTTAAAGAGACGGGACCTAAAATGTATAAACTATTTATGACGGAAAATGTTATGGAAATGCACAGTGTAAGAAAAGTTGTTTTTTTTTTAAACATGAATCATTATAATAAACTAAATAATAATATGAACCTCTAAATGACAGCTGTAACAGCTCTTGAAAACATGGCATCAAGTTTGGAGCCTCCCCTGCCAATTCAAATTAAACTGAATTAAAGGAGCACAAATGAACTTTTTTTTAACTTCCATTAAGCACCATGGGAACCGTAGGATCCAGTATTTCATAACCTTGTGGAAATTAGAAACCACTTTTAAGGACTTCTCTGTATTTGCTGCAAAGATTTTGGCCAGTCTCTTTTCCTTTTAAACCCCATCTTTAGCTCATCTCTAATGTACCACGGTTTCTAGTTCATGTTATAGTTCAAGCTTTAAAAAAATCATAAAGCAACCTTTTCTTCCATCCTTCATTTTCCACAATGCGATGGATACACCATTAAATGGAATTCTGGTTGACTAGCTAAAACCCGCGCCTTTTATCATTTGTAATCCAGGCTTTCTGGTGAATATTTGTCTTCAAAACTGGGCATGAGATACTTCAGATGACATCATCCAGGATATTTTCTCAGGTTTAATGCTGCTTCCTGCAGCATTAAGCAACTCTCTACGACTGTTTTTCTCATGCTGAGTAATTCTTCTCACCAAAACTGAATCTGATATCTGTGTGTAAATCCAGCTCCGTATCCTTGAACGGTGCTGCTGTGGGACATTATTATACACTCACGAGTATTTAGGCCTAATTCTAAGATTTATGTGTTTCAATTGCATTCCCTTCTTTTATAATTAATAAATCTAATTAGTTTCAAATATTTGAAATCAGTGTACTGTGTACTCAAAACATACACTTGTTCTTAAATATTTGAAACAAATTAGATTTGTTATTGATAAACATATAAATCTGTCTTTATGCATTCAAAACATGTTGGGTTTATTGGTATTATTTCATAAATCGAATTTTTAATTTTTTTCATTTATATTTGACAAGTGTGCACCAAATTAAGTTTATTAGCCTCTTTATCACAAATCTATGTAATCCAGATGGATGGAAATTTGATATGTAACTGAAAAACATAAACCTTAAAATTAGACCTAAATATTCCTGAGTGTATCTAAAACCGTTCTGCCCTGAATTTGTTTCATTCTATTTAGATCATCTATTAAATGACGCATTTTTATTGGACTTTCTCATCTCTCTATAAATGTCTAGAATAATTAATATTTTGTTGTTTGTATTGATATTCAACCAAAGGTCCATTTAGTAGGTGTATTTTTTCTCTTTTTCAGTTGTTGCTGAATTGTGAGATTTCCCTTTTGATTCTTTCTTTTTTTTTTAACATTTTAAGGAGACACTGATGGAAGATGTTCATCTTACCCATAATTGACTTTCTTATACTCAACTCTGAGTACACATTTTCATCATTATTGACAAATTCACTCGGCTCACTTTTTCCGCTCTTTTTATTGAAATAGGATCCCTGTTTTTCCATTTTCTCTGGAGACAGTCTGCAGAAAGTATAAATCAGAATGTTTTCCTCTAATCAAACAAATCACAGAAGTAATATTACATCTCTCTTTTACAGCTGCCACCTCCCCGCTCCTCTCTCTGGTGAATGAAGCTCAGTATCTCATGATCAACCGTGCCAGCGTGGCGCTCATTCAGAACCTAATGAGCAGCAGGTTTGAACATTCAAAATACGCACTGCTCCAGGATGCGTTGGTGTCCGTACATTCACATTACACTGGCTCATTTATGCAGCACGGCAAAATAACGTGCAATTTTCACATTCACCCTCTCAGGCAGGATGGCTGTGAGGGCGATGAGCTCCTTGTCACACAGAATGTCATTAGGCGCTTCCGAGCCAATTTAGTCATCGCTGGAGTTGAACCATTTGAGGAGGATAATTGGTCACACTTGATTATTGGCAACACTCGATTCGTGGTGAGCTGACACTTTGAGATAAGCGATGAAATGCATTAAAAGATGCTTTTTTTCCCCCAGAAATGAATGTGCTCCCTGTGTGATAAACCAAAAGGTTGCAGGTCAGTGTGGACGATGCCAGATGATTGGAATAGACCAGGACACTGGGGCCCAAACAAAAGAGCCGCTCATGTCCCTGTCAGCCTACCGTACCGGAAAGGTTGGTCAGAAACAGTTCCTGCTCCTTCGTGAACATGCTGTGTGTCTGTTTGTCCTGAAACAAGGAAGTGAACATGAAGAAGAAGCATGTCTTTGTGCTTTTGTGAATTTTAGGTGACTTTTGGTGTGTACCTGACTCACCAGGCTCCCCAGGGCTCCATTGTAGCCAGTGTCCTCTCCGTTGGTTCTCCGGTACAACCTGAGCCATGAAATTACTGAAGCGGTCTTCAGTAATTCATCTTTATTCATTTTGGTAACGTCTACAGCCTTTTTAAGGCCTTTTTTTTCTGCACACCCTGAAGATCACATGCCAGAGACTGTAATGAATGTCTATCTTTTTTTTTATTTGAATCTGTAATGCTTAACTCAAATGTGAAGGGTTTTTTTTTTTTTTTTAAATGGAAAATCACTGAGATTTTAGAAAAAAACGTCCCTGTCTTAAAATGTGCATTAAAAAATACAGTTTAAATGGCTGACTGTTGTTTATAGCAAACCTTCAGGTTAAGTCAGATTTATTTGGTCACTCATGTTTTTCTTCCATCAGTAATTTCTAGATTTTTCCAGTCGTCTCTCCTATGATGTCCACTGTAGTTGTGTGAGCTAGTTTTATCATTAATGAGTGACATAGTGCTGTCAAACATTACAAAACAGTTGAAAGAGACAACAGGTGATGGGAGTCTAAAGTTTACATAGCTTATTTTAGCCTCCAGTAAGAATAGGAAAGAGTTGGATGATGCTTTCTAAAAGTAATCCAATATTCCTTCAATAAAATTTAAACTGATATTTTAACAGAAAACAAAGTCTTTTATGCTGATTTAATCCAAACATCAGTCTTGATTCAGTAATGTCTGCCCATGCTAACCTCCTCCTTCATGATTCTTCCCATTGAGGTTTAAACTGCTCTTTATTCCAAACACATCACTTCTGTTATAAAGCCAGAAGCCTAAAGCACATAATTTATTTCCCCGTAATGGAAAATCTACCAGACACTCAATGCATTTTCCCAAGATGGCCTTCGACTTCTGCACAAGCCAGAACGAGCAATAATGTGAAAAAGATGAAAAACATTTGTTAGAGTAAGGTTACATTATCACGGCCACTTGAAATTGTTCACAGAGCGTTCTTGTGCGATCCGTGCTCCTCTGATCTGTCAAGTTTGCCCCTGTGCATTGCTCATTTTGTGTTGTTAGAGGTTGGTATGAGGTGAAAGCTATTTCGTTAAGATTTGCATGTTCCAGCGTCGCCTATTTTTATGTGACACATGGGGTTGTAATTATGTACAAAAGAAATAGGGATTTAAATGGACTGTTTACAAGGATGAGTGACTGATAAGATGTCAAACAAAAGCTTAACACAATGCTGCTTCACCCCAAAAAAAAGACCTACACTTTTATATTTTGGGGCTTATGTGTAGGTGCAGTCATTGTGGCATCAGTTCAGTCTTCTTATGTAATGTCACACATAAGGGACAATGTTCATTTTTCAAAACTGACCCAAAAGTATTGACACATGCAGTTCCTCAAATGACCACAAGGACTGTCTCCAAAAGTGAGTCACTTTCTATTGATCCCCATGTTAAAATGTCCAAGTTTACAGAACCATACTTACACAATGGTGCAAAAAAAAACAACAAAAAACCGTTTTTGTCTCCTAAACTAGATTTGAAATCCATGACAAATGTAGGGGTTGTGAATATTTTTACCTCCCTCATCAGGTAAAATGATATGAATGCATGACAGTGTAAATCTAATTTGTTTGAAATAACTCAACTACATCACATTAATGAGGCCAAAAACAAGTACATTTTGATGACTTTAGACTGACTGACGCTGTCACATCCATTGATGCCAGAGACATACACATGCATATACAAGTGGTGGCAAGAGTTTTTGTGAGGGACAGCTGTAGTCTTCGTTTCAGTTGTTTTGGTAGCAACATCGGAGATGCAGATTGGATTTGATCAGAATGAATGTGAAATGCTAGTTTGCATCATAGGTTAATGTGAGGTACATTATGCTAAAACAGCTAACTTGGGATACCTGATGTAACCATCTGTCAGGCCTTTAGTCTGCTCATTTGACAAGTTTTGGATTAACTGGAGGTTGAGTGGAGTCAAGTGGATGGTGAGTACTACAGCTCTAGGAGCTGGGCTTCAAAACCACTCTTCACAAACCTACAGGTGGCATCAAGATGCGTCTTCCCAGTTCTCTTTCTACAGTGTATGGACACGACATTTACTTCCATACAGAGCCGCTTTACATTTTTGACCACGTATTAATAACAAAGTGCTTAAAGTCATTTCTTGCACATCCCAAACATTGTCAATGAGGTTAAAGTCTTGTCCAGTCCAAATATAAACATTATGTCACATACTCTCCGACCCTCCTCATTACAATTTAATCTATAGATCAAATGAATTTTTACAACATAACATTTCTGACTGTTGACTTCACTGAAACAAAATTTTTCAGCCTTTTTGCTCCAGAGTTCAAACTTTATGCTACCTAGAAAATTGAACCTTTTCTCTTTTTTTTCTACTGATTAAACTGATTAGCCTTGCTGTTACATGTTTTGTCGTTTCTTTAGGCTAGACAGCTGTTAGTCCCTTGAGTACTCATTAATTTGTGTGTGCTCTCACTATTTAACACTGATGTGAGTTCTGCAATTCAGTTTATTCTGTTAGATTTCAGAAAAAATTTAAGTATCTCCAGTCATGATTTTAAAACTATTTTTGATCTGCAAAGATTAAAGTTCATCATCTGTCCTTCCAGGTTTGGATAATGGGTTTGTCATGTCTTATTCCAGTTTTAGTAATTCCTCCTTAACTGTTTTGTTTGCTTAATACAGGTCAGCTATTGGACTTTTCTGAAACATCTACTCCATGACCAACTAATGTGTTTTCAGACATGGTTAACTTAGAAATGAGAAGCTCCTTTCTGCATCAGGGTCAGACAACCTGTTTCCAGCTGAAACCAAGCAATAGTGTTTGTTTGGTTTTTTTTTTGTAGCCTGGTATTGCAAAATTCATGGTAATGAAAGAGCCCTGTTAAAGTTCGAGAGTTATTTAAATTCATATTACGTATATTCCTGACAGATTGTACCTGTTAGTGACTCAGTTACTCCGATTTTTTCCTTTTAATGTCTTCCAGCTGTTTCATTTGGCTGTATGCAGATACTGCTTTTTTAATCATAGGTTGGTATTTTGTGTGTTTTTAATTAAATGAAATATCAGTGTTATAATAAATTATAATTTATTGGCTGAGTTATATGTTATTTCTTTAAAACAATTTGTTAAAAAAAGATATAATAATATTTAAATAAGACACTATTATCTGTGAATTCTTGCACATAGAAAAGCCTATGGTTTAACATATTTAAGGTGGCTACAAGTGTAATACGTATTGCACGCTCTGGTAAACAGTAGGACTATCGGTTCTACCTTAACAAGCCCTGGCAGCGCCTTCACTTCCCGAATAAACTTTGATCAAACCTGGTGAAAGTCTCAAAGTTCAAGACGAGTCCACACGTTTGAGTTGCCTTTGCAGAACATTTTTTGTTTTGAATTATCACAAACGATAAATAATGAAAAAAAGAGTGAAACAAAGGGACTCGTCTTCCGCAACGAGGGAACTCCGGAGGAGGGGTGGAGCTCAGAGAGAGGAGACTCGGTGAGTGAGTAGCAGAATAAAACACGCTTAGTTCACTTGTTTACGTCGTCTTACGGTTGTCTTTCCCGAGTTTGTTCAAAGTACTGGACTGGACTAAATACAGTAAAAGGGATAGTGTAGAAGTATAGCACCTGTTTTCCCCCTCTGTGTCTGAAGACATGAGCAGTAAAATATTGTAAAGGTAAATGGCACCAAAAAGAAACATCTGGAATGAGAAGCTCCTACAACTACATGACGTTTGTTGGCAGCACATACATGCTGAGTATGCAAAAGTGCATATTACATTCAGAAAAAAAGATGGTAACAGTTGTCTACAAACTGTGAAACAATTGAAGAACATGAGTCATCAGCATACAGCTGTTTTCAACTACATAAAATCATCAAAGGTTAGTGACAATCTGGAGAAAGTCCTGTGTATGCATAAAATCAATAATGGAGGCCAGTGATGACAGAAGCAGGGCTCTGCAGTAAAAGACTTATGGTGCTGGATTAGTCGGCCATCAGTCCTGACCTTCTGTCAAATAAAACAGCAGGGTTATCATGAAGTGAAAGTTATGACACAAAAGACTGAGGACTATTGAGCTTCCTGCATCCTTCACCAGAGTAGGTGACATTAGTCTCCGTTATCTCCAGTAACTCATCCCCTCAGTTTCCAGATGTTTATGGCCTGTTGTTAAAGAGGAGGGGATGAGACACAGGGATATCGCCCTAACCCAACTTTTATGAGGTGTGGCTGCAATTACATTAAAAATAAGCTAATTCTTTTCAACAGCATCGCTTTTCTTTAGGCGTAATGAGTACTCCTACTATTGTCTAATACAATTCATTTATTGGGTGTCTTCACTACATTCAGACGCACATTGTTTCACTACCTCCATGCTGGTTCGTTCTTCATGAACCAGCATGGGTGTGTGTGTGTGTCTGTGTGTGTATATATATATATATATATATATGTGTGTGTGTGCATGTGTGTACAAAACAAACAAAAGGAAATTGAAAGAATTGAAAAACCCCACTCAAGATGCAGTGAACTGCCCCTAAACAAGAAAGGAAAGGGACTTGATGAATACAAAGTCATGAATAAAATTGTTTATCTTAGATTGATAAATTCTTGTTCTTCAGCTGAAGAATAGAAATATAAACAACCAACAATTAAATAAACAAAAACAGCTTTAAAAAAACAAGATCACTAACATATAATTACTCAAAAGTGTCAGACTAGCTCAATATGAAAAACTGTATAAATGGAGGAAAAGTTGAATATAAGATGAAAGGGCATAATAAACCAAGGCATAACTGTAATTATAATCTAGTCAGCAGCTCAGTCTTTTGTGTAAAATAAACTGATAAATACAATGTTCTTATGATATAATAATAATAATTTTCTTTGGCATGTAATTGCATTGTTTTTATGAGCAAAACCTCAGAGAAGAAAGGGAACCATGAGGCCAGAGAAAAGAAAAGGTTAGAAAAAAAAATCAGACGAGAAAGGCATCAGGTAGATAAAACAGTTCAATTTGGTCACGGTTTGACGTGACAGCAACATACAGATTGTAAGCATTTATCAGATTCTCAGTATATCCTGCATTGAAGGGATATGGATGTGTTTGAGAATAAAATTGCCACTGTTTCTATAGCGCTCAGTCTCTTTATGCTCTCTCTAACAGGGTAATAACCTTCTTCAGGAGCTATCAAGCTGCGTGGTTGAGCAAAGCTGCGCACCGGTCTCAAAAGAGACGGATACCTTGAAAAAAAGAGAGTTGGACTGGAATCAAGTGACTCACAACACATCTTTAAAACTGGCTCCTAAGACATGGTTGAAAAGGGCGCTTTTGTTCTGTATCTCTGTGGCATTTCGGCCAAAGCGTGACATTTCAGACCTCAAGTTGTGTCAGCTTGTGAAAAAAAGGGTGTGATCTGTCTCTTATAATCAGAATCCAGCCGCTCTAACAAACCTCAATAACATGCCTGGACACTCAAGCTTTTCATTTCTCCCTAAAAATGCATTAAAATGTTTTAAGATGATAACTTCTGGTCATTACATGCATCAGTCTTTCAGAACACCCCGTGTCTGGGATTTTTCTTTTGACAGGCGTTTTTTGTGAAAAATGAGATGTTGACGCTGAACTAAATGTCAAAAAACAAACAAACAAAACAAATTTAAAAAAAAAAAAAAAACAAGAACGATGACAAAACTGCTATATTTCAAAAACTTCAAGGAAATCCAATGATGGAGCCCAGTGGAGCAAAAAAAAAAAAACCAAAAACTTTATTTCCAGATACAAGAACTTTGATTTAGAGTTTAGTTAAAGATAACTCTAATTTATAAAAATATATTAAGTGACCTCCATAGTGGTCAGGTGTAACAAAATAATACACACACACACACACACAAAGGGCAAAAGTGAGCAGTGTGATGTATTTATTTCTTATAAGGAATACTACTACAAATTACGAAACAAAGAAGGGTCGGTGGAGGTTTCTTTAATCTTTACAAATTGATATTTAATAAATATGTAATGTACAGAAAATGTGAGACTAAAAAGCACACATGGAAAGATAATTTAAACTGCAGACAAATTCCATTTTCCTCCGCTCTTCTTAATCCAGTTCCTGAAAATCTCATCAGGGACAGGAAATATGCTGCTCTGGTCATTTCATGTTTCTCAATTTCTGTTTAATGTAAAATATTAATATCTGATTAGAGTCATAAAAAGAAAAGTTGGGTAAAATCCTGACTGCATTTCATCACACTTGACTCATTCCTTAAAAGTCAGTGATGACCTTTTTCACAGAGATGATTTTAAAGTGAATTTTGAAATAAAGGAGTTAAAACTCTTGGCAGCGAATTGCATTGTGGGATAAATGACCTCCTACATGTCTCCCCCGAGCAACGCAGAGGGATCAGTCTTCAGCTGAAGGGGCTCTTCTGTCTGATTAGTGTGTTAATGGAGGGGGTGGGGACATATTGTCCAATAATTGGCTATAGTCTGGAAAGCATCATCTTTTCTGCCGTCGCCTGGAGGGAGTCGAGTCTCACTCCAGTGACAGCTTGCCATCTTGATTACATCTTCACTTCTTCTCTTCCATATTCATGTTTCTTTTTTAGCGTTGCATCCAGACGGGTACAGCACCGATGTACTGTACATGCCAGTGTTCCTCTGTGTTCCTTCCCCTGGACATCTGGGATCCACCAGCTTCATGATCCCCTCAATGTTTCCCTGAGGGAGACTTCTTGGAGATTTCTGTCTGTGGTTTGAACGGAGCTTTGCGTTTTTATTTTTTTTACTTTTTAACCAGTCAACAGAGTCATAAGCACACCCCCAGCTCCCTCGCTCCTCTAGAGATGAAGCAGTAGCACGATAAAAGGTGAATGTAGGTGAAAGGGCAGAGGGAAACATTTATACTGTAGCTGTAGGGTAGATCGGGGGGTTGTGGCTTTTGTGCAAAGTGGGTGGAGAAGGTTGGTGAGATTAAGTTATTAACAATAACTACTGTTTTGGGATTATGCAGCCAAACCCAATTTAATTAAATTTAGTGGAGATGCATAGCATAACTCTCTTCTTTGTCTGCACAAATAAGTACTCTGGATTCAGCTTTATGATACCCGGAGGGCATCACCAACAGATATAGAAGAAACTGCCTCTGGACAGCATTGGCTAGAGAGAAACAAAAGATGTGACAGAGGTGAGCCAGGCACATTTCTACTACCCCTAGATTTAAGCAAAACCCAAATATTGGAAAAGAAATCCTGTAATGGAAAAAAATCCCTCCCAAATATCACAAAAACCTTTTCATGCTTTCAGGAGGTGGTTTTTCAGGAGATTTGATCATCCAGTTTATCACAAAGGAAATGTCTTTTGGTCATTTCCATGTCTCTGGCAGTGTTTCATGTGGCATTGTCGGTCAATCTAAAGTCATCAAAATCTAATTTCCAGCTGTTTTTGGCTTCATTTGATATGTAGTAGTTGTGCTATAACTCTACTTAATCGTGATGAGTATTGTAAAGACTTTGTCTTTGAATAATCATTTGACTGATCATCTGTTCCCTTCATCATCTGACTATTTTCTCAACAGCAGTGGCGGCAATCGTAACAATTTGTCAAAGACTAAAGATGTTTTTGTCCATTTTCTTCAATGTTAAGATTTTCTTTTTCACTGTTTTGAAGAGAAGTCTCGCAGGACGAGATAAACAGACTTATGACAATTACGCTCAATCAAAAAACACAGTTCGCTGGAAACACCGAGCCCCTGCAGCACTACCTTTATTGCAGATTCAGAATTTAGATTTTCTTTTGCCAAAAACTGTCATCGAAACGCAGTTCAAGACCAGTATCAACAAAGACATCCAAAATGGTGTGTAGCGGAGTAGAAAAGCCTGTGAGTGACTGTTGTCGGCTTAGGAGTAAAAACTTGTTGATCCAAGGAATTCACCTCCCCATTGCAATTGGCTCGGTACGATCTGTACCAATGAAAATGCCTGGGAATGGGAGGGGTGCTATACACATTCATGGAGGAGAGTTTTTGTAAAGCTAAAGGATGCGGATGGCCAGACAAGGAGATGCATAGCTCAGGAAACGATGGGTCAAATCTGCATGCTGCAAAAACAGCCCCTTTAGAATTAAGCCTAATATTCCTAAATCTAGTCAAATGGTCTTATTTTAAGCAAAAAATAACTCTGCTAATGGGCTTAGAGTAGATTTCTTGACCAGAATTCTTAAAAGTAGAAAGACAGAGACTAATTTTCTTGAAAAACACCTTTTTTATTTTCTTAGAAACAACTTTTTGCAGTGTATGTTTAAGATCGCTAGATACCTTTCCAGTTTGAAAGGAATCATTGATCAATCGTAGTGCTAATATCTGTCCATATCAGCTACGCTGGGTATAACAACAGAAGACCTGTAAAATTATGCACAAAGCGTCAGTAATTGATTAGTTTTCATCTCACTCCACATTTGTCTGGTTTCAGATCCCGCTGGCGGTCAAAAAGGTTGTTATTTGCCATTTCCGTTATCTTCATTTCGGTGCCTGTCGCACTGAAAATGCTGCCAGACTTAATTCAACACTTTGTTTACACTCACAGAGGTAAGTCATTACCCTGTCTGCCTCACGGACGCACTCTAATCCTCCATTTGCCCGCAAAAGTAAAATAACAAACAACCTGACTTGTTTTGCCCGTGTAAAGTCAGCGTGCCATTCTTTGTGGACCTCAGCCGACCTGCTGATTTCTCCCTTAATCACACCGTCAACATGTACTTAACATCAGAGGAAGGAATTTCCCTCGGCGTATGGTGAGTGTATGGTGAGGGAAATGCTAAGAGTGGTGAAAAATTTGTCTTTTCTAGTCCTGGTGTTATCAGTTGCCTATCTGAGTGCTACATTGTTTTGATCTGTGCAAGGCACACTGTCCCTGAAAGTCGGTGGAAAGAGGCACAAGGGAAGGACCTGGGTTGGTACGAGAACACTTTAAAAGATGGAAGCCCAGTTTTCATATATCTTCATGGGAACACGGGCACAAGGTATGATAAATAATGCATTTGTATTCAAGCCAGCCTCTAAAGAGAGAAGAAGTCTCACGCTGCTAAACATATTTGTTCTGTTTCAGAAAAACCATTCACCTGTTTGCATATGTGTTTGTTAATTATTTCCACAGGGCAGCTCCACACCGGGTGGGAGTGGCAAAAGTGAGTTATTATCGGCACCTTTTGATGTGTGACATGAAAGCCTGGTTTACCGTTTTAATGCCTACTAAACATTACTTGTCAACAGATATTGAGTGCGCTTGGTTACCACGTGCTGGTGCCTGACTACAGAGGTATGTTCAAATGGAGATTTACGGGAAACTCTGCTCATTCCTCTGCCACTGAGGCACCGCTCTCACTTTAATTTATCACCATTTGTAGTGGTATGATCTCTGCAGACCCATGTAGTTGTGCTCCATGAGCTGTTTGCTGTGAGGCAGCAAAAAGACGTCAGTGAGCGCCACCTTGTGGTTGTGAAAAATAGCACTGTGGCCTGTCAGTGAGCAGCAGGTGAACTGTGAAACTCTGGCAGGTTTTGGAGACTCCACAGGAGAGCCGACTGAATCCGGTCTGACTACAGATGCGCTCTACTTGTACAACTGGGTCAAAGCGCGCAGTGGAGACAGCCTCGTTGTCATCTGGGGACACTCGCTTGGGACAGGGTCAGTTAAGAAGGACGCTTCAATACACACGCACGGTCAAAAATCACTGTGGTCATTGTTCCAGAAAACATTTTTTTGATACATATTGAAATGTACAATCACAAACCAAAAAACCTGGGATGATATGGAAAATGTAATTAGAAAAGACAAAGTAGTGATTTTTACACATATTTGGACTTTTATGCAGACAGAATAGACTCAAGAAATGTCGTGTTTTTTTCTCATTAACTTAATATCATTTAGTCATAAACAGCCATTTTTGCATTTCAGGCTTGCAACATTTTCTTCATAAGAGGACAGTAAAACCTAAATATTTTTGGAATATTACAAGTCCTTCTCAAATCATTTATAAAGTATTCTGGCACTGAGGATACCAGGTGATGAGTTATTTCTATTGTTTGGCCCATTCTTTTTGTAAACACGTCTTAAATGTGTAACAGTGCTGATTTGTTGTTACGTTTTTGTTTTGTTTTTTATCATTTTTTCACTCTGTGGATGACAGGTCAGAGCTGCAGGCAGGCCAGTCCTGTAGCTGTACCCTCATCTTCCTCAGTTACGCCTTTGTAGTGTGTGCAGAATGTGGTTTTCCATTGTGTTCTTGAAAAACACGTGGATGTACCTGCAAATATGGAGTCCTAAAGCCAGTGTATGTCCCTGTACTTTTCTACATTATCGCTGCTATCACAAAAGTGGAAATGACCTCTGCCAAGGGCACTGACACAACCTCATACAAATACAGAGCCTGGCCTTTGGACTTGTTGCTGATGCTGCCTTAATAGTCTCAGGTTTTTGATCTTTACTGAATGATTTTCCTCAACAAAAAAAAAAAGAAAAGAAACACATGTGGAATACTGATTCATCTGCTCACAGTGGACGTTTCCAGTGCATGATGGTCCATCCTTAAGGCTCAGATCCAGGAAATATCTGTGCCACATCTAAAGGAGGTTAACATAAGGCTTCTTTTTGTATAATAACCTACTATAATTCTTACAAAAGTTTCCCAGAGTAATCGTTTACTTTTGCAGTTATATCATGTATTGATAAATGATGGGTCTCAATGCAGCGCCATCTCGTAGATCACACTTTTCCTACTCAGACTTGTGCCTTTGTCCCTCATCTGCTGAATCTGCTGCACATTCCTTAAATTGTATAATGATATTATGGAAGAGAAAAGGAGAAACATGCAAATCTGCTCCAACCTTTCCTTGAGAAACTAACTTATCTGAATAACTTTCTCAGGCATTTGTTGACAAAAAATTGGATGTTGTGACAGTCTTTTCTCCTCAAAGGCTGTCTTCATGGATACTATTTTTGCACCAAATCATCACTAGAGTTACCTGATGAAATAGCATCTTTTTTCCCTTTTCACCTCATTGGTATTTATTTATTTCTGCTTTTTACACATTATCCCAGATTTATCTTATTGTACATCATGGTGGAGACTTTTGTACTTGTTGTAATCAGTTACTCTGAATGTTGTGCTTTTTTTTAAACATTTTTGAATATGATTAAAACAAGTACAAAAGTCTCCACTATGAAGTACAATAAGATAAATATGTGCATGTAGGCTAATTTAAAAAATACTTAAGAAATCTGTCACACATTTTATCTGTGATAGCCTACTTAGCCACAACAAACTTACCAGCATGTGTCTGATGGTTGAAGAGTTTCTGTGCCGATGAAGTGACGATGTCGCTCTCTCTTTGTGCAGAGTGGCCACGAACAGTGCGGTCAAACTCCTTGACCAAGGCAAGTGTCGCTACCAGGGAAATCTGGAAATTGAAGGACACACAATTTCAAAAGCACAATGTGGTGACACCTCTTTTTATCCCACCCCCCAGGCGTGGTCTTGGATGGTGTGATCCTGGAGGGTGCATTCAATAGTGCTCGGCAGAATGTACCAGTTAACCCTTTCATTTGGGTAGGCTGAACTAACTCATCACATTTAATGTCTACTCTATTTGTTTTATGTGGCTGCTACTGCACCCCTCATTACACCATAATGTCTCATTTCTTTCTGCTTAAAGTATTACTGGAAATTTCCAGGCACCGGGTACTTGTTCCCAGAGCCGTGGGCAAACAACAAGTTCGTCTTCCCTTCTGAGCAAAAGTGAGTTGTACACGACGCTTAAACATCAACTGATGCATCATTTCAGAAAGTGATTCAGTAATGAAACTGTTATTATTGAATGTGACTGCTTCACATAGTTTTGTTTTTCTGCAGTTTGAAGACAATGAGAAGCCCAATACTTTTCCTTCACTCAGAGGATGACCACTTGGTTCCTATTGAGATAGCTCGGCAGGTACTACCAGAGCACACTTACGTCTTTCACTTATTCATAATTAGGCAAACATTATAAATATATCTAAGTGCCTCTTCTAGGAATGTTTCTTTGCTGAATTTTCTTTGCTTTGCTCCCAGACATATGAGGTGGCTGCGAACGCCCAGACCACAGATCGAGTCAAACTGGTGACATTTGACGGTTCCCGGGGATATCTACACAACGGCTTATATCGAGACTCCAAACTGCCGGACATCATTGAGTGAGACAGCTGTTCATCGTGATTATACTTGTTAATTTGTCTTGGTAAATCTGTGTTGATAAGGTGATCTGATGATCCCATTTTTTTCTCCTCTGCAGGACGTTTGTGTCGTCCTTATAATGTTGGGAGGCAGTTTGAAGAAGAAACGTTTTGAAAAGAGAGATCCATTTACATGTGATTATCTGCTGCACTATTATGCTGAATGTTTGTTGCATAGTCATTTGATTTTATGGAGTGGCTGTGGTGTTGATGTGGGCAGAGTAAGTTACCCTTGGAAGGCCACTGAATCAATCTCCAACTCCCTCACGGGCCACAGTGTCCTTGAGCACAGCGCTGAACCCCACATCACCTCCGTTTCCACTCACGGTGCCGATCCCAAGCCTGCATAAATAAGAAGGACTGTGTCAGGAAGGGCATCTGATATTTGAAAAAAAAAATTAATAAATAAAAGCCATCTGCCAAATTAACATGCGGAAAACAATGATCCACTGTGCTGAACCATACAAAGGGAGAAGCTGAAAGAGGTTGCTTTGCTATTTAATTAAATGAATCAAATGTTGAGTTTGTGTGTTTTTCGTCTTTAAAGGAAGCATATCAAAATAATCACTTTTTTGTGTTTTAGATCATATATTTAAGTGTCTCCTGTCACTACCAGGTCAACAAAACTACTCATGTCCTTTTTTAGGGCCACCTACATTTGAAGGAGATTGTTGGTGAGAGTACCAGCTTAGAATAAAATGCTGACGCTTCCCCATGGTTATCTCAGTTTATGACCTTTTACCACAACTTCTTCATTCACTGTACCTCAGGAATGGGTAGTCAAAACTCGTGTTTTTCTTTTTTTTCCATTACAAGAAACATAATTCTCACCTGCGATTACCAGTTAGGTCCCTGTAAGTATTTCGACAGTGACAGAGATTTTATGATTTTGTCTTTGCACACCACCACAATGGATTTGAAATAAAACAAGATGTGATCAAAGTGCAGACTTTCACCTTTAAGAAGTTTCACCAAAAAATAGTATTTAAAGGCATTTTAAGCAAAGTACCTCAATTTTCAATGGGATAAAAGGTATTTGGACAATTAAGTGAGAGGAAGTTAATTAGCCAGGTATGGTTCATTCCCTCATTACTTGCAGACAAATGAAGCGGGTAAAAAGGTCTGCAGCAGATAAGATGTATTGAATCTGCATCAGGCAGCCATTTGACTGGAGCAGCCAATATGAAGTCCGGGGAGATTTCAGTGCAGGTGAAGGAGGCCAGAACTGGGGTGGAAAAAAAAAACAGAAATCCATAAGAGACAGTAAAAGCCTCTGATGTGGCCAAATAAACAGTTCGGTACGTTCTTACAAAGAAGGAAATCACTGGTGAGCTCAGTGGCATCAAAAGATCTGGAAGACCAGAGAAGATAAATTAAGTGGGTGATCACAAAATCTATTCTTGAGTGAAGAAAAACACTTTCACAACATCAACAGAAGTCAAGAATATTCTGGAGAAAGTTGGAGTATCATCAAGAAAATGTACATTGAAATACAGCAGATTTACAACAAGGTGGCAACCACTGGTGACGTTCAAAAACAGGAAAGCCAGTTTAGACTTTCCCAGAACATGTCTGCTAAATATTTAATATCGAGTTTTTGGACAAATGAAACCAAGATAAACTTGTATCAGTAATAGAATTGTAGAGAGAGATAAAAGGATCAGCTCATGATCCAAAGCCAACTACATCACATGTCAAACACGGTGGAGGTGGTGTTATGGTATGAACATGCATGGCTCCCATTAAACAGGCTCACTAGTGTTTATTGATGATGCTGTCAGAAGTATCAAGATTACCAGTAATTATGAGG
Organism: Zenarchopterus dispar; assembly: GCA_028564865.1. Lineage (NCBI taxonomy): Eukaryota > Metazoa > Chordata > Actinopteri > Beloniformes > Zenarchopteridae > Zenarchopterus > Zenarchopterus dispar. The sequence continues at coordinate 16,867,195 of JAOWBL010000007.1, read as the reverse complement.
TTTCACATCACTACACTCTCTGCTCACATTGAACCAAATGTTTCAAAACTGACAGGAAGAAACTCAGAACTTGATGATGTCCATGGGCTCTATGATTTCCATCAAAGGATTAAAAACTGTTACATTTGCAATTATGTTTCTTTATCCAAATACTTTTAGCCTCTCAAACTAAAGGACACAGGGTGAGCCAAAACAGTCATGTCCACATTGTTACTATCAGGAATGCCTGTAGTGTTGCTTGCAGAAGTTGAAGGGAAGTAATTATTTGTTTGACACGTGTACAATCACATGCAGATGTATGCAAAGGACGTCTCATTTTCTAATATAAGAATGTTTGCTATAGTCTGTTTTAGATGTTAAAAGACACTTTTAAAGTATAAGAGTGGATGCTGAAGGAAGATTTGTTTCTTTCCGAAGGGGAGGGGGGGGGTGTACGTTGAATAGATAAACAATTGTAACGACACTGAAATTAAATGTGTTAAAATGAGAAACTTCAGTAATAACAAAAAATTTTAAAAAAAACAATTACTTTCAATGTTTTGCCTACTAGATTTCCAGTCAAGTTTTTAGCTTGTTTAACAAGTAAGAAACGTAAATCCCAGCACACGAAAGTGCCAAGTTTAAACAGGGAAATTTAAAAGTGACTTCTTGTTGACTTAGATTGGCGGATGTCACAGCAGCCCCGTCAGGGGTGAAGCTCCAGTCCCGGCAGTCGGATGACGTGGCTGAAGGCTGCGGACGATGCGCCCGGAGCGTCTAGCCCATCGCTGTTCTCTCCGACTGGAAGCCGGCGGCCACGTGACTCCGTCCACCCAATCAGACGCCCGTGCGCTGAGCTCTCGCGACGTGCTTTTACGCCATATGCGTACGCACAGCGTCCCAGAAAACTGCCTCTGTCATACAACCAGGAAGAAGCAGGGATAGCCCCCCCCCCCGTAAAGCTAACATCCCCCGTCTTTCTGCATACTTTCACCGAAAATAATGGGGTCTTCCAGGTGGAAGGTGGCAGCGGCGGCGTTTCTGGCGGTAGTGGGCTCGTTGTTACCCGTGCGGGCGGACGAGCACGACCACACGGTAAGACTCGGTTTCCTAAGGCCGACTGAAGAAGGGGGAGCCTCGGAAATAATGGACGTTTGTGCTCCGTGTAGCAGCGGCGGCTAACTGAAACTACAGACACGGCCTGCTGGGTCGCATAGCGATACTCGGCAGACTGTTAAACAGATCGTCTTTCAGTTATTTCGGTAACACGTCACCACTTGTATTGACCTAAGTGCTCGTGTTTAACGTTTAACTTCGAGGTTTTGCTGAACACCGGCGTAAACTGCTATCAAGTTAGCTGCTAACTGGCGTTTACTTGTTCATCAAAATTATTAACCCTCTCATCTTTAGAGCCAGATATGAAACACGACAAGTGGTTATGTTCAAACACAGGAGCCTTATGTTGCCTATTATTGTTAAATATAATACCCACACAGCCTATTTATGGGTTTCTCGTCTAAAAAAGAGAGCAATGAGCTGTTAAATGAGAGGATGGCTGCAGCGCGGAAGTTCACTTCCTTGAAACCAAAGCAAATATAACTATTAAAGATGCCATATAATTTAAATGCATCATACATTTATAACTGCGTTACATTTTCATGGGTTTGCATGGATTTGAATATAATAGTTATTACTTATCCAGTCAGTTTTAGTGCAGGTGTGATACTGACTTTCTACTTGAGTCATATTCATTTTTTAACTTATTTCTTATATGTTGTTGCTGTGCATATATATATATATATATATATATATATATATATATATTCAACACAACTCATGATTTACAAGGTTTCCTGATTAACATGAAACCAGATGTACTTGCTGGACAGGTGTAGCAGTCTTGTCTTTCCCAGCATGAGTCTCTATATGTTTTTTTTTTTTTCTTTCTTCTTTTCTTTGCAGTACACTGACAAAGAGGAGGTAGTTTTGTGGATGAACACAGTGGGGCCTTACCACAACCGACAGGAGACGTACAAGTATTTTTCTTTGCCTTTCTGCGCGGGCTCCAAGAAGACCATCAGTCACTACCATGAAACACTTGGAGAGGCTCTTCAGGGAGTGGAGCTTGAATTCAGCGGCTTGGACATTAAGTTCAAAGGTATTTTAGTCTTTACCTGTTCAGCATAGATAACATTAATGTACATTTTTCTTCTTGTTCATTACAGTTGTTCCCAAATCTAACAAAAATTGATATTTTTAAATTCTGTAGAGGAAGTCATGCAGACGACATACTGTGAAATTGAGTTGGACAAAGCAAAACGGGATGCATTTGTTTACGCCATAAAGAATCACTATTGGTACCAAATGTACATAGACGACCTGCCCATCTGGGGTAAGTGATGTTGCATTTCTACATGATGGTATTTGAACCTGGTTTGTGCTGAGGCGTGGGAAGTTTATGTACTTCTGCAGTATTTTTACGGCTTGTTTGTTGCTTAATCTTCTAGTCTCAATGCTGGTGAGATGAAATAAGATGTTGTTCAGGGGTGAACCTTCAAATATAGTGTTTGGACATCCGGAGAGGCATGTTGCAATATATCTCATATACTGTGTGAGCAGCATGCTGGATGATCAGCGACTGATATGAGTTTATGCTGGAAACTGATGGCTAATGATGTAATCTAAAAAGCCACTCTAAATTCATCAGTTAACTCCATTATTTAATTTTAAGACATGTTTTTGCAACCAGGTTTACTGGTTTATGACACACATTAAACAAACGCTGGACTTTGCCACTGACTGTTCTCCTTCATCTTACACTGTTGGTATGTTCACATGTGAAGACGGCTTCTAATGTCCCCTGTGGTGCTCCGTAAGAAGGATATTAATAACTCACAATTGTTACTTATTGTTCTTAGGCCTGTCGCTGTAGCAAGCTTTCCCTGTGGCCACTCACATAATTGCTGTCAGATTTCACTGATAGATGCCACTCCCACAGCTGCTTAAACATTAGTGCGTATGCGGATCTTGGAGGTAGTGGGTGTGGCGCTGATATTTACTCAGGCAGATTGGTGTGTTGTATGTTAAATACCTGTGGTTTCCTCACAGTGAATGAATATACAGACTTTGATCCAATATCCGCTTTGCTAGAGAGGTAATTGAGCAGTCATGTGTGAGATGGGTGGATGCTTGGCTGAGGTTACTCCGAGGAAGCGTTCAGCTCAGGAAAGTGGACTTTTGGTTCATCACTTTCTGACCTTGAACACTTGCAGTAGCACTTAGTACAAAGTCATGAATTGAATTAAACGCTAACTAATTTAGCATTGTGGTGGTAGAACACTGTCACCATGTATTAATTTGTTTCTGAATTTCTCTTATGTATTTCTTACCCATACCTGTGTACAATTCTACATTTGGCAACACAGTTAGGCTACCAAGGCTGCTTGGTGTAATTGAAGCTTTCGTTAAACATATTTTAATACCATTATAGTTACAACATATGTGGTCATAAGAGAAATCTCATTAGATGTTTGTTTATAACCTAAGATAACATGCAGTAAGCTTAACGGTTACTGAAAGCCATTGTTTTGTACTGACATTATATTAATAGATATTGTTTTGCTTTAAACTTATTCTTTTGGAGCTGGGGGTGAATTTTTATGAAAGCTGACTCCTAAAAACAAGCTTCCTTGGTTTGTCTTCACATACTCTAAATAGCAGTGTAATTAAAGGTTAAGCACATTTTTGATTTCATTAATTATTATTATTATTGTTATTTATTTATTTTAAATTAAAGGTATCGTTGGTGAGGCAGATGAAAATGGAGAAGATCATTACCTCTGGACATATAAGAAACTGGAGATCGGCTTCAATGGGAACAGAATTGTTGATGTAAATCTGACTAGTGAAGGCAAAGTCAAACTCATGCCGAACACGAGAATTGCAATGTCTTATTCTGTAAGTACCGAAATGTCCTCTCAGTATCCGAGCACTGGTTTTGGAGCTGCTCTGGCGTGACATTAATGCCAGCTTTTCCTTACACAGGTGAAATGGAAGAAATCGGATGTGAAGTTTGAAGATAGATTCGACAAATACCTCGATCCATCCTTCTTTCAGCACAGGGTGACTCAAATGTTTGATCTAAGTGTTTCTTCAGCCCAGCCAGAAACCCCCCGCCAACACCCCCATATCCATCCCCTTCCCCAGCATGTTGATACACTTTCTGATTATGCAAGTTGAGCCTTGCTCCATGGCAGATATAATGCACTGTAGCAGCTGGCTAACCTTTGGCTGACTCTTGAACTGCTGCCATTGTGGTAGAAACTCAGCTGGGCTCTTTTTAAGAAGTTTGATTGATTTACGACAGACTATTAGAATTCAACAGTTACTTAAGTGAATGAATGAAAACATTTTCTTTGGTGCTCCTTGTTTTTTTTGGTTTTTTTTTCCTCTTTAGGAGCCATTTCTTTGGGGGAACTCGTATATCTTAAATATTTTTAATGAAAATATTTCCATAGCTCTATACAATTAAATAAAAAGTAAATATTTACGTATGATCTAAATGTGTTTCACAATTTTGCTTTTACAAAACTGCTAACAATTTTATTTTTTAAAACGAGTGTCTGAATATTTCTTGTTTTCAGATTCACTGGTTTTCTATCTTCAACTCCTTCATGATGGTTATTTTCTTGGTGGGTCTGGTGTCCATGATTCTCATGAGAACATTAAGAAAAGATTATGCCAGGTACAGCAAAGAAGAGGAAATGGACGATATGGTGAGTTTTCATTCATGTTACTGCTCGTAGCTGAACTTGTCTGATGAATTATTGTGAGCTTTGTCTTAATTTAGTTTCTGTTGCCGTTTACCAACAGGACAGAGACTTGGGAGACGAGTATGGGTGGAAGCAGGTGCACGGAGATGTATTTAGGCCTTCTAGCCATCCTCTGATCTTCTCTTCCCTTATTGGCTCTGGCTGTCAGATCTTCTCTGTCTCCCTCATCGTCATTATTGTTGCGATGGTTGAGGATCTCTACACAGAGTGAGTGATTGATTTTTTTTTTTTTTTGTAATAAAAGATTCAGGTCAGGCACCAGGAGGTGTGTTGGTACCAGCTTCTTGATAGATTTGTTCATGCTCTTTGTAAATATGTTTTGTCTTTGCTGAGTGAGGGCTAGGACTGCATAATAAATCATTAAAAGACCACGATCTTAATTCACACCTACATGCAATCTCATTTAAAATTAACGATTCTTTTGCATTTTATTTCACAAACTGTCTCATAAAGAAATGCTTCGAGTTTCTCAAACACTCTTCCACTCACCCAACAGCTGCATTGTCATTACCTTTTCCCTTAACCTATGACAAGGTGCCTTTTTTGTCTTGTGATTCATTGGCAGAGCAAGTGGAGGCAGCTTAGTGACTTTAACACAACATTTAGTGAGTTTTCAGACCTCTGCAGCGACAAATCTAGCCACTTTTTCAGGTCTTACTGGAGACTCTAACGTGAAAGCATGTGTTGTTGTCACTTGTTTCTGAGCAATCAGTTGGTGCTGCTATGGTCTGCTTCACCGTACCAAAGCGTTCTCGAGGCATGTATTTGCTCTCACAGCAACCGCTCATAGCTCGGGTCAGAACCAGAGCTGGAGGTATTCACCCCTCCCCGTCCTGCAAATGAATTGCACATGTGTGAAGCCACCACTGGCAGATCCAGTACTGTTCTTGCTGTAGTCTTTGGTACTGGCCCAATGCTATTGAATCATTATGAATTATTTCCTTATTTCTACTAAAAGGTCAGTCTCATGTAGACACCAGGTCTAATTTTCAAGAGACAGCTGTTTTACAGAATAAAAACATTATAATCAATAAATAATAAAAATAGTAAAGAAATATGCAATTAAGTTCTTTAAAATCAAGAGTCACATAGACAACATCACTATGATAGTAAATAAAAGCAGTAACTCATTTAGAACAGGAGATGAATAGTATAGCACTCTAATTATTATTATTATTATTATAATTATTTACTACACTGGCCTATAGTCAGGATAAAGGATTAGGATTGGTATTGTGACATTACAATAAACATCTCAATTTGTGGAAAAAAAAAAATTATGTTAGAGAATCGCAATCTCAAGTCTAAGTAAATATAATCATGATTCTCGTATTTTCCAGAGTCGTGCAGCTCTACTGAGAGCAATGCATTTTACTTTTTAGAAAAAAAAAATTTGTGTATTTCCTGTCAAACTAAACCTCTGGGTTGGACATGTAGGGGGCTTAAGTGGGGAAATATCACATAAAACTGTTTCAGGGACCCTCTCTGCTGAGCGATGTGAGGATATGGCGAGATGCTGCAAATATGAAATGATGGTTGTCAAAGAAATGAAGCTCAAACAATAGGATGGTTTTCTTTAAGATTGATTCACGTCTCTTTGTTTTCTGCAGGAGAGGATCCATGCTGAGCACAGCCATATTTGTGTATGCTGCAACCTCACCTGTCAATGGCTACTTCGGGGGAAGTTTGTATGCAAAACAAGGAGGTAGTTAAAAGAAATTCATTTTTGGACACAGCCATGTGGTTTAGTATTTCCTTTCAGAACCCGCAAAATCACATGAGTAATTATTTTTTAATCATGCAGGCAGGAGATGGATTAAACAAATGTTCATCGGGGCGTTTATGATCCCAGCCATGGTGTGCGGGACGGCCTTCTTCATCAACTTTATAGCGATCTACTACCACGCCTCCAGAGCAATCCCTTTTGGCACCATGGTGGGTTTTTACACTTCTCCCCCTCCCTGAAGTATCACTTGTATCAAACACATCCTCTAAGTAAACAGCTTATAGTTTATCTGTGTGATTGGGTTGTGCTTGGCCTTAAGTAAAGTAATGTAGTGCAATTACTCACGGAGGAAATGGACTACTACAGTAATGAGGCAGCGTACAAACTGTTTGGTAAACAAATTTATTCTCTGCATCATCTACTGAACGCTGAACAGGTTGAACCATATTGAGCAAATTTCACAAGACAATTCATGATGCTGACTTCCTGGATTTTGTGCAGTTTTTCAATCATGTTGAATTTATTTCTGCAACGAGTGCCAAATGTTTGTGAACCAAACAGCAATTATGAAAAGGGAAAAATGTTTTAGTTGCCACATAATTTCTTCTATTTCCTAATTATAAGCAACTGTTTTCTGGCTTCACTCGTTGCTCAAGGGTGGATCAGTGGTAAGCGTTAATTAGGTGGAGCAAAAAAAACCACATTCCTGCTGCATCTGCCTGATTTATTGAAGCTTAAGTTTTGGAGGGAAAAAAAAAACCAAACCTGAAGGCTATCTGATAATCACCAGGCTATTTATTATTAAAGTGGTATTGAATGATCACACATTGAGAAATAAAAAAAGAAATTTAGCACTTCTCAAATCTTCTCTCATCATCATGTTTTTAAGAAGTGCTTGAGAGATCACTGAAACGAAATTTTTTTTCTCTCCTCGCAGGTTGCTGTTTGCTGCATCTGCTTTTTTGTGATTCTTCCACTAAATCTTGTGGGAACAATTTTGGGAAGGAATCTGTCTGGGCAGCCAAACTTCCCCTGCCGAGTGAACGCCGTGCCCCGGCCAATCCCTGAGAAGAAATGGTGGGTGTGGCATGGCACTGGCAGGGTCACACTGGTCTCTGAGGGTTTTTAGGGATTTACTTTTGTGACATAAAGACATAGTTCAGTCAGCTGAGTCGCACTACACAGTAAGAATGTCACTACGTCACTATATAACTGGAATAATTATTACTAATTTTGTTTTACGACTGATGTTTCGTCAAGTTGTTTCTCAAATCTTTTGTTGTTTTATTTTTTTGTTTTTGTTTTAAAAGAAGTTGCACTTGGCATTGAAAATAAAGTCTGAGCTGAAGTGTCAGATGTCAGACTTGCAGTATAAAACGGTTTAGCTGTCAGCTTCAAACCCTTGTATAGGTTATGGAAAACGGCGCTGCTGTCAAATGGAAAAGGTGGCTATGACTGAAGACCATCGTTCGACTTTGCTCGAGTTTCCAGTCTCCCCACCTTTTACTTATAAGTTCAGTATTGCTCCCCTGAAGGGGGAGTCTGATATGTTCATTTATTCTTTGGTTTTCATGCCAGCGTGTTGAATCTTGTTCCCTGTCAGGTTCATGGAGCCGGCTGTCATCGTGTGCCTCGGAGGAATCCTGCCGTTCGGATCCATTTTCATAGAAATGTAAGTGTATTCAGCGGCGCTGTGGGGGTCTCTGTTCTGGGGAGATGAGCACTGCAGCCACATCAGTGTGCTTTCTGTCCTCCTTTGTCAGGTACTTCATCTTCACATCTTTCTGGGCCTACAAAATCTACTATGTGTACGGCTTCATGATGCTGGTTCTGGTGATCCTTTGCATCGTGACTGTGTGTGTCACCATTGTGTGTACATACTTCCTGCTCAATGCTGAGGACTACAGATGGTAAGAATTCTTGTTCCAAACAAATCTCTGACATTACAGATGTAAAATCGGTGTATTTCCATTCCGCCAAGTTTATATATTTTACCTCAATCTTTTTTGTTTTTCCCTAATCTTTTTCTTGCAGGCAGTGGACAAGCTTCCTCTCAGCTGCATCCACTGCAGTTTATGTTTATATGTACTCCTTTTACTACTATTTCTTCAAAACTAAGTGAGTTATATCCATTATTTTCAAGAGGTTATAACAAAAAAAGTTGAGGAAAAATAAAGGCAAGCTCATGTATTTTGTCTGTATTTCAGGATGTATGGGCTGTTTCAGACGTCTTTTTACTTCGGTTACATGGCTGTGTTCAGCACTGCGCTGGGAATCATGTGTGGTGAGTTCAAGAGCCACAGTCGTGAAATGGGAATGTCTGACAAACTTGGTGGATTGGACTTTCATAAAACCAAATTTAGTTTTTATAGATATAAATATATAGACTGGGCTTTATGCAGGAGCATTATTACAGCCTCCGTGTTTCCAGGACACTTTTGTTATACTCAAAAGCAAACTGTTCAAAAATACCTCTGGTTCATGCTACAGAAAATAAAATTGAGTTTATTGCAGAGCAATTTTAATATCCTGTAACTGATGTCACATGTTGTAGACTGTATCAACAGCAATAAATATAAGACAAAGGCAGCGATGACATCTGTTATCAGAAATGCTAGAGATCTGTGAATAAGGCCGGCGGCTCGCCAGCAGACTTTGAGCCTGAATTACAACAGTTGTGGAGGTGTGGCCTAATTTGAAGCTTATTGCTAGCGTTTATTTTCCAAATAATTCTCAAGTCCAGGTGTCAGATTATTGTACTACTCCAGAGTTGAACCCTCCCGGATCTTGGGTCATAAATGTCCAATATCTTTTAATATTTACCTTTCTTGCCTTCCTCTTAAGGAGAGCAACTGGGCGGTTGTTGCATCACCACCCAGCTACCTCCGGCTTTTATAGCTCCAAAACAAAGGCAGTCAGTTAAGATGAGAAAATGTAGTGAGTAATAGGGCTAAAGGCTTAAGGAGGCTGTTCAGATGTGAAGTAATCAGCAGTGTGGATTCAAAGTATTTAAAAGGTAAAAGCAATACAAGAGTCGAGCATAAATTGAGGATAAACTGTATCAAGGTAACATTTTTTTCTTTGACTTGGGTTTAAAAATCAGTAAATGCTGCAAGTTATGTGAAATTAGATTGTACTTAATCTATACAGACGCTTTCTGCATAAAGCCCATTGGCTTCTTTTTTTCTTCAATTATTCAACTTTAGTTCTGCAAAGCATTTTACTTGACTTTTGTTCCAGAAACCAATTGCAAGCTAAACTGTTTGATCTGGGAGAGTAATGAGCTATATCCGACATTCAAACACCTTAAAGCACTTCAGTGCAGCTTTTCTTGGTACCTTTTGGGTTGACTGCATCTCTTAATTTTAGACTTTTCTGTTATGAGATACTGTCAGCGGTAATGATCACGTCCCATAGATTTGTTCATATAATTAGAAAAGGTGTGATGGGTGAATGTGTCGGTCTAAAAAGGGATTCATGTAATGCCATTGCTTACAGGTGCTGTTGGATACATGGGAACAAGTGCCTTTGTGAGGAAGATCTACACAAATGTTAAAATTGACTGACACACAAGCGCAGAAGCAGCAAGCCGGGGTGTTAAGGATTTGCCTACATGCGTACCGAGACAGTGGGCACAAATCATTCTTTACTACTTTTCTTTCTTGCAAAGAGATTGTGAGAACCTCACTTTGTACAATGTGTAGATTTTCCATTTTCTGAATGAATTTCAACGCTGCAACTCGAGGTGAACCGGAGGAAATTTGCAGCAGAGACATCAGACAAAAGATTCTGCTTTTATCAGTTGCTTTCAAACAAACGGTGGGGCAGATGTTTAAAGCTGACATGACTTCTCGTTTCCAGCCCAGTCCCACTTGAGACCAGAGAACATGATGCATATTGACGTGGTAGCGTAGCTCTCTTCAGTGAAGAGGCCGAAGTGTACGGAAAGCCTTTGTTCTTTTGTTTCAGAGTATTGGGAAGCCGGGTTTCTGTTGGGTTCTCACTTGATTTTCTTTTTTGTATTAAAGTCACTCAATATTGTTAACACACAGTTCAGTAGTTTGTTTTTTTTTTGTTCCCAGTTACTTCAGCTGCAAAGAAAGGACAAAAGAAACTTTTGTCACTCCAAAATCATTCCCCCATTTTGACGATTCTTAATTCCCTGTTACAGTAGCAGTCCATCCAGTCGCTGAAGTTTTAGTCCTGCTGTAGTTTACTGTACAGAAAAAGACAGAGGGACTTAACAGCTGAGGTACAGTAAGAACTGATTTTTTTTTTTTTAATGGATGTTTGATGTGATTCAATTTCCCAGTTTAGTCTTGTTTTCTTAATGTTTGGGTTTGAATGAAGTCTACTTGTAAAGATAATATATGGATGGGAGAACCTGTATATAACCTCAGTGTACCTTTTAGATGTAGATCCCAGATGTATTTTCATTGTACAGATTTACTACAGGGTTTTTTTTTTTTGTTTGTTTGGTTTGTTTTCTTTTTTTTTTTTTTTGGTGCTTGGGGTGGGCCAGGTAGCGCTGTTACATCTCGTGTGGCATTGCATGGTGTTTTTTTAACCAAACCATCTGATCATCAAACTCTACTTTAATCAGTGCTGTTAGTTCTTTGCCTCCCCATCTTCTGATAGCAAGCTTCTTCTTTGTCTCATTATTTTGATCAATTTCCAGACTGGGTTAAGGATGCTTTTTTTTAAAAAAATGTTTTGTTAAAGCTTTAAAAGGCTCGACATCTTCCAGTAAGCCATTCTCTCATGTTCCGTTGCCGAACCTGAAACGGTTTTTGAATGTCCGAAGAAAGCAGGTCACTTTGTTTCTGCAATCATACTGTACAAAGTGAAGTTTATGTACAACTAAAACTAGATGTTTTCATAACCACACACAGTGCTGCGGAGCATTTCAAAGGCTTTTTTTCCTCCCATTTTGTGTAAATACAGTATGTACCCTACTTGTATGAGAAGTGGTTATGCCTTTTTTTTCTTTCTTTTCTTTTTTTTTTTTTAAAGTTTCCAGTTCTCCCCCACTGAAGTTGATTTTGGCGCCTCATGTTGTGTACCAATGTCAGAAGAGACATTTTGAACTTGCATATTAACTTGTTGTAAAAAGAAAATAAACATGTTTATGTACAGGGGTTAGGTTTTTTTGTGACCGCTGGACAGTTGTATTATAGCTGTTACATTGACGTATGAGTCACATGATCATAAAGGAGAACAGATGTGTCTAGAGTCAAGTTAATCTGGATGATAAAGAGCTTAAAAGCTCAAACTACCTAACAAACAAATGCAAAGAGTAATTTTATTAATATTTATTTGTGTATTCAGCTTTACATCAGTACATTGTATCCTGGAAACTAAAAATGTAGTTCAGATTTTTTACCATTCATACTATTGGCCTAAAAAAAAAACTGTTCAGTTGACCGTTTCAAAGTACTCTTTGGATCCCTCTGGGGTTGGTTTGATCTGAAAAAAATGAATAAATGAAAGATTAACTTCACACATCCATTTGGACTTTCATACCAGCACTGACATCTGCTTTAGTTGTTAAAAGTAATCCTGTTAAAGTAGCTGAATTTCATTTTGTTGATGTAAAGACGATGTTTTTATAAAAACTATGTTGCGTGATCAAACATGTGGCGGCGTGACTGCAAACCCACATGACAGACTCTGTAGTCAACTCGGTTAAAGTGCCATCACGTCCTCAATCTACCACACTGACACGATCGCAGACTGGACGATACACTACGAAGGCAGGTAAGCAGATTAGAAAGGTACAACAAGCCTAAAGCCATGACACAGGGACAGCCCTCTTCACCTGTCTAGAACGCCATGGTAACGAGATGAACTAGTCACCTGCTGCAGAACAGTTGAATCTCAGTTTCAGCCTAAACTGTCTGCAAAATCCTTTTGAGATTTTATTTATATATATATATATATATATATATATATATATATATATATATATATAAAAAAATAATGAATTTAAATACTATTGAAAATAGAAAATATTGGAATTACTAGACAGCCAAGCCGAACAGACACTTAAGTACTAATGAGTTTTTATGCAAAATTCAGTTGATCTTGATAGACTTCTGATTCCTACTGATTCATCACCAATCCAAAGAGACGATATTTAACAAAAAAAGACAGACTTCAAGCATTCCAGTCTCGTAGATGGGAGGCACTTTCCCATCAAAAATGCTTGAGATTCAAAAGCAAGATTTTTTTTCTTAATATTTATGCCCAAACTATTAAAAACAGAGGCCTGAATCCACTACTCCATGACAGAAAGCGTGTGCTGTTATGAGTCAAGCGTCATTTTCATTTTAACCTGCTTGACTTAGTTTCTAATGAGGACTGTGATGATATCTGACCAAACTGAGATAAATGGTTTTAATAAACCACTGAGAAGTAACTCCAGTTATGACAATTATATTGTATATATCGATATTATGGAGGAGCTTTACTGGACTGAGTCGGGAGTGGAGTCCAAGAGTACTCACTGTTGGGGACTCGGGGGTCCAGCTGGCCGGACACACCTCTCCATGAATCTCAACAAACTGGAAGGCCTTGACCAAACGAAGAGTCTCTTCTACGCTACGGCCAACCGGCAGGTCGTTGACACTCATGTGCTTCACCACGCCGCTGGGATCGATGATGAACAAGCCCCTGCAGGACAATATTAAAATACATCACTGAGCGGGGGTTGGGTTGCATACACATGACAAACTACTGAAGCTGCTCTGAGGGGAAAATAGATCTGAAATGACAACAAGCTTGTAATTTTTAGGAGATAAAACGTTTAACACAAGGGGAAAAAAAACGTACATCATAAGACTTCTCAACAAATGCAGTTTCTTGAATGTTCTTTTTGAGGCTCTGATAAACTAAAGGTTTTCTAAGCTGCAATATATGCCCCCACTGAACACAAACTACATCACAAAACTATGACTTGATTCTTACAATATATTAGCTTATATTTCGTCTTCCTAAAATGATGGATTCGCTCTTCTAAATTAAAACTTTACTCTCAAAAGTCTTTGATTTTGTTTTTTGCTCTCCAGGTGTTTAACTGTTTTATTCATAAAACAATGGGTCAGCACACAAAAAATGATGATAATGTTATCACACAAGTACAGAGTTTCTTCACATGATTCCTAACATACCTGAGCAGACCGGGCCAGTACATTAACAGCTATAATCCAATCATATTTATTTTTTTAACAGTCAAAATATTTCATTCTACGGCTGTAGAGATGCATGTTGCGCTTTGATTTGACCCCTCACTCCACACACCGAAGAACAATTTTTAACTGGGGTTAGGAGATTTTTACTCTTTTTTTTCCCCATTTCAATAAGGCATGTAGAGAAAAATATATCAACATTTTGAAAAAATCTGAATCATTTCCTGTGTGAGACATCCCTTCTGTGCATGTACGACATAGCTGCAGCCAAAAGTAGGCCAAAGTATAACATCAACAGTTATTTTTAATATTTTAATCTGTCAAACAGTGACAGATCTGAACTCACCTCAATGCAATTCCTGGATCTTCCAGCAGAACCCCGTAATCTCTGGAGATCTGCTTACTGAGGTCTGACAGTAAAGGGATGTGGATGTTGCCCAAACCTCCAGCCTATAAAAGGAAAAAAATAAAAAATAATAAAAACATAATCCAACAAAACCCTCCACAACCACAGGCATGTCTACTACTACACACATACGACCGCTGCTAACTCTTGTAATAGCTGCATTTGAGGCGACTTCAGCTTCGCTTCACCTGCGTCAAAAAAACTGCAAAAACACATCCAAATGAACCTTGCCTTGTGTGCAAGTTCAGTCTTTTTTTTTAATGCACGTAAGCACCCTACCTTTCGTGGAGTGTTGATCCATGCGAGGTGGGTGAAGTGAGAATCCACAGACACTCCCACCACCTGACAGTTGACGTCATGAAACTCGTTGGCCTTGTCGCTGAACGAGATGATCTCTGTCGGGCACACAAATGTGCTGCAGAAGAGAAAACGCAGAAAAATAAAAGCCAATATCATCAATGACAGTTACTCTGTGATATTTACTTTGATTTATTTTATAGTAATGATCAGAGGCCTGGAAGTACTTGATTATCTTAGATCTCTTGTACCTCCTCAGACAGAGGGTGGATTCCAGTAATTTAGTGCTGAAGTCTGAATGTGTCCAAAAAATTCAGTCTCAATTACATCTCAAGAAATATTTGATTACTCTTGTCTATCTCCAACTGTCCAAAAAACTCAAGAAAATAATGATAAACGAAGAAAAAAAGTAGAGGGACCAAGCAAGAGGTCTAACTCATCTTACAGTGTATCCAGATCTGTAGGGGGACCTGCTGAGAAATTACACTGGTTCAAGCATGAGTGGGGGGAATTTTCAAACTGGAAAAGAGCCAGGAAGTTCCACAAGTGCCGTGGAAGAGCAGCCAGCCCACGGGGCGTGAGCCACGGGAGTGGGGCCAGGCAGTCAAAGGTGCCGATTCCTGCAGGAAGTTTCACTGGTTGTCATGGGAGGAAAGGGCTTTTGTCTGAGCTGTTTTAATCCAGATGTGATACAACAGCAGCAGGTGAAAGAGTGGAATGTATTTTTAATTTGCAGATTGATATCAATCAAGACTTGCTGACCAGCTCCAGATCCCGATTCAGACATAAAACTGGGAATGAAGTAATTTCGTAGCAATTAACAGCCTGTCTGTCTAAAGAATCCCACTTTGTCCCCCTTGATGTTCAATAAAACAGATATTGTTTGCACTTTATTCTCCTCATCTTCTCACACTTGCCTCATGAATACTCACAAGTCTAACGGGTAGAAGAAAAGAACCAGGTATTTGCCCTTGAAATCATTCAGGCTCATCTCCTTGAACTCCCCGTTGTAGACAGCTGTAGCTTTAAAGGCGGGAGCAGGCTGAGTGACAGCAGGAGCCCATCTGGAAGCGCCTGATAAACACACAAGTCAAACATTTCATTCATTTATCAGCCTAAGCTGTAGATATGCTTCGGTTTTTTTCTTTGCTTTCTATGCCCCCGCATTACTCTGAGATGGACGCTTAGTAAAGCAGCGGTGTCTTCTAATCTTATATAGGATGAAGCTGATGTTTGGTACGACACACCATCAGATCGGTAAAAGCAAGGCTTCTGAACAAGCAAACCCTCCACCTCCCCCCAAAGCGTCAACTACTAATCTTTCTGCAAAATTACAATGATTTAGGAATTTCATTGTTATGTTCACAAGTTACACAAACGAGTAAGGAAAAGTCAGATCAGTCAAGTGGGAAAAGTAAGCACATCTCTACATTTGTCACTCAATCAGCGCGATAAAATAAGCATCAGAAGCTCCAGATGACTAGAACCTTCTTAGTGAAGTGAAATCCCACTTAATTTAAACCTCTGACACCCAGGACGGCTGTTTAAGTGTGTGCTGTCACCATGGCAACATCTACACAGTAGACTGACACGTTCTGATGCAAAGCTCACACACAAGTTTATGAACACATACACACTGATTTTTTTTTAAAAGCATATATATATATATATATATATATATATATATATATATATATATATATTTTTTTTTTTTTTTTTTTTTTTTTTTTTT
>JAOWBL010000007.1:16828983-16848158 GCA_028564865.1 Zenarchopterus dispar | reverse complement strand
TGTCCAAACAGTGATTGATATTATTTTACAGCAGTTCACCCATCAAAATACTGCTACAGTTATAACTGTTATTTGGTATATATATATATATATATATATATATATATATATATATATATATACATACACATATCTCCACATTGGTGGGAAAACTTTAGATGGTTCATTTTGTTCAAAAGAATCTCTGATCAGTGGTAATTACCTGGTTCTACAGGTGCATATATCACTTTTGCTCCACATTAAAAAAAAGAGTGAAAATGCAATTAATCCGCAATTAATTTGTGTTTGTATGAGAAAGATGTCCAAGGTGAAAAAGACTTTTTTTTTTTTTTAAAAAAAAAACATTCTGCTGGTGAGCATGTTTCTCAGCTAACTTTTTTTTTTCTTTAAAACATTTGAATGTGTTTGGCTTTTAGCAAATACACCATCACACAGTTTGAAAAAGAGATGCAGATTCCCTCACTCTTGTTACATTTTTTCCAGCATTTTTGCCCATATCAGGACCTTTGGTATGTCTCCTCTTAAGACATTTTTCTCATTCTTTAGTATTTTTATTATCCTGCCTGTTGAAAATAAACGTCGTCTTTTTTTCAGGTTGTTGCTAGCTTTTTACCTCACAGTGGTGTCAAAGCTGCTCTGTTTTGGCAGGTAGTGAGGCAGATTCTTCTCATTAATAAAATATGATTAAATATGTCTATAACACAATAAATGATGAATGCTCAAATGTATTCTTCCAGTTTTTGCTGCAGAGTTACAATGCAGGATTCAGCCACATGAACAGAAATTCTTCTGCAGAACAGGTAATGTCCTCAAAACATACTTTAACCAGCTGAAAATTTGAGTCCAGATATTATTTCGAAAATCTGAATATAAATACTCTAAACTCATCTCAATTGCTGGAACCCTTTAATCTCTTCCATCTGAAGCCCTTGCCGTGTTTTTCTGCAGTGTAACCCTCTTTATCTCTCGTCACCAGAGTAAGAAAACGTCTGTGAAGCATCTTCTGCTGATCGCGGGAACCATCTCTTACACAACAGCTGCTGGGGTTTGTACTGCTCCATTGCAATGATGGCGACTATGTTTCAAGTAAATGTTCAGGTTTAGATTTTTTCTTCCTTCCTTTTTTTTTTTTTTTTTTTTTTTTTTAACATTGTGTCTACAATATCAGGCCCTTCCTCAGATTTTCATCAAACAGCTCCATATAAGAAGTTCCCACCTGCAGTCCTTCTGCCGGTCAATATTGCCGATCCCCCTCTCAGGTACGGTCTCAGAGCGGTAAAAGTAGGGACATGAGTTACACGCTCGCTCTACAGCTAGATATTGTAGGTTTTTCAACTAACATGTAGAACTTGTTTGCAGCCCTTCTAGCCTTCCTCAATGTGTTCAACGTCAGAAGTGAGGAGAGAGAGACTGGGATCCAAGTGTTTGACTACAATGGAAAACCTGTCGGCATCTCTAAAGCAGCAGGAAAGAAGGTTTGGACAAGGATCAGATTCTGTGTAAAACTCACTACGGTTGTAAGGACTAATTCTTATTTAATTAGGCTGTGAGGGAAACTGCCTGGTCAAGAGCAGCACTCTTTGCTACGACTGCTGCTGTCCCCAACCTGCTGCTCTTGTTCTTACAAAGGTGAGTCTCTTGTAAGTTCAGGTCACCTTCAGCCCAGGTGACCAGGCTGACCAAATGCTCCCGCCTTCACAGAACCAGATTTTTCCAGAGGAACTCCTTGCTGGTCGCTCCTTGCCGCCACATAAGCACAGCGGTTGTCCTCGGCCTGATGATTCCCGTCTCCTTCAGTCTCTTTCCACAACTGGGAACGGTGAGGTTCAGGGACCTCGGCTCGGCTCTCACCTTGTTTTCCTTGCAGTGATCTCTACTGACTCTGACCTCGTTTTGCAGATAAAACGAGAAGACTTGGAGAAGGAGCTGCAGGCTGAAGCAGTCGGCATGAAGTTATTCTACCACAGAGGACTCTGAGCCGCCGTAGCCGCCGCCGCCGCCGTCCACGGCAGACACGGAATCAGCCCAGAACAACAGCAGCTGAACGAGTACACTGCAACTTTTTCTCTTGGAAACCATTAAACCAAACATAAGGCTACTTTTTGATAGTAACTTTATTCACTTGTGATATTAGCTGTATTTATAGATGTAGCAAATATTACAACAGTTCATGAAAATACATTTAGTTTTCAAAGTTAAGAGAGCATTTTTGTCTTTCACACTCTCCTTCATATGAAATACTTGTCTGAGAATGTTGGAAAAGAATGCACTCAGCTGTGCCACCTACACATCAGTTTAAAAAAATGAAACTCAACAGTAAAACATTTAAAATAATAAAATCAATGTGGACGTGATCAGCTGCAGGCTACAGAACCTCCTTATAAAACCATGTTTACAAAAAGTTTCAGTACAACACAGTCTGCTTGGATCTCAGCTGAGTGTGGCACTAATGTCATTAGTAAAATACAAAATCTGACTTTGTTAAAGGAAAAAAAAGCAAGTTGGACAATGTCTGCTGCAGCCATTATCAGATAACCAGCAGTTCTTAGCTAACTCAATATTATAATAAGTGCTTGTCACATGTGGGATATTTGAGCTGCGCCTGACTTCAGAGAGAACCTGATGTTTGGAAGCTTCTAAAACTGAGGCTCTAAAGTCCATAAACCTGCATTATTTTATAGTTTCAGTATTGATCCCTGCTGATGCTGAAGATGCAGCAGATTTTACTGAACACTACCCAGATAGCAGCAAATAGTGCTCCACTGAGGATTTCTTTCGATGAAATAGTTCAAATTTCATACCATGTGGGCTTCAGTCAAAATTAACTACAGTAAATTTGTTAGATTTAAAAAAAGAAAAGTATGAAACACAACCAAACGTGCAGTATTTTTCAATTTTTGTAATCAAGGGTGTCCTAGTCTTGGCACAGCAGTGCAGGAGAAGAATCTGCTGCTTGTAATACTTTTCTTTCTTCACAGAGAGATTTCTGTGACAAAGTGCTTGTGGATAAAACAGTAATTAATCCCAGAACAGCCAGAGTCCAAGCTCCTCACACTAACCTCGTCCTGCGCCAGGGCATCTGAGAGCTGCTTTATATCCTCAAGAGTTGTTCAGCAGCTGCCAAATGAAAGAGGAAGTTCTCGGTGGCCGGGGGGAAATGATGCTGCTTCAAAGCCTCCAGGGTGATTTTAGAGTCTTCGCACTTGTTGGCCAGAGATACCAGGTTGGAGAGGACTTCTTTTGTCTTGACAGAAATGTCCTGTGAAAGAACGTTTGAGCTTCGTGGTTAGACTTTGGCCTGATGAGGAGTGAGCAGGGTGCAGTTCGCTGTTCTCACCTTAATGACCTGACTGTCGGACCTCTCAGCATCCTCCGCAGACTGCACGATGAGTTGGCCAATGTCTTTGTGCAACTTCCCCATAGCCATGGCCTCTGTGGTGAAAGACTGAGCATCAGTCTGAGAGGATCAAACGGGTCACAGGAACACACTGCTCGCTCTTTGAACGTGGCGTACCTTTGGCGCTCTGGGACACTGTGATGACACTGTCTGGGAGGTTCACGAACACATCAAACAAGTCGGGTCTGTTGCTCACTTCTGGATCTACAAATCCTGCTATGTATCCTGTGGGGGGAAAAGAAAAAAACCCAACATATTGGGACATAAATAATTCATTTTGTCGCCGTTAGACAACAGCACAGATGGTGGCTAATCTGAGAGTGCACAAAGATTTCCTGTTAATGAGATAAACGAACCAAAGTGCAGCCTCACCGGGGCATTGCTTTAAATCTTCCACTTCAGCATCCATCAGATGGACGTACGGGTGCAGGATGGACCAGTCTTTTCGGTGCCACGCAAGAGCTGGCAGGACTCTTAAGTGAAAGAGGGCGAAGAGTCAGCTGACCTGAAAACACTCTTCACTGCAAAGTGGGAATAAAAGTCCTGAATTTACCTCGTAAACTCCAGCAGCGCCTCAATCCGAGGATGATGGACCACGATCCTCTTCTTCAGCATCAGGGCGGTGTACAGGATGATCGTCTCCATCCCAAACTGAGACACCACATCTGAGATGGAGCCAAAAATAAATGATTTGACCTGCCTCATAATAATTAGGTTTATTGTGCCAGTGTGAAAGGGAAAAGAGACAAAAGTGCCCCACATCTGGACTTAAACTGAAAGAAATGAAATGTTTTACCTTTGACTGAACCTGCCAGGTACGCTTTCCGAATGTCATGGTCCTTAATGAGAAACGAGCCGTTTTCATCACTCTGACAAATCCCTTTGGTAAGGACGGTGATGTAGGCTTCCATCATCTTCACGGGACTGCCGTATTTGACGTACATCCTGAATAACAAACGTTTCCATTATCAGCATTGTAAAAGGTGTGTACTGTTTAATAGTGCAGAACTGAAGTTTCTCAAAAATTGTTACCTGCAGAGTATTCTACTGAGGGCAGCATACTTCTCTGGGTTAAAGTCTTTTGCTGTCACAACTACTGAAAAATGAGTAACCTTTTTTTTTTGTTGGGGGATGGGGTGGGGGAGACAAACATCAATACATGTATTTAACAGACAAACATTATCTTTTGATGTGGTGAGTCTTTGTTCTTGGGTTGTACCTTGTTCAGTGCTGTGGGTTCCTGCACCTCCACCGTGGTAATGTAATACCAGGTGCGACAGAACTGACCAAACACGAACGTGTGGAAATCACGGCTCTCCTGCGTCAAACAGCACTTCCTGAGCAGGACTTGTCTCAGTTCAGAGGCCACAGATGGATAACACCACACCCACAGCGTGTCTCCATTCACATCTTTCTCTGTTGGGGTAGGAATTACATCCAAGACAAGCATCACATATGAATCCAGATGCAGAAACTAGACGTGCTGGGAGCAAATCTCCATCACATGGAGGTCTGTGGTAGATGATGCATTCAAGAGCCCCCTCCACGACTAGTTCACTGATGTTCACAGCTCAAACATGCAGCAGTCTGGATCATACTGGTGTCATGTGATTCGCCTGCACATTCAAGAGAGTCTAAGGCGCCAACTTCGCTTGGACAACGAGTACACTAACGAGGAAACAAAAAACTTACCGATTAATCCGACGCTTAACATAAACTGAGTCTCAGTTGTTGCCATATTCCATACCTGCAACAGAGAAGTAAAGGTAAACTGAAAATACAGCCTCTGTCAGTTTCCTCTGCGGACGCGAATGTCACTCGGAAGTACCTCGGGAATTCATGCACAGGCGAAATACCAGAATACGAAGTTGGATAGATTCAAAATTACCAGAAACGGGTTAAAACTGGTCAATGGCCTGGGTGGGATTTTTGCTGTCAACAGACTTTCCACTCTCTTCCGGGACGGAACGACTGGGGAGGGTGGAGCCTCGCTGCTCACAGCCAATCACAGACAGCCAGGAGGCAGACGCATTGGTGCGTTCATGGTGACTTAAAAAAAAACATCTTCTTTTCATTTCCCTTTAGGGTCGTCATCCGCCTCCATCTAAGCCTATCCTCTGCATCCTCTTCTCTCACACCAACCACCCTCATGTCCTCCTTCACTACATCCATGTACCTTCTCTTTGGTCTTCCTCTAGGCCTGCTGCCTGGCAGTTCCCACCAATGTGCTCAGGGCTGACCCTTGGCGCAGTCCCACCTCCATCTCAAACTCCTCTGTCACACCTTCGGCACACCTCACTACTGTCTTACAGCTCTCATACATGTCCCGTACCACTCTAACATACTTCTCTACCACTCAGACTTCCTCATACAGTACCACAGTTCCCCTCTCAACTCTTGAGCTTTTTCTAGATCCACAAAGACACAGTGTAACTCCTGGCTTTCCCTGTACTTCTCCATCAACATCCTCAAAGCAAATACTGCATCTGCACTATTCTTTCTGAACATCAACTTCATTCGTCTGTTGTGGTAACTTAAAAAAAAAAACCAAAACGGTCCCAAACGGTCCCATGAAATTATGCCATTTACACTTCTGACTGGACAAGCACTTCAGTTACATTTCAGCTCTATTACCTAGTCCCTACTCTATATTTCATGTTGTTTCATCTGTATGTTTTTGTTACGATACACACGTCTCAGCCAAACAGAGAGATGTTTCAAAAACCTGATCAAAATAAAATATCTGCTGATTTGGCGATTTGTGCCAGTTTTTTTTTATCCCTATATATTTTTTATTATTTTCACACATTACTTCACAAAAGTTGCTCTTCGGATGATTAAGTAACACTAACATGTCATAAAAATCTACAATGTAACTTAAAAATAGAATAGCTGTATTAAAAGAAAATAGACTTGATTTTTGATTACTTTATAGTGTAAAATATGATACTTTACATGATTACCTGTGTAGAGGTAACTGTATGAAGGAATGTGTCATAAAGAGTTTAGTTTCTCTGAATATCTGCATAAGCAAAAAGCAGTCATTCATTTCTTTATTCATTCAGTCATTCATAGATTAAATTGAATAATACTCGAGAGATAAAATCCCAGCAGACATATTTGGACACTAATTTAAGAAGGTAGTTCTCTTCATTTTGATATCACAGAGTGCCTCTTAAAGCAAGATAAAAAATGTGGCTTGATTTAAAAAAAAAATGTTGCTTTGATGGTTGCTATATAATTATTATGGGGTTTTCCTTTTTTTGAGAAACTACAAATGCATCACTGTAGAGCACATACGGGAACTTTATTCATGCTGAGTTGCCAGATTGGTTAAAAATCTCTGTGTAGGAATTTAAAAGGGATGAAATTGAGAATCGCTATACACACAGGAAGTTAAAAAAAATCTTATTCAAAAGTTTAATTGAAATAAACTGTAAAAACTGTGACACACAGAAAATGTATATTTTATTTGTTTATCTAACGTGTTACATGCGTTTTAATAAAACGAAAAATGATATTTGTGTGACTTACAGAAAGGCTGTTGCAGCAAACTGAAGAACTATGATCACACCTTGTATATCGAGTGAAAGAGAACATTCATATGAATAGGAATTCTTGTTGCACTATAAACTGAGTAAAAGATTAGACCAATATATTTTTTTCATTTCTGCAATATATAAATATGTTTCTGAAACGTATCTTCTCTGTATAATTTTAAATAGAGGTATAAAAATTCGCAAATACTACATCCGTATGTAAAAATAAAAACATTTAGCCTAAATAGTTAACGCATTTATTTTCGTGACTTTTCATTCTGTTTAGTGGGGGATTTTGGCTGCACGAGACGCACCTGGCAACCTTTGCAAGGCCACTCACGAGGTTCTTCCTTTCTCAGCTAGCGCAGTTGCTGCGGGTGGGTGGTTGGCTTGGATGGAGTGGTGAAATAGTCAAAATACTACTAAAACAGGTCTATTTTGGGTTTTATTAGAACGCCTCCGACATGCCGGCGTATTTCCAGCGGCCAGAAAATGCTCTTAAACGAGCGAACGGTGAGTTTGAACGCATCCTGGTCCGCCAGACATTAACATATGTGCTCAGGCTAACCGCTAATGTCACCGGAATGGCGGGGGAGTCTCGTCGTTACGTTAAAAACCCATGTTTATGACAAGCGACGCCGTTTTCAAGTGATATTTACACGTACTTATGCGTCGACACGTCGCTGACAGTGTCGTGTCTCTGCAGGATAAGTTAGTGCTAGTGACATGGTTACGAGGTGCTAACTTGGGCCTGCGTGTCGCAGCAGTTGGAGTCGGTTAACGCTGCGATGCTCTTTTTTCTGTCTCTGCGACACATTTCTACCGTTTGACATCTCCCTCACCTGTGTTTTCTCAGAATTTCTCGAGGTTGGCAAGAAGCAGCCAGCTCTGGATGTTTTGTATGATGTCATCAAGAGTAAGAAACATCGAACATGGCAGAAGATCCACGAGCCCATCATGCTCAAGTACCTGGAGCTCTGCGTGGATCTCCGCAAGAGCCACTTGGCCAAAGAGGGTCTCTACCAGTACAAGAATATCTGCCAGCAGGTATGAAAACAAAAAGAAAGGAAGCTTGATTAATGTCTGTACTTGCCTAGTTATTTTTTAAACTTATGCACTATTTTAACTGGACTAAAATGACATCTGGACCAGCAGTATTACTAAAATTACACCCCAACATCTGTATTAGTTCATTCGCGCTGGATAAGCCAAGTCTGTGTCTCACTGTCATTTACAGACGTTGATCCCGGAAATGATGTCGAGGCCTCGTGTCTTTATTAAACAATTACCTTTTTTTTAACTGTGAATTTTAATATTGATTAAAACCATCTTATCAGACACCCAAGAGTTAGAGTTCAGTAACTATATGTCACATTTTAAGAAGTGACAGAATCAGAAAATTACTATTGGGCTTTGCTTTAGGTTGCCATGGTAACAATAAATTGGACCTTTTGTTGAAGCCTTACAGGTTTTGTGTTGTCAGTGAAGCTTTGAGCTTGATGAACGATAAAGAGTTTTTTTACTGTGTGATGCAGCCACACGCATCTTCATCTGGTTGTCGTTTTTCTGCTCATCTGGACTTCTTGGTCGTTTCTCAATTCCCACGAATGCAATTTGAGAAACTGCCTTTATTTCATACCTCTATGTGTGAAGGTTAATGTTGATTCATTTCTACAAGTTTATCATCTAAAAATATCAGATCATCACACTATATGGACTGAATAAAGAGCTGTAAGATAGTATCACATAATATACCACAACTGTCATAGTTATGCTGGGAAAGAGGCAGAAAAAACAACGAGAAGATTTTTTTTTTTTTTTTTTTTTTAAGATTCTGGCCTGCACGTCTTCAAACCACTGACAAGTGGATGGGATTAAAGTAATCTCATGACCTCGGTGTTTGCTGAAAGAAGGTCGATATTTTGCGGTGGAATTTTAACTTTACAAATCACAGACAAGGGGCATTCAGACAGGATTAAAAACACAGATGTCTTCTGTGATTGATACAAATTACCGCAGGTCCCCAGATAATTTTAATCCTGTCAGAATGGGGCATTAGACAATCCATGTCTACTTTTCTTTTCTCCTCCAGGTTAATATCAAATCTCTGGAGGATGTAGTTCGGGCTTACCTGAAGCTGGCAGAGGAGAAGACTGAGACAGCTAAGGAAGAGTCTCAGCAGATGGTCCTGGACATCGAGGATCTGGACAACATCCAGACCCCTGAGAGGTGACGCTGCTCATTTCTTGTAAACAGATGTAACACATTTTACACAAGTTGTTGAATATTTCTTTTAGGTTGATAGCAATCTTCATTTCAGGTTGGTGATTTATTAATGTCTCATTTCTGACTGTAGTGTCCTCCTGAGTGCTGTGAGTGGAGAGGACACTCAGGATCGTACTGATCGCCTTCTGCTCACTCCATGGGTTAAGTTCCTGTGGGAGTCTTACCGCCAATGCCTGGATCTGCTGAGAAATAACTCCAAGGTGGAGCGGCTGTATCATGACATTGCTCAGCAAGGTAGTAACAGCCACTAAATACCTTTTTAATTATTTTGTTGTTACATCATTGCTCATTTCCTTTCACATGCTGTATCAGAGTTATTATCAACAAAATAAATTGCTGTTTTTGTTTTTTTTTAATTATAATTCAGTCACGTTATGAAACAGCACTGGTTGTATGTAGTCCTACTGTATTGCATTGGCATAGTATAAGTTGGAGATTAATTCTATTACAACATGTTTAGCTGTCACAGAGATATCATTTACATACCAAAGTAAATAATACTATGTTTTGTTTTGTTTTTAAGTCTGATATGTAATTTAACAACAGTAGCAGTACATCAAATAGAAGAGGTTGTACATTAAAGTGATGTCTTGTCATCTTTTTTACAGCGTTTAAGTTCTGCCTTCAGTACACCCGCAAAGCTGAGTTCCGCAAGTTGTGTGACAACCTGCGCATGCATCTTGGTCAGATCCAGCGGCACCACAACCAGAGCACAGCCATCAACCTGAACAACCCTGAAAGTCAGTCCATGCACCTGGAGACACGTCTCGTGCAGCTGGACAGTGCCATAAGCATGGAGCTCTGGCAGGTTTGTTTTCTTTTTTTTTTTTTCTTTTTTTTTTTTTTTTAAATACCAAGTAGACGATCAGCAGTTAGGAGTGTCGGTGGACGTCTGTGGACCTCTTCTTCTCAGTAAATAACATATCTTTGGTTCTGTCGTTCCCTGTTGATGTTTTCTCAGTCAATGGGACATGTTGAATCGGTGTCAGGGGTATTGGTGAGAGACCAATCACATGAATCTGAGATTAACATTGTTTCTTCCAAAGCACAAATGTACAAATCAGTCCATAGTTATACACTCACCAGTCCCTTTGACATACACGTGGCCTACCTACT
This sequence comes from Zenarchopterus dispar, assembly GCA_028564865.1. Classification (NCBI taxonomy): domain Eukaryota; kingdom Metazoa; phylum Chordata; class Actinopteri; order Beloniformes; family Zenarchopteridae; genus Zenarchopterus; species Zenarchopterus dispar. Next base: position 16,837,820 of record JAOWBL010000007.1, on the reverse strand, counting down.
AAAGTGGTGAGCAAATTTACACTCACAACTGTGATATGCAGTAGTAAATGAATATATTTTTTTGAGTGTATGTGATTAATATGCAATCATTTAGATAGAATAAACTTAATGAATTGTCAGATCCTTAAAACTGAACTCGGTAGATAATTATAGAAACCGTGTTGTTTAAAGATTTATTTATTTATTTATTTTTTAATAAAACCTTTTTAATATATAGACTACAGTGCACTCCTACTTTATTTTGTGAACTGCCCTCATTCTGACAGCGTGGGGAGAGATACTTGGTTCTTTTATTAGTGCTTTTTAAATAAGGAGCTTACTGTATGCTCACATACGCAAGATGACAGCGTCTCATCTGCTCACTTTGAACTGAGTGGTGTCAAGCATTTCTGAACTGAATTGAGGTGTCTGTGCATTGTGGAGGGAGCGTCACTTCTCTCAAAAATGTGAGAATTTTCAGCTTTCAGTTCATCAGTTAAGTTACAGCTAATATTGGCCAGTAAGATTGTAAACGGTAGCAGGACAATTTCAAAGTACGTGGCTTTTTTTTGCTGAAAGTACAAAGAAATTTGATTGTTTACGGTATGATGCAGGCATGTCAGAAGCACCACCTGTCAAGTGTTAATACGACTGCGTGAGCGTACAATTTGGTCTTTGTATTCAGAGTTAGAATGAATAAAACCTTTTCAGGTGTAGTCACCTGCCAGTTTGATAACAGTAATGTACAACCACACACCTGCATGGTCCTCTAGTGGTGCCCGGTGTTCTTGGCTTCTGCAGGTTTAAAATGGAGATGATGCAGCTTTTCCTTTCTCTCTCTCCCTCCAGGAAGCATTCAAGGCTGTTGAGGACATTCACGGTCTGTTTGCTCTCTCAAAGAAGCCTCCAAAACCCCAGCTCATGGCAAATTACTACAATAAAGTTTCTACTGTGTTTTGGAAGTCTGGAAATGCCCTTTTTCATGCTTGCACCCTCCATCGGCTCTATCATCTGTCGAGGGAAATGCGCAAGAATCTGACTCAGGATGAGATGCAGAGGTACGAAAGATTTATTTATTTATTTTCCATAGTTGAGTGCAGAGGAGCCTCAGAAGTGACTGACTAAATGGTAACGTTTTACATTTCCATCTTCAGGATGTCCACTAGAGTCCTCTTGGCCACACTGTCCATTCCCATCACTCCGGAGCGTACTGACATTGCTCGGCTGCTGGACATGGACGGCATCATTGTAGAGAAACACCGTAGACTGGCTACCCTCCTGGGTCTGCAGTCTCCACCGACCCGCCAGAGTCTCATCAATGACATGGTACATAATGTGAAAGAGAAAAGACCTGTTTTTATTCCTAAATAGTAGGAGCAGTTGTACAAAAAGTCTCTGGGTCTTATGAAATAATAAGTATCTGTTTTTAACTTGTAGGTGAGATTTAACTTGCTACAGTATGTGGTCCCTGAGGTGAAGGAGCTTTACAACTGGCTTGAGGTGGATTTTCATCCTCTGAAACTGAGTGGACGAGTGACAAAGGTAAGTCATTCACCAGTGTCTGGAAGAGACATGCTTGATAAATGGACAATACATGTTTGTATTTCATATGTTTTATTTAAAATCTTTTACTCTATGAAAGCAGCACAATGGACTTTTATTTTATTTGCTTACTTTTACAAAGTGGCATCTGGCTGGACCACTGTACTGCCTTAATTTATTTCAGTTTATCAAGCTAGTTATATATTGTCCAACCTTACAATCTCGTTTAGGTTCTGAATTGGGTGAGGGATCAGGCTGAGAAGGAGGCTGACCTGCAGCAGTATGTCCCACACCTTCAGAGTAACACCATCCTCAGACTCCTGCAGCAGGTTATTATTTTCTTCTAGTTGAGCTTTCATAGATCACCACACCCTGTAATGATTATAATATTTGTCGTATTTCTGGACTTGTATTAGGTTGCACAGATCTACCAAAGCATCGAGTTCAGTCGTCTGGCCTCCCTTGTTCCATTTGTGGATGCTTTTCAGCTGGAGCGCTCCATTGTTGATGCTGCGCGACACTGTGATCTGCAAGTAAGATCAAAATCACCAGAGACTGCTTTTTGGAGGATGTTGACGTTTCATGTCAAGTGTTATTCCAGTTATGAGAATGAAGGGACTTGGGTTTTTCAAACCTTTTTGCACAACTTGCTTAATAACTTGTTTTGTCTTATAGGTTCGAATAGACCACACCTCTAAAACTCTGAGCTTTGGCTCAGATCTGAACTACTCAACAAAAGAAGATGCTCCTGTCGGTCCTTTCCTGCAGAACATGCCGTCAGAGCAGATAAGGAACCAGCTGACTGCCATGTCTGCTTCTTTGGCTAAAGCCATCCAGATCATTAAGCCCACCTCAATCCTGGTGAGTTCAAACCCTTACTGAGTGTGCAAAAAAAAAAGCCCTTTTCAGACATAATAGCTTCATTCTATTAAAGCAGCAATTCAGACATTTGTCACTATTCTGTTTAAGACTGCAGCCTCTTTTTTTTCTTTTTTTTTTTTTTCTTTAGCAAGAGCGTGAGGAGCAGAACCAGCAGGCCATTGCTGCCTACCTGAAGAATGCCCGCAAGGATCACCAGCGCATCTTGGCTCGCAGACAAACCATCGAGGAGCGTAAAGAGCGCCTGGAGAGCCTCAACATTCAGCGAGAAAAGGAGGAATTAGAGCAGCGAGAAGCTGAGATGCAGAAAGTCCGCAAGGCCGAGGAGGAGCGTCTACGGCTAGAGGCCAAAGAGCGAGAGAAGGAGCGCATCATGCAGGAGCACGAGCAGATCAAGAAAAAGACGGTCCGTGAACGGTTGGAGCAGATCAAGAAAACTGAACTTGGTGCCAAAGCCTTCAAAGATATTGACATTGAGGTAAGATGTTACTCAGAACAACTTTGGTTAAATTCTTATTAAACACAATCTCTTTAAAGATACTAAACTAATAAATTTGTTTTGCACAGGACCTGGAGGAACTGGACCCCGACTTCATCATGGCTAAACAGGTGGAGCAGCTGGAGAAGGAGAAGAAGGAACTTCAGGAGCGTTTGAAGAACCAGGAAAAGAAGGTAGCAAAATTATTGATCTTTTAAACTTTTAGGAACATGCATGTGGTTTGGGCACTAATTGATTGTTTTCTTCAGATCGACTACTTCGAGAGGGCCAAGCGCCTTGAGGAGATTCCTCTTACCAAGAAAGCTTATGAGGAGCAGCGCATCAAAGACATGGAACTGTGGGAGCTCCAAGAGGAGGAGAGGGTATGTGCACGGGGATGAAGAAGTTTCATACATAATAGTACATTTGATTCACTGTGTGAGTAGTAACTTGTTTCTTCTTGTAGATCAGTAACATGAAAGTTGAACGTGAGAAAGCTCTGGAGCACAAGAAACGCATGTCCAGAATGATGGAGGACAAAGAAAACTTCTTGTCAAAAATAACAGCTGCCCGTAGCTTCATTTATGAGGTAAGATCCTCCAATCAGTCCTTCAGTTACAGCTGAACACTGGAGGGGCTGGAGCAGTGGCTCACAAATGTTTCTTTTCTTTTTCTTCTTCCTTGATTTGAAAAGGAAAAGCTGAAAGCATTCCAGGAGCGTCTGGTGGAGGAGAGGAAGAAACGCCTGGAAGAAAGAAAGAGGCAGCGCAAAGAAGACAGGCGCAACGCTTTCTACCGCCAGAAAGAGGAAGAGGCCCAGCGTATCCACGAGGAGCAGCTCAAGAAAGGTTTTTGATTCTTTTTTTTTTTTTTTTGTGGTAAATCTTATGTAACGAGGTATAGTAAGATATTTTAGCAGAAAGCACATGAAAACCTTCAGAAGTGAGGAGGTGGAGCGATTTGTAATCACCTGGAAAAGCTCTGGACAAAACGTCTTCTAGCCAACCCTATTACTTCTGTTGATACCTTCAAGATTCAAAGTAAAACATAAAAACCCAACACAGGAATGTGAAAAATTTCAAAAAATTATCCCCAGATTGAAATTTCTAACTGTCACTATTGCTGTCATTTGTTCTGTAATTGTCATAACATTGGGAGTGAAATCTGACCAGCAGCACAGTCGAAGTATGATGTGCTTTTAAATAAGGTGTGACGATATTTCTCATCGCCTGAAAAGCCTGTAGGAGGAGCACAACACGTCTAACAGCTGACCAGCGTTGCCAACTAGGCAACTTTGTCACTGTATTTATTTATTTATGTATATCACTTACACCACAGCGAATCATCCGTCTCCAACTAACTCCATCCTCTCCATCCTTCTCCTTTCTGTTAGTTTTTAATTCCCCGGCCCCATTTGCATCGATTCTGTTGTTTACATTACTGGTCCTTTATTGTTCATATGAACTGATCCTGTGAGCAGCGAAGTCTGAAAACAAATCAATATTCACCCCTTCCTGCTGGAGCTTCAGATATCATTGTACTAATACAGGTGTGATCAAAACGATGCATCACAGGCACATTTACTCTACAGTTAACTAATCATTTATATTAATAGACAGACTTAGCAGTTGTTAGCAGCTGGTGACATGGCATATCTGACACACAGCTGTCTTTATGTGTTTTGTTTTCTTCTGCTTACATTTCATGGAGTCGGTCTAGCCATCAGACTTCAGGATGTAAACACACTTGTAAGGGTTTTTTTCTGCATTTGTGACAGAACGTGAGGAGCGTGAACGCCTGGAACAAGAGCAGAGAGAGGAGGAGGAAAGGGAGTACCAGGAGCGTCTGCGCAAGCTCGAGGAGCAGGAACGCAAGCAGCGCGCCCGTCAGCAGGAGATCGAGGAGCGAGAACGCCGGCGTGAGGAGGAGCGAAGGGGCGCACCAGAGGAGAAAGCCAAAGTACAGCTGAGCTTTTTTTTTTTTTTTTTTTTTTTTTTTAAATACAGTGGTGTACTTTCCAATTAGATGTGGTGGAGAAGAACAACAATACAAACTTATTTATCAGTCAACATTAAGATTTTAAATTAAAACGGTTATTATGGTTATTCAGTGTCATAATTGTAATTAGATTTGCGTGTTCAGGTGAAGTTTTGCTGTTCTTGCGAATGTAACAACTCTGAAGTTCTTTATCAATGTGTGTGTCTTTACAGGACTGGGGTGAGAAGGATGAGGGAGGGTGGAGGAAGCGTAACGAAGGAAATGATTCGGACTGGCGTCGTCCCGTACCTGACAGGTGGGAGACGAGTCTTATTTTGTCTTGACTCCATTAAAGTGCATCGCATCAAGAATGGTCATGTTCTCTCTAGGGAGTGGAGACAGGAGGGCCGTGACGAGGATAGAGAAGAAAGAGATGCTCCACTGAGGCGAGGAGATGGTCCTCGCAGAGGTGGAGACGACAGAGGACCTCGCCGAGTCTTTGATGATGATCGAGGCCTGCGTCGGGGCGGCGATGATGACCGTCCTCTGCGCAGAGGCATGGAGGATGATCGCGGTCCACGCAGAGGATTTGACGACGACCGCGGACCAAGAAGAGGTGGAGATGACGACCGCGGCCCCAGACGTGGCTTTGATGATGACCGTGGTCCAAGGCGTGGCTTTGATGATGACAGAGGTCCTCGTAGAGGTATGGATGACTCCCGGGGTCCCAGGCGCGGGGCTGATGATGACTGGGGCCCAAGAAGAGGAGGGGAGGATGAGAGAGGTGGGAGGAGAGGAATGGATGATGGGCCACGTCGTGGTGGTGACGACTCCAAACCCTGGAAACCACTCGGCAGACCTGGTAAGCTCCTCTCTTTATCTACATCCAGTTTCATTCCACAGTCAGCAGATCTTTAGATAAAGATAGTCTTGCACGAGGATAAATAAACGCTTCTGTTGCAGGTGGCTGGCGTGAGCGTGAGAAGGCCCGAGAGGAGAGCTGGGGGCCTCCCCGTGGCGGCCCCCATGATGATGGAGATGACGGTGATGGAGACGAAAGACCCAGTGATCATTTCAGAGAGCGTCGTCCATACAGGTGGGTGTGACAGGTCTGGGTCAGGGGTTCTGATTTGGTCCTGACGCTGGATTCACATGGCAGTGTTGCGGCAACCTGAATCAGAGGTGCAGTTTGATGCTTCTGGCCGATGCCGTCGTCATGGCAATCCGCCAACTCTTGTTTTGGGTGCATTTTGTTGGTCAAACACGCAGACAGGTGAACTTCACAGTTGAAGACGACGAGGACTTTTTCCTCTGTTGTCCTCTGATGAGTGTTTACAGAGACCTGCTTTCACTTTTGACCGCTCACCATGTATGATTTAATTGGCTAAGCTCCAGCTCTGTAGCTGCAACTTGATTGGCTGACACATGCATTTACGCAGAACAAGTTAAAAATCCCCAACTTCTTACAGAAGTAACTCAATTCATTTGAGCAACGGAGGACATCACTCCATTCAAAGTCTATGGAGACAGACAGAGATGACACAGGGAGCGCTGCCACGTGAACCCGGCGTTTTTCTGATACTGAGTGTGTTAGTATTACCTCAGCAGCGAGCTGCAGTCACTCATCACTGTTTGTAACAGAGAGGAGGGCGGTTGGAGGAGAGGAGGTACCGATGAAGGAGGCAGCTGGAGGGATTCTCGCCGGGAGGACGCTGATCGTGCTGATCGTGATGACCGCGATGATCGTCGTGACCGCGATGATCGTCGTAATGAGCGCCGTGACAGAGAGCGCCGGGATGATCGTGAACCCAGAGCCCCAACCAGAGATCAGGAAGATGGTAAGTAGAGCATGATTCAGATAGTCCGTTGGTTGCATCACAACTTTTTTTTTTTGAAAATGGACCCAATTGAAAGCTTTCTTTTTTTTTTCAGTGAGATTATGTTGACTAATTTTTCTTCAGATTCTTCTCACTTGCCCTCAGAGCACTTTTTAGTAAGATTAAAGCTTTGAAGCTTCCAGAGTGGTCTTTTTTTCTTTTTCTTCTTTTTGGGGGGGGTTGGGTGGTGGTAAATTATGCTGACAGGCTTCTGAATTGAGCTGTCTAATTACAAAATAAATCGGATCCCATTTAAGTTTCTGTGGAGACACTTTAGTCTTCTAAAACCAGGTACATCAGGTAGATGTTCCACTCAGCCAGCAGAGGTCCTCGTTTGCTTGTTTAACCACTTCTGGATTCTCCTGACACACAAATACACAAGAGAAGTATTTATTATGGTTAAATGTATGTCATGTTTTCCTTAATGTTCGTTACATCAGGGGGATCTTGGCGTCGTGGAGGTGAGGACAGACGAGAGGATCGGGACAGAGACCGCCAGAGGGAAAGGGACAGGGACCGTGAACCTGAGGGGGACAAAGGTTGGCGCTCTGAAAAAGAAAACCCTCGTCGCACCAAGAACGAGATGGATGACGACGGCTGGACCACCGTTCGCCGCTGAACATTGCCGCTGATTCTGAGAAGTTGCTATGATAATATTTGAATGATAGTCGGCAATCCATCCAACCGTTGGCCCAGCTACTAGCTTCTGATTAATATCTGTAGACTGTAGTATTCCCAGGGTTTCTTTTATCTTTTTTTGTTTTTCTGCAATCTTGAAACCATTTCTTTGCCACCTAAACTGAAATTGAGCTTGTGTACACAAACAGACGTGAACTGAACGTCACTACCAGCAGTGGTGAGGAGTGTTTTTACCCCACATGAAGTGAAACAATATGAAAAACTGCGTTGAAGCTCGGTGCAAAAGTCGCACCGAACGACCACAGGCGTCACACATCGTATCAGAGTTAGATCTTCTGTAACGGCAGTTACACAAAATGTCATGTTTCACTAGGTTCCATCTAATAAGAGATGCTTCTTATCCTGTTATTAACCCCCAGAAGTTTAAATTTTGATGTGCATGCGTTGACTATTGAAATGGTTGCTTGACATCCCCCATGTGCTTTCTGTCTTGGTGCAATCAGCGTTTCCAAACCTGGTTGCGTGGTTACAGATGAAGCCTTTATTAATAAAGATGTTTGCTCACCACTTCTGTTCATTTCCTCTTTTATTGCTGTTAAAATGTTTGATCATAGATGAAGCTCATTTGATGTAGAAACATCACATCTCACTGAGATTTCAAAAGAACTTGTGTTTCTACCTTTGGGTGAAATCTGTAAACATCAGCATCTATAAGTTGTGATTTTAAGATCAGACTTTATATAGCACTTTTCTGTTTTATTTACAGACATCTGCAACCTAACAACTCTAACCCTAACCCAAGCTCCCCACCTGACCCTAATCACTATCAGTGATATAAGACAAAGTTTAAAAAATAAATAATATGTAAAACATTATTGGGCACAGTGGAACCAGTGAGGGAACATTATCCCACTATCACAGGGAACCGTCTGCATCAGGAGGCGGCTGTGAAACCCCGGAGCCAGGCTGCATGGTAGGGGTCACAGCCCAGCCTGGGTGGCAAAGAGTACCGAACACCACCACTGCTGGACACATGTATGGACCGGACCGCACCACAACCCAGAGTGAATGGACCTAGGACCATCACCATAGCAACTGAAGTCAACAGCACCTCCAATGAAGAGGGCTCCCACTGAGACAACTTTGGAGCTAATAAGTACAGAAAAATAAAAAATATAAAATATAAAAAATATTTTTAATCAAAATAGGTAAAACGTAAATAAAATGGATATCTGCAATAAATGACAATAAAATGTGTTTTAAAAAAACAGAGCTAAAAAGAACATCTGAGATGGGAAGTCTAAAACAGGATTCAAACAGACATGAGTTCAAAGCCAGATTAAAAAGGTAGGTCTGGAGCCTGCTCTTAAAAACATGAACAGTCTCTGCAGCTCTCAGGTTCTCCGGCAGTTCTCCGGTCCATAAGCGTGGGGGGCTGGAGTGGAAGGCAGCCTCAGCGTGGGTTC
>JAOWBL010000007.1:16801935-16824816 GCA_028564865.1 Zenarchopterus dispar | reverse complement strand
ATAACAATAATAATAATAATAATAATAATAATAATAATAATAATAATAATAATAATAATAATAATAATAATAATAAATGGTTATTATCATAATTATTGTAAGCTTTCGGTATCTGTTTTAGACTTAAACAGGCTAAGCTTATTTGATTTGTGAATAAACGACCGAACACAGAAATAAAACATGTAGGATATCCAAGGTTACATTAAAATAAATGTAAAGGTTTCTGGGGAGAATTCCGTATTTATTCCGTTTCTGGCTTGTATAAAATATTTTCTCAGCAGCTCCGTTAAGTCTGTGAGTGTGTATTATTTGCTCCTGCAGGCCCCTGGTGCGCGACCATTACTGCAGCCCCGTCAAGCTGATCCACGCGCGGGTGTGACAGCCAGCATACAGGTAGATAAACACCTGGGCGCGTCTGCCTTCATTCTGACACGCGGAGAGTCGTCGGTGCTGAAGACTGTCAGTCTTGCGACCAAAAAGCTTTAAATCTTGGCTGCAGCCTGGCTGTGTCTCTGCTTCTTTTTTTTTTTTCTCCAGAAGCCACCATCCACTGGAATGGCTGTCTCTGCAGTTGGGAACTTATGCAAATATGATCTCAAGAAAAAATGAAAACAAATAGAAATGAAGCAGGAATGCTTTATCTACAAATATCCAGTTGGGGAAAAAAGGGAAAAGTGCTGGAGTTGGACTGGCTAGACCGCGCGCGCTGCCTGGAAACTAGATGTGAATGGATCTGCTCTGATGTTTGTGCGGCGTTGTTGTGCATCATACACGCATAAAAACAGAAACTCTCCATCCTGAAATTCTCTTTCTGACTGTCATAGGCCGTACATGCAAAAAAAAAAAAAAAAAGCAGGCTACCTGGAGCTTCTCTGCTTCAGATGAGTGAGTTAAATATCCTGCAGACACGCGCGTTAGTGAGTGCGCGCGCACGCGGGCGCGGGGACTCCTCTATGGACGAATCGGTTCCGTGTGGCGCGTTCGAGTCCGCCTCTCCGCGCCCCTGCTTCCCATTGACGCACTTTTTAAGCGTCTTCCCCTTCTCCACCTTAAGGCGAGCAGCAGCGGCGGCGACCAATCACCATGCCATTACAGCCTTCAGAGGAAGCTGTTTATGGGGCTGCAGCGCTAATTAGGCTCATGAACTAACAAATCTGCCTGCACGAAACCGGCGAGGAAAACGATCACATCCATGGATTAGTCTGGGAGTAGCCGAGCGCTTTTTATTTTGGGCTTTTTTTCCCCCGACAACCGTCGCTTTCTTCTCAACTTATTTACTGCGCAAACAAACTTTCCCCCTTCCTTGGGTGTGGAGTATTTTTTAAGCAAGAGCGCCGACGACGACTTCAACCTAAACTGGGGAATCTGGACCATCAGACCATGTTTCAGCCCACACCCAAGAGGTGTTTCACGATAGAGTCTTTAGTGGCGAAGGATAATCCTGTACCGGCGTCCCGCTCCGAGGAGCCCATCAGGCCCGCGGCTCTCAGCTATGCAAACTCCGGCCAGATGAACCCTTTTCTTAACGGCTTTCACTCCAACGGCAGGGGCGTCTACTCGAACCCGGACTTGGTGTTTGCCGAGGCGGTCTCTCATCCGCCAAATTCCGCCGTCCCGGTGCATCCGGTGGCCCCGCCGCACGCTCTGGCCGCTCACCCGCTCTCATCCTCACACAGTCCGCACCCGCTTTTTGCCAGCCAGCAAAGGGACCCCTCCACTTTCTACCCCTGGTTATTACACAGATATAGGTACTTGGGTCACAGATTTCAAGGTAAGTTTTTAAAAGTGTTCTTTTAGTTCGGTTTTACGCATGACGCGCCGAGCGGCTGTGGTGGGGTGTCTTATTTTTTAGGTTTTTCTTCTTCGTTATAAAAGCAGGTCGATTTTAAGGGTTGCGATATTCAAAACTGACATTTATTTCAAGGGTTATCAAAACACAGGCAGAAAAGGATGTTGTAAATTTATTCTACTTGGAAGAACTTCTGATAGTCTCGGAGAAAGAAATGACTGTTGCTTGGCTTCTGGAGCCGACTGCTGCTGATAATTTCTGCTCAGGGGTTAAAAAAAGTCCACAAATTTTGGCATGTTTGTACACTGTCAGTCTGTTACATACAGTATATTATGGTCAAAAATAAATAATTAAAAAAATATAAAAAGTAGGCTAGAGGCATTTCACTGCTGTTCGAAGAGTTATTTTATTTTATTTTTTTTTCCTTTGAATAATTATGTGTTTGACGGAAAAAAACTATAACATATTTAGTTGGTTTTCTGCTTTTGGTAATATCTGCATCAGTGGGCATTATACACATTTGTTAAATTAAAAAATTATATTACTTTTAATTTTTATTTCAATTTGACCTGCACTCAGTTTGAAAATTTTGTACTTTCTTTTGCTCATTTTGTTATATTTACACTTCATGGTTTGTTTTTGGTTTTTTTTGGACATATAAAAATAATATTACCGTATATTTCAGCAATTTATTCTGTGTGAATTTCTAAATTAGTTTTGACTGCTGATTATTTAGATATTGTTCTCAAATGCAGTTTTGGAGTTAATTTAATGAAGTCCAGAATTATGGCTCTGTTTTGTTTCTCTCTTTTCTTCATGCTGGGCGTCTGCTAATCCCAGATGAAGATTAGAAAATTATTTAAAATGCCCATATGTTTGAGAAGTAATCTTAATATTTTCAAAAATTGTCAGACAACTTCTTTTCATTTTTGTATTCGTCCTCCAGCTGTATCCCGGCCTCTTGTTTGTTATTAAACTGTCCAGTCCTCCTAAAATGATTGGTTTTGGACGGGCTCAGAGAGTACTCGCTTTCTGCTTGTTTGCAGGTAACGAAACGAGTCCAGAGAGCTTCCTTTTGCACAACGCGCTGGCCAGAAAGCCCAAAAGGATCCGGACAGCTTTTTCACCCTCGCAGCTCCTGCGGCTCGAACACGCGTTTGAGAAAAACCATTACGTGGTGGGAGCAGAAAGGAAGCAGCTCGCCCACAGCCTTAGCCTCACAGAAACTCAGGTAGGAAAGTCCACGCTTTCACCTGGCTGCACCACGACGCTCCCCGTCGTGTTGCGTTTGGGTGGATTTTAAAACGCATCGTGTTTATTGTCTTTAATTATTTTTTACATTATACTAGATGTCTTTCATGGCTTATGTATTTGGTTTTTTTTTTTTCTTTTGACGTGGAGTTGTGTGACACAGTAGCTAATATTTAAAGTCAGGCCGTTAGAAAATGACACCATATTTACGCACCAAATTAAAATTCGCAAAACAGTACTTTTTAAAAGAAAAATTCTCATAAACTGCTGCCAAACTGTTTCTGCTAAGCAGGGGCCATAAATGCATGTTGTCAATCGAAGACAGGGGCTTTCTGCTGGATCAAATCCACCGTCATTGTATGGGCCTAACCTCATTTCAGGAGGGCTTGAATTACTTTGTTTTGGGAGGGGGGTGAATGTTGCCTTTCAAAATGGAGGGCAAATTAACCAGTTAACCATTTTATGGGATAGGCGATACAAAGAGCGAGGCGGGTTCAGAGAATTCCCCCTGCCACACGGAAGATGCTGTTTGAGCCCGTCAGCCGCTGTCCTTTGTCCGCGCTGTCTGCTTTGCACGGCGGGGCCTTTGGAGGAGCTGAGGGGAGAAATGAACCGTCACCTCCTTCAATTAACCCACTGAAGGCTTATTAAATGCACCTCAGTTGCCATTTGAGAGCTCAAAGGGCTGCAGAGTGACAAAGCAGGAGCAGATAATTTATCGATTTAGGTGTTGTTAACTCCCTGCGGTACTAATTATTGACAAATCCATTTAGAAGAGCTGGTGAATGCTCAATACGCTCTGATTCACATGCACTCTGCGTCATTTTTCACGAATTCCCACGTCACTAACAATGTTATGAGCTATTTTCAGAGTGCATTAAAATTTATGCGACAATCGCATGTCTGTGAGGATGAGTTTTAATTTTTTTTTTTACTTGTAGCGTTTATAGATCTCAGTGTAAAGGGCGCTAAATGCAGTTATCCCAGTTTTAGTAATAAAGGACAGCTGACTTATCGTTTAAAGGCTGGAGCTGCTGGTTTTTAACGTGGAGTTACTCTAAACTTGAATTAAAGCTCTTATTGAATTACATCTGATCCTTTTCTGCTCTGTTTTTCCAGTGCGCCTCTGCATGCGCGCGTTTAGCCCTTTTTACGCACTGACCAATGGCGGTTCAACTCCTGATACTGATACGGGGTTTTTTCCCCCTTTCTCCTCTTTTTTTTCCTTTTCTTTCTCCCAGGTAAAAGTGTGGTTTCAGAATCGAAGGACGAAGTTCAAGAGGCAGAAGTTGGAGGAGGAGGGCTCGGAGTCCCAGCAGAAGAAGAAAGGTTCGCATCACATAAACCGGTGGAGACTGGCGACTAAACAGGCGAGCCCGGAGGAGATCGATGTCACTTCGGACGATTAAAAACAGACTTTATATGTACACACACGCATATATAAAAGCGCCTGAATGAAGGAGGACATGGATAAAGGATGCCGTGTAGAGACAATGAGAGGGTACTGAGCCAAAGTCAGATTTGAGATCTCCGGAGGTCTGCAGCTGAGGGTGAGACCCACCTGGCTGGCACTGCTGCCACCACGCGTCTCTGTCGCTCCAAATGACCCCGGAAAGAATGACTGACGCGACCCCAGCCCACGTACCCGAACCCTTCCACGCACCACCACTACAGACCCCCACACCTCCATCTAATTTTCTCTGATTCACATTGAACATTTGCACTTGAGAGGTTTTCCTTTCTCTCTCTCTCTTTTTTTTAACGTTTCCACTCAAGATACCAAAACACCAAACTGCTTTTGTAAAACTTGAATTTGCATGGTCTAGTATTTTTTCCGGTAGTTATTATAATTTGACAGGTTTTTTTCGCGCCCCCTCAAACCAAGAAAAAAAGAGGAAACCTCAGTTTTGTTTTAACTCTATTTTCGAACTGAGAGATGTCGTGCTTCTTCCTTTTTACAAAGTGTGCAGTCTTTAATTAATGATTCTCGTGTAAAAGTGATTGTGAAAACATATGAAGTCATAGTGTTTTTTTTTTTCAAGAAAAGAGATCAAAAATGAATTTTTATGGAAAAAAAAAGAATCTTTCTAAAAACGGAATCCGACCACAGATCCAGTACCTAAAGGGAAGGTGTCCGGACATTCCTTTAACCTATAGAGCTTTACAAATGTGTCGCTGTGGCCCCGAGCAGGCTTCTGTCAGGACTTGACCCTCCAGTGAAAGTTGCCACGAAGGACTAAAACGCAAGAATTTGACGGGAAAAATCAAAAAGAACTTTAAGCACTGAGCGTATTCCATGTACAGAAAAAAAAGTTAATGCTTCTGTTCAACCTCTTTTACAGAATGTAAATAATTTTTGTGGTTGTGTTAAGTTTGCTACAATTTTAACACAAAGTATACTTCCAAGAAGTATGTAATTGTCAATATTTTGTCAATAAAGTTTTATCAGTATGTTGCGCGCAGTAAAAGTGCAGGCTTTTGCTTCTGTGGAGCAAGAGAGAGAGAGAGAGAGAAGACAAAAAAATGACGCTTGTTTCGTAGCAGTGCTGGAAATGTAGAAGCGAGCTTTGCAAGAGGTGACTCTGGGACATTTTGGAGAACCGAGGGAGTATAATGCTGCGTGCTCCTCAGCCTGAGCGCGCTGCTCGCCTTTATTTTTCTGGGGCTGCAGCGTCTGCTGCGCTCCGGCTACAAAGAGCCTCCACAAGCTTTTGTGAAAGTGCAAATCAGTTTGGGCAATTATCATGCGAGTAATATGAGTTGGGGGAGAGAGGGGAAGCATTGCCCAGTGGTCCACTTTAATCTCTTAATCCACAGATCCAAGGGGGCTTGGTTGGACATAATTTAGTACAATCTGACTACCCCTCACGACGCGATAAGGGAAGGTTGCAATGTGCCGCAAAAATGGGATCTTTGTTTAAAATCTTGTCTTGCGGGCTCCATCGGGCTGCTGCTGGACGGGAACATTAAAGGACTTCTGTAGGAGCCTGTGAGCTCAGCTAAAAAATACTATTTACAGCAGGAAATGATTCATTAAAGCGCAAACAAACGCGCACAGCAGTTCAAGTTTAAGAATTTAGACTAATTAAACCTGATTAGCTTTTTTTCTTATAAATTCGTAAAGCACAAACCAAACTTGAATTTTTTTTAGTTATTTGTTTAATTGTTTCATGAAATAAAAATAGCTGTTTTTGCATAAAGGGAATTCTTAATCATTCCGTAAATTATAACAGCAATAAAAAAATCTAGAGAGAATACCATTAGCTTTGGAAAAAAAAAGGAAAAACTAAAAGCTTTATTACAAACCCAGCTTTGAAATAGGGGGGATTAGAGGACTGAAAGGGTCCCACAATAGTTAGAAGAAAAGGTTTCATGCTAATGAGGTTAATGCCCTTTGTATCTCCGGACTCCACAACTTCATTACTCCTATCTCGGGCAACACCGAGCGGCTCAGAGCTTCACAATCCACTCGAGCTTTTCCCTACCCTGCCTATAAAGAAGGATTTGATAGCAGTCCTGTTCAAACTAGATAATTATATCTTTTCAAGTTGGAATTAAGATAAAGAAAGTGCAGTGGAGGCGGCGAGCCTTGATCCGCCGCAAACAAATTCGGCGCACTCTGTCCTCCCCCCGCACCGCCGCTCTGTGTGCGCCTGTTTGGACACACAAGACACACACAGGACAGGCTTCTCATTAGAGCCTGGCACCATTTGATTAAATTAAACGCATTTAATTTTCACCTTAAGAAAAAATCTAAAAAAAAATAAATAAATAAAGAATAATATCATTTAATGATGAAATAATATTTATTCCGACCGTCGTTTTCTTGTATGTTTTCAAACAAAACTGCAAGTGACCATTTCTTCGCAAAATGCCTATTAAAATTAGAAAATGTCCTAAAAACCATCTTCAGTACAGCCAACTGAACATCAGGTGAATAGCAGCATTTGAGTCAACTCTCACATATATCACGCGGCAAAGATATAGATTCATTTTTCACGTTTGGAAAATTCCACGGGCACTCATTAGAGGACGGTCAAGCGCAATTTGAGACTAAGGCCACATGAATATAATTGCTTTGGACGGGATTCAAGCAGTGTGTGCGCGTTGTGAAGTGAAGTAGGCCCTCTCACATCAGATCCGTCTCTCAGACGCTCTAACTGCGCGTAAAGGGCCGACCGCGGGGCCCATCGGTGACCCGCTTATCAAAACTTAAGCTGCTCCGCTCGGTCCAGGAGCCCAACTCCCCCATAAATCATCACAGCTCCGGGAACATTTGATTATTCCTCAAATGTTCGCAACCGAGCCAGTTTGCTCGTTTCTGCATTAAACATTTAGTCCTCAACCTGAAATGATTATCCTTCGCTAAAAAGAGTAGCCGGCCCCTATCAAGTGACCCCGCTGACCCAAAACCTCTAATCTGCAATTAGCAGGTATAATTACGTCCGCTGACACTAGTAATGCGAATGGTGGCCGAGGGAGGAAATACAGCGCCAGTAACAGTGCGCAAAGTCAATAATTGATCGAGCTGGAATCTCTTCAGTAAGTTGGGAGAAGTGGCGTTTGAAAGGATGGCTTTAGATGGTTTGTCAACATGTGCAGGTGGGGTTTTATTCCATCCCACCAGGGTACATTGAATGTGCGTGAGGTGGCACCTGTGGGCCGACCCCTGTCACAAAACCACGTCATGTCTAACTTGATCTGTCCTGTTTCACAAATTGCCTCTGAAATGGATCCTTGAAAGGAGAGAATCCACCCAACACAACTCCTCCGGCCTTGACATAAGGTGCAGCGATAAATATACAAGACTAATGGGCAATTACCATACAATCACTCTTCAAATAGCTTACATAATAATAAATTAAACATCGCTGCCGCGTATTCAGTTTCTTTCTTTATTATTAATAACGAAGGAGGGGCGTCTGCAGCCACGATGTGCTCTCGTGATTATGTTTTCCAAACGCAGCAACTTCCAATTTGCCATCGGGAGAAGTCGGCGCTCATGTCTCCGACTAGCTGGCCCACTGTCTTTCTGCTGCCACGAAGGCATCCGTGGAGGCGCGAAAACACAATTCACCACCCAGTTTTGGATCCGAACTTCTTTCCAATTTAGATTTTGAAGGAGATGACGCATTTAAGTGCGTGATTACGCAGTCTCTCACACGGGCAGTGTGCTGGCCTGGTGCGTTCAGTGACATAAAAGGGCCGAGGAAAAACCTTTTAGCAGGCATACTCTGAAATAACGATAATAATAATAAAAATGATTATTACCAACAGCGTCAGTAACATTTCAAGGTGTTTCAGCGTTAATGAATTCAGAGCTGCTTTACAGCTTCTAGATAAACACAGAGGAGCTGTCTGGCACTCAAAATGGGATTGTTAGATGAAAGAAGTCAAGAGCTGCATTACAAGCTGCTCTGTCACACGCACGCGGTTTCCCTCTCCCGCTCCTTTACTCACGTTCAGTGAGGCCACCACACAGTCATCCTATGATCAAGAGATGCCAGCAAATGACCAATAAGATATCAGAAACCCTCATTTTTCTCCATTTTTACACGTGAATATTTGTCCTTCTGTCATGTTAATTTATTTGTTTATTCAGAGTTCACAGATACCTCCAGCACCTCTCTGAACTGGGCCTGCAGCCACCACAGCCGGACACAGCTTCACGTAGTCAATTTTAGAGGTTTTTAGGGCCTTTATTAGCCGTTTTCACCCCCTTCTTATTTTCATTGTCAGTAATAGTAAACATCTATTTTGACTGCATTAATATTCCTCTGACCTGTTCTGCAATCCAAGAGATTCCATGTGTTTATTTTCTTTAACGGCACAGGGGGCAATTTGGGCTGTAATTTTCTGCAGTTTCATTTGCATATAAGTGTTTCCCACACACCCAGCTCTGAAGAGAGCAATTGTCGACCCCCCTGTCCTCTGAAGTTCCAACCTCCAAACATTTTATAGGTTGTATCTGAAACCAGCATTTCCCTCAGCGCGCTAATGTGTAACATATGGGGGACTGTACACCTGATAAAATACCTCAGGGGCCCTGCAGTTTGGAAAATCCTCAATTCACTCTCTAAATAAAACAAACAATGGCCTCACTAAATATATCACATGTGCCTGCTGAACTATTTTGTGTCTCTTGACCTGTGAGTCCCCTCCCTCATCATCACCACTTATCTGTGCCATGATACAACCTGCAGGTACTTCTTTAAAAAAGAAAAAAAAAAGATCAGATTTGATATTCTGCAGCCCAGGCTGCTCTGGTGTGTTGTTTTGTTAAAGCGACCTCTTCTTTTGTCCCTGTGATGTGTCCTGTCAGAACGCAATCACATCTGATGAAATGAGCTCACACCTGAAGCCGGAGTTGTGCTCTGCCGTTTCATGCGGCTGCAGTCGGAGGGGAAATGGAAAATAACATGTGCTGTTGGGCCGACAGGTGAAACTGGGGGCACCTGTTCCTCTGCCCCTGCTTTGCACATGTGCTGAGCTTTGCTGTGTCTCCCCCTCTTGGTGGCTGGGAGGGAGGAAAATCTGGCCCCCAAAAACATGAAATATCAGGTTTCTTCTGGCTGAGTCTGACAGCAGTTGAGTGTGTAGTGTCTGGAAAACGCAGCAGCATAAAAAGCTAAAGTGGTGGTTTCAGAGAGGGGCTTGTGCACGCTCAGATAGAGAGTGGCGCTTTGCTTTTCCTCCTTCGTTTCAGCACAAGAGTCAACTCAGCCTGGGAAATGTGTCGAAAACGGAACTGGGGCTCTTTGAGTGTTTCATTAAGTGATTTCAAAAACACTAGTTAAAAATATATATATAACAGGAATTTAAATGATATGGCCAGCTTTTCTGGTTTAACATTTGATAAATCATTAACAAGCAAGATTAAGAGAAAGTCTGTATCATCTCTTACAAGCAGGACATGAACGTGGAAAAAATTTAAAGCAGGATTAAAATCTCTTCCAGCAGACTGTTAGTTTCTTAAAAGTGACGTAGTTTAAAAGTTTATAAAGATTCCTGCTTTTCGTAGGATCCACAAAGTTCCAAAGGATAATAAATTCAATTCAAGCAGTTCATCACAAACAATGCAAAAGTCCAACAATAACGCAATAAAATAAATCTATGCATGGTTACAAAACACAACACATCACTCTAAGATGTTATTTTTATTATATTTTTTAGACACAGTTAAAAAAATTCTAAAGTATCTGATTATATTCATCTGTGAATTCAATATACTTTTTTTTTAGAGATGTGTAAAACAATAATAAAAAGAGAAATCTCACATCAAAGTTAACCTGCACCTTTATATTCAGTGATATAAAATATTAACATAAATATGACATGTTTTTAAAACACATTTATCAAAGTTTAATACATTTATTTTACTGTTTTTTTCACATTTCCAAAACCTAAGGAAAGCACAAAAGCAGAGGCCAGATCACTGAAGACACACTTACAACAAGCAGCTTTCATAAAACAAAGAATGTGATTTCATTTTGACACTTGTGGTGACTTTTACACGTTTGAGCATGTGCTCATCCGACTTCCACGTCAACTCATGCGACAGCCCTTCTTAAAGTCCTTTTTTAGCCTTTTTAACATGTTAATAATAACAGGGGTTGCATGTGCATCTCTGGCGTGTGGGCAGACGGGTGGGTATCTCTGAATTTCTGGTCTTTCCACTGGAAAAAAAAAATCCCATTTGATTAAATAGTCTGTGAGCCTGTTTCAAGAAATTGGACATCCTCATTGTGGCCAAAAAACACCGACTGCGTGCTGGGAAACGCTAGACTAGAGCCCTGGTTTTGTATCACGAGCAAAGGCCACAACAGATTAAAGGCAGGTCTGATGCAAGGCTTGAAAGAAATGCAAACAATATGAGGCTGGAAAATGGAGGAGATGGTTTATGTTTGTTACTCTTTTCCACGGACGGCAGATGTTCTTGAATTCCCTGTCGTAAAAGAGTGCGGCCATGTGTTTGAAATGTGTTACAGGGAAATGCTCAGCGAGCTGAAGTGTCTGAAACCCAAACACTGACATGTTTAAACAATGCATAAAGAGAATAGGAGGCGTTTGGCTATTTGATCCCAGGATAAATGTGTGGTTTCAGTGTGGCTGCTTGGAGCATTGCTTGACAGGCTGTGTAAATGATTGGTAGCAGTAATTCAGCCTGTGACATCTATTATAGGCAAATGAACAACTTAGCACCTTCACAGAGAAACTAACCCAAATTGCACTTGCTGATCATTCACTCACAACGTCCTTCTGCTAGACTGCACAGCTTAGCCACTGAGCAGAGGGATGCTAACAGCATCCACAGAACTGAAGCTTCTTTCTAATTAACACCAAACATAACTACTTGATAGGGTGTATGTAAGCATAAGGCGAAATAACGACTCCTCCAGAAGCAGCAGCCGTCTCCTTGTAGACACCAGGAGACTTTGAAGTCCTGACCAGTGATGGTGAGGACCTCTCCAGCAGCGACAGTCGTGCAGGGCTCCATTATGCATCGGTGCTTCAGCTGACTCTGGCTGGTGCTAACGCTCACCGCTCCGCCATATAATTGCATGCAGTGTGATCATATGAACTCTAAATGCAAGGAGTCCAGGGGAGTGAGTGGCAGCTGACTTTGAAGCGGCGTGATGTGTGATAGCCTACGATGGCGTTCTCAGGAGAGCGTTTCTGGACAGCAGCAGCCGTGGGAAACGGAAACAAGGTAATGGAAATTTGTGTCTCTAAAAGACAATTACTACGAGAGGTAAAGATGCAGCACGCAATCCTGTTGCAGCTTTTGCCCCCCACCCCCCATTTTTTAGAGTGAGCTATAATGGCAGCTGTTCGCATAAGTGCTGCAGGTTAGTTTGTATTTGGAGGTGAGGACATGGCAAATCAGACCACTTCACACATGAAAGGCAGCAGTAGGTCAATTTAATTCTCTGTGCCTCTCTTAACCTGGATCTTGCTGTCCTTTTATGGGGACTCCAGAGGCTAGTTAAAAGGTGTCTGATTCTCGCCATGAATCTAATTAGATCTCCGACTAAGGTCTTAACATCTACTTTGAAAAAAAAAGAGAAAAAAGGAGAAATGCATGGAGGAATAAGGTGCTAAAGCTCATGGCCCTCGCCTCCTCTGCACCTTGGCCCGAGCTGTCCCCCTCTCCCTCCTTTTCCAGAGGAAAACAAAGTCCTGCCGGCTAATGAAGTTTGTAATTAAGAAGATTCTGACGGGCTGAATGAGTAATTAGGACGAGGTTTCTCAGGGGTGTTAATGGTGGTCAGGCTCAGTGGAGCACAGGCTGAAGAGAGCACTCTTTTATACCTCACCAGGAACGGAAACAGACAGTTTTTTTTTTCTTTCCTTTTGCTTGAATAAGCAGGCTACTTCTCCTTTAATGCACTTGTTTTAATAATAACAATAATAATAACAATAAAAAAGCCATGCAGCAGATTTGTTATGACGTTAGAGATTAGAAACATATGAGACACGTGAAGTGAGGGAAAACTGGAGAAGATGCCCTTGTTGCTTATTGCTTCCAGATTCTGTTTATACATGTCTAGAAGAAACACCACTGCATCTTCATCCTAACTAATTTGCCACAGATTTCTGATGTGCTATGAAATCAGATATAATTTGAGGCAAATGGCTGCGGGACAGGACCACGCTCTGTTCTCGGTGTAGACATCTCCGTTCTAATTATCACATTCACTTCAGATTGGTTGACTGTGCTGCTGATAAAGAAAGTTCACCTGGCCTCAATTAACTATATTTATCTCAGATTATCCCTCCATGAGATTTCTGCTCTGGCAAAAAGATTAGCGTTATTAAGAGTCGCATATGCAGGATGAATACATTTTCAGACAAAGTGACATCTCGTAAAAAGGAGAAAATTAAATCAATGAAGTGGGGGAAAAGGAAGAAGCCGCACGTTCTTGAGCCTCTCCAGTCACACGTATTTTTTTTCTCCCTCTAGCTGTAATATCACACTTTGCATCCCCCGACTGACTCTTTTCACGTGGACAACAAACTGAAAATTAAACGTGATATTTCAAATTTGCGTCGAGCGTTGAGAGCTATTAAACCAGCAACAATCTGGCACATATGTGAAACAGAGCGCTTTACTACATCTGAGGCAGACAGCAGCAGGTTATAGTGTCCACAAACTGATTTCTTTGACAAACTCTGTCTTTTCAGAGGGGGATCTCTTTTATCTCAGGTTAACCTCTCTGTTCTCTAAAATCATTTGCACGTTTCCACTGGGAAGTGTCCTGCTGAGAGGCACAACACCTGGGCTTTGAACCCGTGACCTCACATCTGAGTGCTCTTGACGAAGCCCCCACTGCCTCCCGGTCAACTGGAGGATCAGCGTGGACAGACAGACCCAAAACTCTTCATTTCCTTTTTCGCCTGTAACCAACCCTTCCTGAACTTAAAAAGAATGATACCTGTGTTTCAGGTAATACGATCAACATAACCAAGGTATGACCTTTGTCAGGACAAGCCATGTTTTTACTGTATTGTGAATAAAATGCCAGAAGGAAAAAGAAAAAACACGAGGAGGGTTTCAGTAACATTCACTTCATAGCTTTTGATGTGGTCATCCTTTTTTCTTTTTTTTTTTTAATACAGATTTTCAGAAATAATAAAAGTGACTTTAAAGCAACATCATTCCAAGTTTATCCACTTTATTGCCAGTTTTTTTGTTTTCTTAGGCTTGCCCTCACAGACACGGAGGGCTAAGACGGATCTCGGCTGCAGACTCATTACAGGTTAAGTAGAACAGGTGTTTGTCAGCTCCAGGCAGACCTACGTGGATGCAACCTTTTCATGTAGACTACTTCCTCACACATTAGTCTTCAGCCAAATTGCTCTGAGTGGAGGCCTTGCCCAGCCCATCCCTCATCGTCCAACGTGACCTCTCTCCCCTCCGTGCTGCAGGCAGGGCTGGAGATAAAAAAAAAGCTGAAAACCGGCTCAAGGAATCCTAAATATTAGAGGTTGTAAATCAGCCCCCAGTGGCCTATGAATAGCAATTATCTTTTTCACACTAATAAATCCCCCTAGCTGCAGATAAGATGGTTTCCTTTCCCAACCTGGAGTAAAAACAGGCAAGTATTGAGCAAGCAAAGTTGGGAGGGGTGTAGCAAATAATTCAGCGCTCTTTAGCTGTGAATTACATTGAAAAAAAACATGCAGTTTTTTGTTCTGATGATGCACAGTATATATATATATATATATATATCCTGCATGAACCGAGACGGAGCCGGCACACGATCGCAGCACTTCAGGAATTCAGATGGCATCAAAAAGCAAGCCGGATCTCTTATCAGCCTTATCAATACCTGCTAAACACAATTCACTTCAGTGCACCGTGACTTGTGGCTGGTAAAAGTGGCGAGATTTCCTGAAAATGTCACCGGAGGAGTGGAGGCAACGCAGTGAATGATATCAAGGTTAGACTGATGTGATACAAACGTTTTTTGATTTTTATCGAGGACCGATCAACGCGGGTAAAGTTTGGCTGTTGTGGTGCACTCGAGCCGCTTAAACCGACTTCCTTTCAGCCAAAACTACAAACGTGACTTCCCACCTCCTCTGCCTGCTGTTCCCATTGAGAGCAAATTTGCTGCACCCTTGCACTCTGCTGGGATTTAAAAGACTTAATGGTCAGAGAAAAACACAGCAATCAGCAGCTTTTCTCCCTCTTTAAGGTGGATGAACTCCTATTCCACGTAAAGACTCGAGTTAACCTCATTAAGCTCGCTCACACACAAGATACATAATTATCCCTGAGAGGATAGCAAGTGCTAATACAAATTAGAAAGATAATTAAGCTACTGAGACTGGCCATTGCATCTCCTGGAGCTTTAGACCCATAAAACCAATATGGTGAATTAGAGCCATTGTTTACAGTCACAACAGGGGCCTTTCACCAGTGGCCATGTTTATTAGCCATCTTGAATAACCCGGGTTCAGTTTTGTGCTCTTCGTTTAGTTATATATGATATCGCTTGTAGATTCGGAGCACACCTAGCTCAGGTGGTTGTGTTTGAACAGGATCATGTGAATTCCTCTCTTTTCAGGGTCGGACTCAAAAAGCCCACACCATTCCTGCTCCTCCTGCAAGCAAAGAACCCTGGGAGTCTGTTTGAGAGGGCTGCCTTAAGGCGCTCATAAAAATTCAGTCTAAATAACAATTCGCTTCTGAAGCGTGCAGTGCATTTTGTCTTCTCAGTAACAAGGCAGTTTAGTGTCCCAGAAAGTCTCACTGCTACTTCAAAGATACCTTAAACGCCTCCTCGAGCAAGAGGAAACATTTCCGCCTTTTGCCTTTGCAAAACGCTCGGTCACACAGGAGCAATAAATCTGGCCGATTCTTTTTTCATTTAATTTTTTTACATTCCTTATTAGATCATATGATACCCGAACACCGGAGTAAAGTCTCAAACTGCTCCGGCCTCCGCACCCCAAACACACACGAGCGCCGGCCTCTCTCTCCGCAGCATTTGTGATTTAATCAGGGCTGAACTTCTTGGGTGAAAATATGTCAAGAGAAAAAGATAAGTACGCACAGCTGGATGCGTTTTAGAGTGTAATTCCCCTTTGTCATAGGAAGAGCACACGCCGTGTAAGGCTCAAATGAACATGCCGCTGCATCTGAGAGAACCAGAGCAATTGTGGGGAAATTGTTCCACAGACATCAACTTTAAAAATGCAGCAAAACAGCTTGTGAGAAGAATTTGGCCATGCACAGAGGCCAGTTTTCTTCTTTCTTTTTTTTTCTTTCTTGGGTTAGGGGAAGTTTGAAGACGAGGAGCACGCCGCTGGTTGGGTGCCAGCTCTGCCTCCTGTGGTTTCACGCATAACAACCTTGCATGTGCACAGCTCTAAGTAAAGCATTGATTTAAGAGGGTACTTCTTCTTTCCACAGCTTTGGCAAAACAAGCTCCTATGTTTGGATAGACCCTGTAAGCAGCTCACTGACCTGAGCAATGGGTCAGATTAAGTTAGACCCCCACCACCACGTCCATCTCCACAGCCATCCCTTCCTCCTCCTCCTCCTCCTTTTCCCTTTTCGACCCGGCGTAGCATGAGGAAAGGGAAAGTGCTCTTCGGGGCGGGCAGGCCTGCCAGCCAGGTCAAGGGAGTTGCTCAGGAAAACAGGAAACTGACAAGAGAGACAAATGATAGGTCTCACCCAAACACGGGTGTGTAACCAGTTTGCCAAAAAGGCTGATGGTCCATAATTGCTGCAAGGGTGATACTTAAAGCGTCTCAGAGTGATACACGTACTGTGAGATTTCATTTCGAAATGAAGCCATTTTCCTCGAGCAATTACCACAACTCTGTCTATCCTCTATAACTAATTTTCCACGGTCTACCGCTGAGTTGTGGTTGTTGAACTCGATGTGCCCGGAGCGGTCCCGGTCCAGGTAAATCTGTAACCACAGAAGCCAGTCTGTAATGAGCCCAGGATAATAACCAATAAAGGAGCTCTTAGAGTTTGTCATAAACGCAACAAAATATCTGCTCTGGTCCACAGTTGAAAGACACATTAACTCTGAGTGTATTTCACTGGAAAACCAGAAAGCAAACATTGTGACATGGCAACAGTCTGAACTGATATTATCTATTGACCCTGCCGAGAGACTGTTCACAAAAAGTTGGTTATATATTTTCTCAGGACAAGCTGGAAGAAGGATTGTGTGTATGTGAGAGAGTGTGTGAGTGTGCGTTCGTGTGTGCGTGCCGAGCGGAGAAGCTGCTTTTGGCTACAGGCAAAGATAAGCAAAGGGGAGTGGAGGTGGTGGGAGGGACACAATGAAACGGGCCAGGCAATCAGGGAGCGATCTAAGGCGGTGTTTAGTGGTGCTGTAAGATCTGCTAAACTGGCCCTAATTTCCCCTGTTGTAGGAGATGTGTGAGTCGAGGTGGAAAGGGGCAGGAGGAGGGGTGGCCTTTGGTCTGTCAGCGTGGAGTTAATCTGAACCTGGGGCAGCACGTTCACTTTTGATGGAGGCCAGAGATAGGACGACAAAGCGGCAGAGGAGTGCTGGGAGGATGAAAGATCACCCACACCTGCGAGGGGCTGCCGAAAGTTACAACTCACTCAAAGAGGCCTCTCTGCTGCTGCTCCATTTGTCAAGGGTGATGGGGCAATAGCAGCGAGAGCTCCAGTCCATTTCTGTTTTCACTAGTGGCTCATCATATGACCTCACCGCCACGGGATAAAGATTACAATAATTTGTCTTTTCAGTAAATCTTTTCCAAATAAACTGCATGTAGTTTCAACATGAAAAAAAATCATAAAGATACATATTTATCTGTAAAGGAGTCGTGAATGAAGTTACGCTGCGCTTCACACGCTCTAGCGCTCATGGTGACCACATTAAACAGACATGTTACAGGGGACCAAATCCATATTTGAGTCATCATGGCATCTTTTTTGGTTTCAAAAGGTGTCTGCTGACAAAATCCCCCATAATCCTCCTTTGAGAGAAATATGAAGCGCCACCCCTTAAGGTTTTCCCCTCTGACCTTGCATCTTCCTCCCATGCACCGTACAATGAATCAGCAACATCAAAAGCTTTTGATTAACTTATAAAAGCAGAATGATTAAAGATCTGCTCTTTCTTTGCACCATAAAACACAGAGATCCAAACCAGAGAACTCCGACTCCACAAACCAGGCCATCAAAAACAATTATCATTGGCAATAATTTACCTACTGCAAGCACTGAAAGTACAATTTCATGCAGTTTGGAAAAAAAGAGGGAAAGAGGATTAACACACTGTCTAAATCAATAATTGTGTCAGGGTAAGAAATGCTTTTCCCGGGGCAGGTGCAAGATAAATGTTGGTGTATTAGTTCGGAGTCCAGGCTCTGTTCTTTGTTAAAGTCAGCAACAATAAGGTCATAAATGTGTTATGGCTCCAGTCGTGCTGAATGCAGAATGACTGCAAGAGCAGACTTCCAGTGAGGAAGAGAGGGGAGCATTAATCCCCCTCCTCCGTCTGTTTCATCTGGCCTTTCTGCTCCCCGCCGGAGAAACGCTCCTGCCTCAGCTGGCAGCGTGGACTGCGCCCAGAGTACACCACATCTGGATCTGAGGCTGACGAAGGGCTCGTGCACGTGAGCGCGCCTTACATAAATAGATGTCGGACAGGTGGGCAGCGCCACGTGCACGGACATATTCTCTGAACCGTGCCCTTCTGCGTCTCGACACGACTGGGTGAATTCCCAGGCAGAGCTACCTGCTCATTAACAAAAACATATGGAGAGGTAAAGAATCATAAAGATTTTGTTTCCGCTGCCTCGGCGTCCCACTGAGACAAAAGTATCAACTGAAAGTCAGAGGATGGGAGTATTCTGCGGGACGGCAAATCTGTAAATTATTACCCAGACAAGAGGAATAAGTATCCCTCCTCAAGAAAACAAGCCAAGCCCCCAGATGGAAATGAAACTGCTTATGTCCAACATGAGTGTATCTTAAATGAGTCATGTTAATCATGCACTCATCCTAACATATTGAGATGTTTTACAAGCTTTGCTTTGCTTTGACATTTCTGCTAGACGCATTACCTTCCCAATCTGTGACGCTGCATGTGCTGTAAACTCGTATGTGGAATATTTTTGTGGAGTGTGGTTTGGATTTTCATGCTTTTCAGGCACTTACAATTCACTTTCCATATGTCCGCCTGTGCTTTGCAACCGCCGGGAGATTCAGAGGGATGAGCTTTTCTAATGAGACTCACCTAAAAACGAAACAAAATTGACCAAAGGAGACCTGGAGATGGACAAGCCTGGTGTTAAGCTTGAGGCTGTCACTGAGGAGATTGTGAGATAAAAGGGGAGAATTCCTGCAAAAAAACTAACAGGTCAGGGGATATTCACGTTATAATGACATAGTTTTGTGAAAAACAAATGAACCGGCAATTCATAAATCACTTTTCACACCCTGGGCCAATTAAGACGGCTTGAAATAACATCAAGAGCTGATGGATCTGTCCTCACCCTTAACTGTGGAAGTACGAGCACTCATTGTCCTGCTGTTTAGCAGCATGTGGCCAACAGCAGTCATACAAGAGAGCTTTGTAGCTAAAAATAATGGGCACATCTTCAACCTTCTCGCCCTTTACACCTGCAAACAATGTTCTCAGTTATAAAGTGGATGAAGTGGTGTTAGCAAGAAACAAGCATGCTCCAGACTGAATCACCTGTGAGAGCCACCTCATTCTGTCTTCTGTCAACATTTTTTTTTTTTTGTCCATTGTGATTGGGAACTGGTGATGCTAGCTTTGAGAAAGTGTTGCTGGGATATTTCGCCACACGAAGGGAAGACCAATTGTGCGTGCTGCACCATCTCTGCAGGGATTAGTGGTGCCATTAAGTGGCGATGAGTTGCGGTGGGGGAGCCATATCCCCGGCTCCCTCATTAAACCGCCGGCAGCTGCCCTTTTTCACAGCCGCTGTACTGTACCATCAGCACCCTCACAGCACACACAGTGGCAGTCTGGGACCCTTGACCCTCATGAAACCTCTGCTGGAAGCTTTAAGAAAGTTTAATTACTGGCTGTTTTAAGAAAAACACTGCATTTTCTTGTGTTTTTATGCACAGTTGATGCAATAATAGCATTTTTTATAGTTTTATAATTACATTGATGAGAGACAACGTTAAAAAGATGCAATGAAATATGGCTGATTATAGAAAATCCAAAACTAACCATGTGAATTCAGGCTGATTTCTTTGTTCACACATTATGATTGCCACAATAAAAAAACCCTCCAGGAACAGTCTTTATTCTTATACACACTGATCCTGTCGTGTTTTAATCTCTTACAAAAATGAACTCTTTGACTTGTGTTTTAGGTGGAGATGAGGGACAACCACCTTCAACAAAAGACAGCCACACAAGAAGTTCCACTATCTGAGTGCTTTCACTCAAATTTGCAAAGATTTCAAAAGGAATCCATAAATATTTCTGAGATCTAAACACCTTTTGAACAGAGGAGACAGAGGTGTGTTCAAACACCTGCCCGAGGCGGTGGGGCAGAGACACGTTGCTCTGCTGACAGAGGAAGGAGGATGGTAGGTGGGACCGTCAATAATGACAAGCTGTCCTTCTGAAAACACCCACCTTTGTGAAGTTTGTCATTTCCTAAAGGCATAATACATTTCTGGAAGCTACAAGTCTTCTTTTGAATGCTTGACTTTATTTATACTCAGGGTTGGTGGATTTTACACTCTTTAAAGGCGCTCAAGGATCCCCAAAATTGGTCTCAGTACTCCCAGAAGAGAAGAGGTTTACTATTGTTATTTCAGTTATTTCTTAAACTTACATTTGTTGTCTTTTAGAGACAAGCAAAAAACAAAATCAACCATGGAAACAATCATCAAGTTGCCCAGATTCGCTTCATTATTTGCCCATCTTGGTCATCATATATCATTTCATGATGAACCAAGTCAATATCACATGACCATTAATGGAAAATAATACACACATGCACATTAACAGCAGTGTACACAGCAACAAGATTTTCCGGTCATTTTCACTTGTATGTGCATGTTACTGAGTGTGAATGGCTGTGTGATATGATTTGCAATATACAAAGTGTGCAGAGAGATTTAAAGACAAGAATGAGGATACAGATTAATTTCATTTTCCAAAAATGTTTATGTTCACTGAAAAAAAGAGAATTTTTTACCAAACTTAAATTAATTGGTTCAGTTGGTAACAAGCAAATTAAATTCATTCAACTTAAATGAACATAACTCACCAGGTATGATGTGAACTTAATTCACTGAACTGTTACCAATTAAATCAATTCATTTGTTTGTTAGGAATTCTCTTTTTTAAGTGTTCCACTGGTGGATTAAAAACAATCTTCTTTTGGTTGACAGGACAAAGATGAAAGGAAAAAGAATGAACATGGTGAGAAAGAAGACAGGGAGTCAAAATCACGTTTCTTTTTAGCCTCAGAATAAATACTTGATGTATGAGAGGAAATGCTTTTGCATGACTAACATGGTGAGTGCACGATCTGATACCCATCTATATGGACTTGACTTGTAGGTAACATTCTTTAGGTCTTAGCAAAGACTCTTTATCCATCCATTCATCTATTTTCTATACCCCCTGAATCCATTACTGGGTCACGGGGTCTGCTGGAGCCATTCCCAGCCCATTGCAGGCAAGAGGCAGGGGTACACCCTGGACAGGTTGCCAGTCCATCACAGGCAAAGACTCTTTCTAACTTGCTAACTGTGGCTCAGTGTGTATAACCGCCACTTCAGCTTGGAAGTAACAAATTAGAAACCAACTGAGTTCCCTGTGCTGAATATCCACAAAAATGTTTAAGTTTGTATGAATTTATTCATTTACTTCCAGTAAAACAAAACCACACTCTGCTCATTTCACAAAGGCATGGCTGAGGAAGAAGAGGACATAGGTACCGGACTGACCGGTTCCAACAGAGGTATGAGGAGAACTTTGAGACGAAAATGGAGACAAAACTGGTCCTGTACTATTGCACACCCTGAGACAAGTCTGCTGGGAGAACAGGGCACATTAACAACCGAAATACGATCATACATATATGGATATAGGGAAATTTGAGTTTAAGTAAATGTGAGCATTTACAAGTGGTAAATATCCTATTGGATTTATACAAATGTAGAAGCTTAAATATTACATGCTCAATCTGCAGGGGAGACACAAGCGCACACACACACAGACACACACACACACACACACAATTGTGCAGGAAGTGTATTTAATACAGAGAAATCCTGTTGTCATTTTTTCCACACCTTTGGATAATCTACTACATCTTGGAAAAAAAACAATTTCACTGACACGGCATGTGAAAATACAAACTGTAACGTGCAACGTATGGCAATCAACAACACAACTAGTGAATAAACAAGTGAAATCTCTAACCTATGTCAATTTCAGATATCTGCGCTGTGGAAAATGAGTCTAATTTCAAGGTAATTAAGATGATCTCTTTCCTAGTTATTTTTTCAATTTAGGTGCCTTTTCAGTAATATCTTTTTCCATACATCACCTCTGGAAACAGTTAAATCAAATTTGTATCCCTTGAATTGACTCTATCACAAAACTTGATTGCATCTGCAAATCCACCTATTTTCTGGGGTTTGACTTTAGTCATGCTTTGTGTAATTATATGGCAGGGAAGGAGGATGACAATCGAGACAACAGAATTAAATCGATGTGGGCTCAAGTAATCGCCCGTTCGCAGTGTTAAAGTTTCAGCCGCCTGAAGTTTGTGGCTCTTTCATTGTAGCGGAACAGAGATTGTAAAGATGATAGATGTCACTCAGGCCCAACAATTTGCTACTGAGTGCTTTCCCATTACCTGGAGAGCCGTTGTGGTTAAACGAGAATAACAGCCATAATGGAGATCTCTATCCAAGGCTCTATATCTGATCGAGGGGCTTTAAAGATCAAACAGCAAACCAAACATTTGGCATTCCTCACAGAGTTTCTTTTGATGGTTGGACTGCCTCTCTTCAAAGGTGTTGTCTTCACACCGCCATGAAGATGTAAACATTATTATTGTTGATCCAGTTGGTCATATTATACTTGTTTTCAATGAGTCACATCTGTTTTATCCAGAACAACCCAAAAGAATCGTTTAGATTCTTTTAGATTTAGATTAGGTTTAGAAAATTGTTTGAAAAGTAAATGTGCAGAAAATGTGAAGGCATTATAAGGTGGGGCTGCACAGCTAAATGATTTTTAATGAAAGTATATATATATATATATATATATATATATATATATATATATATATCTATATATATATATATATATATATATATATAT
>JAOWBL010000007.1:16786892-16800354 GCA_028564865.1 Zenarchopterus dispar | reverse complement strand
TATATATATATATATATATATATATATATATATATATATATATATATATATATATATATATATATATATAAATATATGCATATGTATCTATATAAGATATAAGGTATAAGATTTGTACCCTAATGCAAATAGAAGACAGTTAGATGGTTGAATGAAAAATAATATGTTAACTAAGTACCAAACAGATGTGTTTGGGCCCAAATAACTAACTACAATATCCAAATGAGGAGTGGGTGGGAAAAGACTCCCTAGACATCCTTAAAAACCTTAAAAGGTCCAAGCAGATCGAGGTGGATGGATAGAGTCCAGTGGTGTAAATAGAGCTAAACCCAAAGGAGATCAGGGTAAATGGGCTAAACATCTAAACAGTCCAGCAGGACAAACCGAAACATGGTCAGATAGAAGAGAGGGTGGTCAGGTGGCAGACAGATGACTGAACAGGTTGCATAATAATACATAAATGAAGCAGACTGGAACTCATAACAAGGAACCAATTTGGACTGGATGTTGAAGCTTTAAGGAAACATGGAACAAAATAAAAGACTAAAGGTCTCAATGAAACCCAACATCAGAGCCCATAAACCATGACAAAATATAAAACCATCTAACAGCTAAAGCTGAAGCAAAACGTGCTCATACAACACAACGATCCCAAACACACATGCACGTCTGTGACGGAAAAGCTCGACAGAAAAAAGAGTCGGATGATATTCCAAAACCACAACGCGAGAGACCAATATTGACAAACTGAATATGTTTACTTAAATTTACTCCTGCTACAGACGGTTCCGAAAGCTACTCAGTGATGGGTTCGCACTTTTCTATGCAGCGCTTTTGGATTTAACTTTCGTTTTTGTTGACTAGTACAGCATACCCATGTATGTTATTCAGTGGAAGTGCTCTTTACTGAACTTTCAAAGCTTATAGATACCAGATGTTTATGACTTTATTATTATTGTCTGATAAATTAAACTTTAAAACTGAAAGAGGAAGCACTTCCTTGAATTAAAATATAAAATGTAACTGTGGTCTTTAACTGTTGTTGCGTCACCTGATTCAGACAGAGGCAGCTATTATCTGGCAAATGATGTCTGAAACGTAGAGAATATTAATGATGATTGTAAAGCATGCCCAATCACTTCTCCAGATAAATCACAGAGGATTATTTCTGAAAGGCACAAAAACATGCTGCTTATTAAATCAACCCCCCTTCCTCGTTCCTTTTTCATGCTTTTCATGGGTGGTCAACAGTAATCACTTTACCGTCTGGCTCTTTCAGGGCGTTGAGACATCCACTTTTCATTTGCAAAAATAATATGATAGTTTCAAGCACCCATTTCAATAATCCCCCTTAAAGTTTTATGCAGCCCATCTACAAAAAAGGAAACAAAAAAACACAACCACCCCACTTTTAATCTCAAACCATTTTTATTTATTTATTTGTAAAAGAAAACATAGCTTCTAATTTCATTGCCTGCATCCCTCCCCTCACATGCTGCATCTGCAGCCTTGATACGCACATGCATGCAGAGCCACACACACACACACTGGCATGAACACCAACACACACTGTATAATTTATAAAGCCTAAGCTCTTTCAATACTCGAAAATGCCAGATAAACTTTTCTCATTTGCTCCTAATTTGGTCACGCAAGATAATACCAACATCTGAAGGCTTTTTAAACTGCTTTTTAAAATGCATTCCTGAAAGGAGCTGGCACCGGCACCTCTGCACCTTGTCAGCTCCAATAATTATTTCCAATCCGGGGCTAGCCCTTAATGTGCTGATTAATCCAGCCCTCTCCTTGCTGTGAGATGCATTCAGCTCCATTAATTTTTCAAAAAGGCCTCACTCTCTTTTGCTGGGAGCCCTGCAGATGTCAGGGCTGTGGCAGAGAAAGCCATTAGAAGTTAACACCTCCCTCTCCCCAGAGACTGGCATGGACTCGCTCTTCCCTCGTTCTAATGCCAGACAAATTAAGGACATCATTTGCCAAGCCTGGCATTCCCTTAATTTTGGGTTTCACCATCTTATCACCCTGTCTTGATAAAAAAAGAGAGAGAGAGAGAGAAAGAAGGTAAAAATGAAATCTGCCTTAACAACATAACAACTTTACAAGCAGCATCAGCATCCTTGCTCTGGTTTCTTGGGAGCATGCAGGATTGGAGGAGCTTCTCATGTCGTGTGTCTCTGGTCTTATGCAAACTCTCAGCTCACATTCCCAGCCAGGTTTCAAATCAGCCTCTGTGAAAATGTCCTTTAGAGCAACTCACTCACCACTGTGTTCCAATTCAAAGCGATTTGAAATCTGTGCTTCAACCTCCTCTCGCTGCAGAGCTTTGTGCAGCTTCCCCCCCTTATGCAGACTGGTTACAAGCTGTCTCAATTGAGGAAATCCCCCCCCCCCTTCAACCAGCTTTTATCTGCCGATAGGTAGGTGAATGGTGGAAATTAGGATTCCTGGAGAGACTTGGGATAGAGAGAATAGAAACAAAGACTTCCCCATGTCGGGAACCGATGTCTCTTTTTCCACTGCTTTTCCCTTTCATCCCAAGGGCTCCTGTCAGACAGAGGCAAGGAGAACGAGAGCACATATAATACCTTTTTAAGAGGCTGCCAGTTCTCTCCCATGCGATAAGCTCTGCTCGAATCACAATGGAGTTTCAGGACCCTGCAGTCACTCCACGGTAGGCCCGAGAACACACTCCAGCATACAACACCAACATGTAAGCCACATTTAAATATAGCACCAGGGCTAATTATACAATATTGTATCCACCTTGTACACAAGGATCTTTGCTGTTGTGGCCAGTGTTTTCAAATCTGTAGCCTCTTAAGTTTTGGTGTACATGAATAAAAATCATGTTCTGCACTTGCAGTAAACTCTCACTCATCACTGTACACCACAACACTTAGGTCGTCGACACAGAAGTGTGTAACTCATTCAGCAGTGGGGGTACTATGTATACAATATTTTGTATAAAAATCCCCTCAGCAAAGTATTACAAAATCTGTATAAACAGTGGCAGTGTCAAAATCCCAGCCCTTTTGAATGTTAATGAAATGGAGGTGTTAGGATGTCAGAAATCTGCCCAACAATGATAACAGTACAACTCCTGTTTACACTGAGCACGCTTCAGCTCCCAAAACCCAAAGTGCAGCCTCATTTACGTGCTAATGTGGGGAAGCAGATAAAGGACGGAGGAGCGATCACATGCTCTGTCAGAGAGCCACCCTTTGAACCATCCCTCATGCCGGTGAAGAGGGGGGAAATTAAAGAGCCTCAGCAGGTTTACCACCTTTCAAACACAACTCACACTCAAGTTGAGTCCTCGTGTTTGTGACAGAGAGGGAAATAACACTACCAAAATGATAATAATAAAACACAAACACTTTCAGTTCACTGTTGAATTTTTGCATGTGAGATTTTCTGTCGGTGATTGTTTGGTCTGGACATAAACTCAAGAGGATGTAACCTACACAACAGAGCTAAACACAGCCACACTGCACTTGTGCAATATTCTGAATACTTTTCAATGTCATAGGCAGAATGATTATTGTTTATTTGCTTGTCATACTGGTTAGCAGTTTTCATGTTTCAGTCTATGTTTAGTTGTGTTTTAAGTCATTGTGCAACACCAAATGTGTAAAACACAGTAAAAACATCAGTATCTCTTATTTCTGCAGCTCTTCTCAGTTCTAAGCAGCATTTCAGTTGTTTTGAGGTAGCGGACTCCAGCTTTACGGTTTTAACTCCCATCTCCCATCAGGAACGTAATGAAGGTTCAAACGGACCATGCCCTACCTGCTCAAACGATAGACAGAACAAGTAAACCGAGCGGGGAGGCACAGTTACCTGAGGAGTTTAGAAAACAGGTCCAGTAGCAGTTACACCAGTCGGATACCACATAAATACACTTGCACTGTCTAAAAGTCTTATTTAGTACACGTTTTTAATTTCTTGTTGGTATTTGTGCTTATTGGAAGCTGATAAATATAAAAACTAGGCATCAGTTTTTGACATGACGTAATTGGCCGCATATGTGGGCATCAGACCTCAGGGATCTTAATTATTATCACTGCAAACATCTGTGTGAGACAATAATCTTAAAAAAGTTTTAATCTGCATTTGGTTCTGGGGCTGGTCACACTAAATGCTGACTTTGCTTATGGAGTGTGGTCTTACTTTATGTTCAAAGTATCAACCAGAACGGGTTCGGGAATACCTCTGAAAAGGGTGTATTTTCTCCTCTTCCACACACAAAATTAGAGGTATAAACATTTCTGCAGTCCATATAAGAAAAAAAACTTTAACTTCATCAAGAATTGATTAAATAGAAGAAGATGCAACATGCAGCGTACCAGCATTTAAATGCTGTCGTTAAAAGTAGGAGTGAAATAACATCTAAAATTAAAAATTTACTGCGGCTCACACGTTACGCAATATTTTTTTCTTTTTGAGGTTAGAGTGATGAAACATTAACAAGTTAGCGTAAAAAAATGACTCTATGACGCTATCTGGATTGAACCCATCCTCTCTGGTTTCCCAAGGATGGTTAAATAAATGAACTATGTTCCTAATGTGCTGAGTTTAAGAGGAGGTAACACGGGGACGGATGGGGGCGGGTGGGGGTATCGGTCCCGGTCGGGATACTTTTAGGTGGAGTGCCTCGCTTGATTCAATAAGGGAATTCATCAAATCCTCATGCAGCATTTAGTGAAGTCATTTAGTATGTCCAGAAGTCTTGTGGAAATGGGAATGGATGTTGTTCATCACCTTGTACAACCCCCCACCTCCAAAATAAACACACACACCTACCGTCATGAGAATAGTAGAGGTAGTGCATTAATTGTTCCCACATGCAGCTGAGATGTCAAGTAATGCACCTGTAATTTTTCCTCTGAGTTAATATTTCACATCCAGGCTTAAGCTTGACGTTACTGAGTCTAAAAGGTTTGGGGGCTGGGGGGGCCTGCGGTCACAGCGTGATACTTCTGCTCTGCACTCATTCACACCTGCTTACAGTTTTACAGAGTCTGTCTGCTTTAACTTGTAGGCGATTGTGTAATGTGTTCACATAATTCATAATAACACCCGCATAAAAGCACATGCTCTAACTTTGAGGTCATTTAATGGTGTAATAACTTTCGATCTGTTTGACTCTGTTTATTAGAAAAAAAAATGAACACAGAAAATAAATGGCTATAAATATACCAGAATGCTTTACAGGCTTTGTTTTCATTCCTTCCCCATTTACTATATTTTCTTTCTTTCTTTTTTTTTTTTTTAACTGTTTTAGTAACACGGATCTCTTTCTACCCACACGGTGAGAATCAGCTCTGATTTACAAGATATTGGTTCATTTTCTGGGATTCCTGGAAAAGGACCAATGTCTAAGAGGCTAAATTGTGAATAAAATTTGAGTGTAATTATTCAGGGCAGATTTGCAACTGTGCAACATTTAGGCCTTTATCTCATGTATTATGCATGGCATTAACGGTAAGAGCGATATCTGTATTTGGCAACACAATCTGAGAAAATGCCCCAAATTGAGAAATCAGGCAACCAAGAATCAAATTATATGCAAACTACTCTGAATTTTATTTATTATTAGAGAGCTGTTTTTTTTTTTAAATTGTCTGGCTGAGTGTTAGTCCAACAAGAAACTTTAAAAGAGTATGTGATGCCAGTACACTTTTTGTCTATGTTATAAAAGTCCAAGTACACGGTGAGAAAAGACTGAAGACTGGTTTTGTAGTTGCTCCTTAGATTTGGAGATATTTTGGCAGAAAAAAAGAAAAAGAACCCCCCAATGACTTGAGTTCAGAGAGGGGTCAGGCCAGACTGCAAAAGAATTACTTTCAGTGGTGAATCGGCATTGCAGGAATTTTTTAATTTCCTGTTACTCAATAATTCTCCTCTAGTTAGGTCCTTGGACAACATCCTGCACTGCACCTTGTCTGATCAGCTCCCCCCATTGAACAGATGCGGAGGAAACATCCTTTAATCCTTTATCATTGGTTCACAACTCGGTGGCCCTTCGGCATGGCAGGTAGGAGTGCGCTCAGGCTCTGTGATGTCATACGTTGGGGACGTACCCCCGACACCTATCCTCCAGGCTTTTTATGAGCTCACGGTGATAAACTGAAATTATTCCACCATCTTTTACTGGCGAAATAAAGAAAACAGTCAGATGAAAAGCAAAACTGAGTGTGTGGTGAGTACTTTACAGTGGGGGCGTCCACTTCCAGGCCTCCAGGGCTCTGAGCTGGTTTTCTGGTGAGGGTCACCCCCCCTTACACACACACACACACACACACACACACACACACACACACACACACACACACACACACACACACACACACACACACACGCCCCTCTCCACCACTGCCTACTTGTAGCGGCTGTTCAGGGTCAAATAAATCACCTGCCATTGCAGGTGCTGACCTGTTGTTTATTAGTAAATGTCTAAAGGACAAGCTTTGAGAAGGGGGAGGAGCTGGAGAGAGGCAGTCAAGGGGTTAAAGCGCTAGTCTCAGGTCTTAAGGTTGATTTAGCAGCCCCTCTGGGAGGCTGCTGTACAACCCTGAAGAAATGAATGCCAATAAAGCCTGCAGTGACTGATGTTTGAGAATGTCCTAATTGTCCTGTAAAAAAAAAAAAAAAACAGAACAAGAGTGGTATGTAGGAAGGAAATGGCACTTTTATTTAAAAAAGAGACAAATTAATGTATTTTTTAATGTCATTACTACAGATAAAACACAAAATATAAAAATAAGTGTAGACTAGTGAAAAAAATCACTCTCATGTCCTGTAGTTTACAATACAAGGAGTGTTTGCGAGTACTTTTTGGTTTGTTGGGATAAGTAAATGACAGTTACTGCAGGAGACATGTGGTGTTCAGGAGGAAACTGCTCCTCACTTTTTTCACCACGTGTTGTTTGTTCAAATGTTGGAAGATTATGAGGGGATTACTGACTGTCAAAAATGAAAGACAGAGATGGGTATGTGCAAAAATGACTTCCAACACTGTTTCCTAGCTGAAGCAGGGCAGCAGTCTGCAGTATTATCTC
This sequence comes from Zenarchopterus dispar, assembly GCA_028564865.1. Classification (NCBI taxonomy): domain Eukaryota; kingdom Metazoa; phylum Chordata; class Actinopteri; order Beloniformes; family Zenarchopteridae; genus Zenarchopterus; species Zenarchopterus dispar. The sequence continues at coordinate 16,793,275 of JAOWBL010000007.1, read as the reverse complement.
TGAAACGGTTGGGACTGACAGCTGAACCTGATCTTTAGCTGTCTCATAAATTGAACTATTGTTTCCTCGCTCTTGACGTTGCCCCCTGAAGCATGTGAGCTGGAGTGAAACCAAAGCACCGGAGGCCTTAGCATAACACTCACGCCGCCACCATCCAACGATGACTGACACCTTCTACTAAAGGTAAGTCAACCTTAACATTTTTAAATTAAAATAATGACAGTCTAAACATTTATATAATTGATTTCTGTGTACATATGCCTTTGTCTAAGCGCTGCCACTGCCACAAAGCCGGCAAAACAACATTAGCCTGCAAGAGCACGGCAAAATATCAGTATCAAATGATGTCATCTGCCCATGTAATGTAAAGCTAAGCTTGAACTTGATCAATTAGGATTTGCAATGGAGCAGAAAATAACTTATGACAGAGCTGAGGTGGAGGAATGTGTGAGGAAAAACAAACTTCTCCTCTGCTGCACATCCTCTTGCTTTGCAGATTTACAGTCACATTGCACGCATTCACGATTTTCCTGTGGGAAATATAACATAAGTCTTCTGCAGTTTAACTGTTATTTGCAAATAACAATCACGGTAGATTGATAGTTTGATGTGAATTTTACTGCGATGGCTACATTTCTGAATTATTTCCAATCTTGCATATCCCCCACTGGGTTTGCGAATTGCTTGTTATCTGTCTCCTGCATTTTCTAAAATAAAAAAAAAGGCTGCCCTCCTTTGACAGAAGTGTTTCCTCGGTTCAGGTCTACTTGAGAGGTGGCTGGATTTTTGGGCAGCGACCAAAAACATGCTGAAGAGATCTCCTTCTTTAAAGCATCTGAGCACTGGACGAGACGATTCAATAAACAATGGTATACATGCAAACCTGGAGCTTTAACTGCTCATGACCCAAAACAGCTTTTGACAGGACAAGAACTAACAGTATCTATGTAATAAACTTTCAAGTGCTGAATTCTGAGCACTTTTTTTTTTTTTTGGCAACACTTGCGCTGCTATGATGAATGACTGTTGATGTCAGCTACAAAAACACTCTGATTGCTGTAACCATGGCACACATGCTACTGCAGAAATTACAAATGTCCAACTCCTGTGCGACGTTATCTTGCTGCAACAGCGATTAAAACTTTTATTCTTATTAAAGAAATGTGTTTCTTTAACACACAAGCTATCCTGCAGAATTTATGAGGGAAGAAAATCCCTTTTTTCTGTTTTTTTTTTTTTTTTTTAATTCATTGCATTGATTCTTCCCGGCATTGCAAAATATTTGGTTTCAAGTGTTGGATGGGTAAGCTCATGTCTGCCACAAGCTACTTTATGTCTTGGTGGAAAACCTAAAATTAAGCTGAAATTTTACAAAATGTGGCAAAAGAAATAACATTTTGGTAGAACGATGGGGAAAAAAAATTGTCATCACAACATTTTTTTAATTTACTTCTTTCGGCGCTGCTGGGAATGCAGCGATTGCTGCTCAGTGTGGGAATGCTGGCTGAAAAAATCTGAAAATTATGATCCGCAAACAGACTGAAGCTGAGTCACTGCTGAGGCTTTAAAATGTACAAAGTCGAAAATATTTCACTGTGAAATCAGCGGGCCTGTAAAGTCTTCACAGCCTTAAATTTGTAGCAGACACCTTGTGGCAAATATCGTCAGCGTGGATATCAGGACGTCAGAGCAAGTTAAATAATGAATCAGTTAAAATGACTTATTACCTGCTCTGTCTGGCTTATCACATTCATCTGCTCTCAGAAGTACTGTCATTAAGAGAAAACTTCCTCCCAGCCAGCAAGTCTGTGCAGCCGATCATTCCAAGTGGCAGCTCAAGTGATGTTTGTTATTTGGTAAAAGGTTGGGAACTGAGGCTTGACGGGCAGGTGTAATAAGCCAGGGAGTTGAGATGTCGCCCTTGGGTGCAGCCTGGGGTAAATAATGCCTAGTGAGCGTTGAAGAATTCCTCGGCTATAATGTAACTCTTTGTTCAACTTGTGCCGCAGAAATGGGAAATATGTTCATGCTTGACGTGTTCTTGTAATACCCCAGTAATGAGTGTCAGAAAGCTATGGCCACTCCAAATACCTTTTGGCTTCGTGCATCTGTTTGGTGTGAAAACCGCAATCCAAGCAATCTGGATCTCCAGAATATGGGATTCAAGTCAGCTGTGGAGAACTATGCTGCCTGTAACAAGAGCTGCTTAAACTTGGAGTTAATAAAGCGTGTGTTTGCATACATGCACGCAGCATCAGCCGTTGATGACCAACTCATTTCCGTGTAAAACCCGTTAAATTATATTTTTTCTGAGTGTACGATTACAACACACTCATCTTTCCAGTTTTTTTTTTATTTTTATCTACCCTATTTCAGGGGGCGGGGTACACTCTACAATGGTAAATGCTGTTAATCCTGGCCTCAGGCTTCAGACAACAGAAATACTAATTTGTATCTGCTTTAATTGCTGTTTTTCAAAATAAACAATAAAACAGAGATGCTGGTGGAAAACAAACCACCTCTGCGGTTACAAACAGTCATTATCACATTCTGATGTCTTCTGGCGATTACTATAAAAGCTCTGCATGTTGTCAAAATTGCCTGTGAACTGAGAGGGGCGTGTGAATAGTTTTTCCATGTTAATTATTTTTGGTTATTTTCAAGTTGATTAGCAGATACGTCTGAACAAGGTGTGTCTGTCTCGTGCACGAATAATAGCCCTCACAGCACAAAGCTGCGCTCTGTTCTGTCCTGACCACCCGAGTCTGGCTTTTGAGGTTTTGATTATATTTTATGAGTCCTAATTGAGACTGACCTGGCCTGCTGGTGGACTTCATTTCACCGGGAGGAATCAGGGTCTGGTACCTCCTGCAGACTGGGGCATCAGAGTGGCTGTCTGCTGACCTCCACCTTCACAGGACGGTGAGGGACACGTCTCAAGTTCATCCTCCCCTTGGGTGGCATGGCTCTCAGCTTACCTCCACCTGTCCGTTGGGGCCGGCATCTCCCTTCACCCCTCGCCCTCCAGCTTCTCTGCCAGACTGCTTAACATGCCGGGCTAGGCTCTTTTTACAGCTCTTAAACAAAACTCTGCCAGTGTTTACCAACACTGGTGAGGGGAGTACACCGCTTTCGAGTCTGCGCCATCGTTTCCTGGCGTGAAAACGCCAGAGGTTTGATGCGACATAAGATAACGGGAATGTAGCACGGAATTAGCTCAATCCGCACGCAGAAATTGAAATATTAGCCAAGGATGAGGCAAGACTGAGCGCCGTTTTCACCCTGAAGTCCAGAAGCTGTTGCTTTCTTTAGGTAGTAACATAAGAATGTGAGTCTAACCCTTTATTAAACTGCAGATTCCTGACTGTTTGCATAACCCCAAAGTGACTCCGGAGTCACATTTGTTCTCTAAGCCTCCGTACAGGGGAAAATGGCCGCAGCACAACCAGATTCGCTTTGATGCAATAATGAAAACAAATGAGTGTAACATGATAATATATTGAGGAGTGCCGCAGTTTTCAAAGCTGACATTGGGGGGAACTGAGGTGCAACCGGGGAAACACTAAGCTGTGTTTGTCATCGCTCTCGACGTTGTCTCTTGCACAAATTATTTCTCCCGGTTCACTTCAGAGTATTAGTCTTCTTCTGGGTTCAATTAATCAAAGGAAGGATGGGTCCTCATGCCCCCGCGGGGTGACTTTGACTGACCCCGGCGTCACTCTGGACTTGGAGACATACTTCACTGTTCTGCTTGTGGATTTTTTTTTTAGTTTTACAATTTATTGTTTTACACTCTGAGCAAATACCAAAGAAAACTGCAAATCACGCTGGAAAAATATCATGTGAAAAATAAAACATTTTAGTGGCCGTGTTGTTGCTTCAATAGAATCCCCTGAATTTATGACGATTACGGTGCTCAAAATACGGTATGAGGACTTGACCAAATTTATCACGCATGAATTATCTTCTGCATTTCTGTAAACATAATTCTGTCATTATAAACTCTGCATTACCTGCTATTTAAACAGGTTTCAGGTTATTTTCTACATGCTCACCTGTTGTTCTCAGAGGGAAATCGGTGCCACTCTCTGGCGGTATAATACATTCCCGCTGGAGAGTCAGAGCTTAATTCACTCTTATCACTTTTGGTTGTCTGGCTTCCAGTCAAGCTGGGGTCCAAGAGGTGAAATGAGTTTGGCAACCTCAACCTCAACTCTGAGGAGAGAACACACATCATGATACAGTTAGTGGAAAAAAGAGGGAAAATTGCCTGCATAAGCAGGAAAGATAGAGTTTCATCGTCATCCCACTAAGAACGCGCGCTCGTCTTTGGCAGATTTCAAACACTTAATCGGCAATCATTTTTCAATGAGCCCCTGAGGAGTACGTTTTAGTGCTCCACCAAACAGTCTGCTGCTTTGTGCTCTCTAATCCCTCACGGTTATGCATCATGTGGAGCCAGTGCTCGTTCTGTAGGCGAAGGTTAACCCCCAGCTCCAGACTCACAGACATGAGGACAGACAGACAAGCAGCTCTGCCTCATGCCTCTGCCCGGCTTCACCCACAACATCTGTATCCGTCGGGAAACACTCACTTTCTATTGGTGCAGACCCCAAATTAAAATGGTCTTTTGATCCAGGGGCTGGGCGAATGCAAATGAAATGTGATCTCATAAATGGCCTCCTCGTCTGCCTTGTTAGGCTCCACGGAGAGGTTTCAGCAGCCCTGCCTCCTCTGGGCTCGTATCACACATGTGACTGCTTCACTTCAGAGACACCTCCCTCCTGCAACAAATGCACACACCACCGACTTCTTTTAAGTTCCTTTATAGTGCTGAGGGGGAAAAAAATCACATGCAGGGGAGCCAATAACCTAAACAGCACTTAACCTGGCCAGTGGAGGAGTGTGTTTGTGGGATGAGAAAATCTCCGGGCTCTGACTCTGTCTCATTAATGAGAAAAGATGAGCGTTCCCCACCGCAATTAAGAGTCAATCTCCTGCATTAACTCACGGCCCCTCGGCCACACACACAGCACAAAGACAACGGGCCGTCCCCTGTCAGTCATATTGCTGGGGTGAGTGGTGCAGAGAGCATTCCCATGATAGATTAAATTAGCTGCTCTGTCCTTCTGGCTTCACCTGCTGAAACCTAAACTGGGAGAATGCAGAACTGCAAAGACCTGCAATGAATGCGGCTCCAGGTCTCTTTGATATTTGATCATGTCACATGCAATTGTTTTGGTGCAGCGTCCCAAACAATCAGCAACATTCAAAATGTTATGCTAAAGGCAAAAAGCCAATTTCCCTGCATCTACTTTGACTTCTTATAGAAGATTATAGGTATCCATCCATCATTTATAGCATGTTGTTCCTACTCAGGGTCACAGGGATCTTCTGGAGCATATCCTAGATCTGTTTGGGTGGAAGCCACTGGTACACTCGGGCAGGTCGCCAGTCCAAGGCAGGTATTTGTGGAAATATGGCATGCAATGACTGAGTGAGAAAATAAAACTCACTGGGCCAGCTGCACTGACACTTAGCTGTGGTTTAATATGGCACGACTTAAACCACAACATGAGTTAAATGTGCAGCTAAGATCGAACATAACTGTAGAGTTGCAACAAGCAAACAATCATCTGATCTGCACTTAAACTGCAGGGAAATCAGGAATACACTACAATCTTAACATTAAGTCTCAAAATTTTGTACAGCCAATATTTAAATAATATTTTATCTGGAATAATTTAAAACTGATTAAAAAACAACATTCAGTCATCCCAGTTAATAAAAGACATCCACTGAACTCTGCTGTTATTGTTCAATTACTAACATGCACTTAAACACTTTAAGGGGAACCTTTGGTTACAAGGACTGACAAGCCATAGATGGACATCCCTGTTGCCTTTATGAGCCATGTTCACCTCCGCCATGAGGTCCTGTTGATAACCGTAACACTGCCTCTGAAAATGAAGGTGTTCGTTTGCTCTAGAAGTGTGTTTTTGCTCTGCCATCATTTCTGGGCTGGATCCCCTGTGTGTATGTGTGTGTTTGCTTGAGTGTATGTTTCCAGACTATACACTATAAACGTGCATTTTTTTGGTGGTGTTTAATGTGGATGCAGCATCCTGCTTGATTCTAAATAAGAATGACAATTAACAAAAATATGGTAAAACATGAAATACACAATCTTGCTTTATACGACTTATTTAAACTCAGCTGTATCAGGTTTATGCTAACTACCTGGAAAAATGGCTTTCTTATCATATTTACCTTTAACTGCGTTAAAATCTATACTTCAGCTAAAGTAGTGACAGCACATTTGGCCCACTGATATTAAAGTGACAACTGTGGAATACACACACACACACACACACATACACACA
>JAOWBL010000007.1:16774208-16786792 GCA_028564865.1 Zenarchopterus dispar | reverse complement strand
GTGTATGCGTGTGTGTGTGTGTGTGTGTGTGTGTGTGTGTGTATATTTTTAAATATACTTTTGTTTAACTGATGAATTAAATACTGTTTTTTTTACAAAATTGCTAACTGATGCCCCATTCACACAGGATTAAGGTGATCTGGGGACCCGAGGTAATTTGTAATGAATCACAGAGGATGTCTGTGTTTTTAATCCTGTCTGAATCCACCATGTCTGTGATCTATAAAGTAAAAATTCAGCCACAAATGACTTATTTCAGCAAACACCGATGTCATGAGATAATTTTAATCTGGTCCAAATGCACATGTCAGTAGTTTGGTGATGTAGGGGCCTCAATCTTTAAAAAATTCCTCTCGTTGTTTTTTCTGCCTCTTTCCCAGCATAACTGTGGCAATTGCGGTATATTATGTGATATTATCTTACAGCTCTTTACCCAGTCCATATAGTGTGATGATCTGATATTTTTAGATGATAAACTTGTAGAAATTAATCAATATTAAGCTTCACACAGAGAGGTATGAAATAAAGGCAGTTTCTCAAAATACATTCATGGGAATTTGAGAAACGACCAAGAAGTCCAGATGAGCAGAAAAACGACGACCAGATGAAGATACGTGGCTGCATCACACAGTAAAAAAACTCTTTTATCTTCCATCAAGCTCAAAGCTTCACTGACAACACAAAACCTGTAAGGCCTGTAAGTTTACTGTTACCATGGCAACCTAAAGCATAGGCCAAGTAGCAATTTTTCCATTCTGTCACTCCTCAAAATGTGATATATAGTTACTGAACTCTAACTCGTGAGTGTCTGATCAGATGCCTTTAAATTAATATTAAAATTTATTGTTAAATAAAAGTTGTAATTGTTTAATAAAAATGAGGCACCTTGACATCACATCTGGGATCAACATCTGTAAATTACGTGAAAAACACAGACTTTGCTTATCCACCATAAATGCACAGAAATACAGATGTTGGGGTGTTTTTTCAGAAAAACATAATTACTGCAGGTCCAGATGCCATTTTAGTCCAGTGAAAATAGGACATTAGTCTGTGATCTTTTTTTTCTCATAATACTATCCCTCTCCATTTGCTCTGTAACCTTACATTTTTCTTTCATTTTTGACCAGAATTCCTCTAACATGCATTAGTACAAATTTCTTCTTGCATGTGGATAAATAAGTGGATCTTTTAATAAGAACACTGATTTCACAGACAGTGCCACAAGTAGCATCAACGCTGATACACAAAGGAGAAGTAGATCCAAAAGATCCAAAGATACACTTGCCAGAAACGATACAAAAATGGTCCTTAACTACTGCTGCCCTTTGTTTCATTTTAAAGTCACAAACCATCACCAGGATATTAACATTACACTATCACAATGTTAAGACAATAAAAAAGGTTTCCTGATCTAAATCCCAGCTTGGACCCTTCTGTGCGGACCCGTGCTTGTTCTCCCTGTACCTGCATGGATTTCCTCTGCATAGACCAGTTTCCTCCCACAGTCCAAAAAAACATGCACGTCAGCTTGATCTCTGAGTCTAAATGGATTGTGGAAGTGACGGCGAAAGGAAAAGCAGATTTTTAACAACCGAGCGCTGTAATTTAAACAGCAAACATCATTAAATGGTGAAAGCACAATAACCATCAGACGAGATTACTGTGTCACTCAACAAGCAGAAGTCCAGGCTGCAACAAACTCGCAGACATTTCAGAGACCTAATCATGGACATATAGCAGCACAAACAGAGGGGGCTGGGGGCTGGGGGGCTAAACATGCCACTTGAGAATCATAACTCTATTTACTATGTTACATCATCATCTCTTTGTGCGACTGCTATACCAAACAGTCAAATAAATCGGTTGTTTTTATGTGATTGTGTGTGTGCGTGCTTGGAGGTGGTCGTGGGGGTGTTCAAGAGTCTTACAGAAAATAAGAGACAAGTGGAGGCGCTTGAGTTAGGGTGGGGTGGGCTGGCATAATGAGTGACATATTGTGAAATCTTTACCTACAAAGGAGAGTCTTCTTCCATGCAAATGAGACGCACTTGATAAAGATCTTTTTGATGGGACACATGTGGAATAGGAGGCGGTTAATTCCCTCATTAGTATTCAACAGAGCTGATTGGCAAAGACCAGAGAAAGCCAGGCGGAGAGCATGTCTGCAAAACCCAATATTGATTTGTTTAATGGTGTCAGGGAGTCAAAAATCACAAATCTCCTGTCAATTGTTTATGAGGCTGTTTAGCGGGCCAATAGATGCCCCTCGCTTAATTAATACCTCATTACGGCGATGTGATTATATGCTTGAACTGTTAATGGGGCCCCTGAATTTCAAAGACCACCATAAAAGGTGTTTTGACAAACAGAGCTGGGGAAAACGCAATATCTGATGAGCCTCAGTGTGTTTGTTGATTTGGGGCTCTTTGTTTGTTTTCTTCCCTTTGTTGTGTGGCCATTATTCACAGGGCAGCAGTGCTTGAAGGCACATTTTCTTCTGGTTATATTCGCTTTTCTTTTGTTTTTTTTAAATTATTGACAACACAATAGTGCTAAACTCTGGTAAAACTATCTGTACCGTCCATCAAGAATATCTAATGTCAATAAAAATAATATACTGGTCGTGCCAATCGTTGGTCTGAGAGCAAACGGCAGGTAAAACAGGTTCACCTCATGCAGGAGTTTGTCTGAAATGTCAGCAGTGATTTCCAAATCCTTATTGACAAAGAGGTTGATTTAAAAACGCATTAAAGGCCTCGTTACAAATGGCAGAAAAGCGAGGGGGCGGAAGTTCACCCAAGCAGGCACATATGGCTGATCTGAAGGGTTCTCTGCCTAACTGGCCGTAAAGAGAGTGATAATGGCGTGGGTTTATGAGGGCCCAGCCCAGCGAGAGAGGCTGTTGATGCCACGGCTGCTGTCGCCGTTAGTCCCACTGTTCCTCGATGGCCACTAAAGCGGAAAAATGGAGCCGCACTTTGGGCTGAAATACGAAGCGGCGCTTATTCTCTCTCTCTTTCTCTTTTTGTGTGAAAGGCACCTGGGCATTTGCCTGCATGGTTATGGAGTTAAATGCTCAGCTCCATGACTCGCCTTCTGCACAGTACCCCCCCCCCCATCTATTTCATTCTCCCTGACAGGATTAGCAGGTCTCCAGTGTTAGAAATACATTAAGTGGACCTTTGCAGTCACTTATTATGCCTGATTATGCAGCTGGAATGGGGAAGGTAGGCTCTGTTTGTAGTTAAATAACTTCTCAGATGCTTTTTTTTTTTTTTAACAGCAGCAATCTTCAAAGACTGAACGGGTCAATGGCTCAGGCACAAAGCTGAGATTGATTTCCATCCTCCTACTCTTTGTTCCCGTGCTTTAAAGACGACAGGTTCTACCAAATTAGTTTGTCTGTCTTATTAATGGAATAGCAAATTAAACTCCCATACAGTGGTGTCATGGCTAAACAATGCAGCTACACGGCCAGCCCTCAACGACAGTCGGTACGGCGAGGGTTAATGAAATGGGTAACTTATGCTGATATGTAGATAGGATTAGGATCCATCTGGGCAGAATGCCACTCTATTAGTATGAAGCCTATACTCTTGAAACACCACTGAGTTCGAACAGCTGTCCATTATCTCATCCAGTATAGCAGTCCTCTGCAGAGTGATGCATTCTGGGACCTTCTGTAGTATTATTCTGGACCAACATCGCCCAGCGGTGGAAATATGCCCATTGATGAATCCTCCTGCTTTGACAGCTGTGAATAAAAACAATCCGAGTTGAAACAAGTGGACGATTCATGGGGTCTGAGAACGTTTCCGTGAAATCAGCAGGGAAAGTGTGATTGACAGGTGGAAGAAAAGGAGGAAATTTCATCAGGAAAGCTGACTATTTTGTCAGCTTTCAGAGGCTGTGTGTGTGTGTGATGTAACAGAAATTTAGGTGGGTAAAGAGGCAGAGTTTTGCAGTTGCCTACATTAGTTCTCCAAAATCAGCAAAAATTCATTGTTACTTGGACAACAAACCCCAATCCTGACCTCACTTGTTGTGTTTTATCTCCCACATGAAACCATTTTGCTATATATTCATCATCCTCAGTCTAACACAGTAAATAACTTCTTGCATTTACAGATGAGAGAATCAGGGTATGAGGCAGAGCTGAGGGAAAAGTCGTTTCCCCACTTGACGGCTGTGTTATTTGGCCATTTGGTGACCCACTAAGAATAAAGCTTCAATTTATGGAAATGATCCATGTTAACAGCAGCAGTCATACATATTAGAAATAATGCCAGAGGTGATAAAATTGTGCAAGCTGAAGCTGCTATTATCATATACTTCAAGTGGAATACCTCATTTATAGCAAATCAGAGCTGAAAATGACTTTACATGTGTTATCAATAAGTTATGTTAGAGCTGAACTGATAATATTCCTACTTATGTCCTCCAGAGAAAGAGCGCATTTGTGGCATTGGTGGGGGTAAAAAAGGAGAACAGCTCCCCCCAGAACAGCTGACACAAGTGATCCGTTATTATTGGGACCCGAAGGTCACACCGGGCCTCCACATCACACACCTCAGGCCATGACTGCTCACCGACGCCCTCCCCATTCCGGGCCGGGCCCTGTCACATCTGGCCCTGAAGACCTGGCCGTTTTCTTTCTCCTGTTCAAAATGCACCAGTGGTTCCCATTTAACACCTGTTCGGCCTAATTTCCATTTTCGGGGACGCTGTGGATTTCAAATCATTTATCACTTCCCAAAGTGCTTCCACATGTGTGTTCGCTTTCCCAGTGTGCAGGGTTCCTGCCTCCGGCCAAACTTTTCCAAATGTATTAAAATTCAGTTTGGTCCAAAGAAGTTCAGACACTGATGTTTCATTGTGGTGATGTCTGGTAATTATTAGTCTAAATTACGGTTCAGGCATGTGACTTGACAGGCTGGACTCCATGTTTCAAACGAGAGATGGGGCTAGGAGGTAGGGCCAAGGTAGTCCGTCACGCTGTGCGCACTTGTATAACTGTGTTCCCCAACACTGGGATGTCAGTCAGACTGAAACCGTTTCGCCACCGTGGAAACACTTGTGTGGTTAGGGACCAAAGAGGGTCCACCAGGGCCCACCGTGGGGCGGCTGGGTAAAGACTGTGTCAAAAGTACTCCACTGTGAGGGAAAGACTCCCACATCGAGTCCTGATGAACATTAAACACCAACTGCAGTCTAGTCCATACACGGGGTCAGAGTTCATATTATGAAATCAGGATTAGATCTCAAAGTGGAAAACCATTTGAATAAAAATGAAATCAGAATACGTCTTGGGGCTTTTTTGGTCAGTAGTCCCCAAGTTCAACAGCACACCAGCGGTGCATAATTGGCTCTGACAAAATGACATAGGAAACATGCAAGTTACTTGTAAAAAGCGTAATGTGATTATGAGTTTTGCTTGAAAAGGTGGTAAAGTACTGACCTGTGGCAGTGCCTCACACATGCAAATGGAGGATAATGTCAACAATTAAACTCAAATATGTCTGGAAATACATCGGCATCATTACATTTTAGCTGAGTTTGGTCCTCGGAAAAAAGTTGTAAATGGAAAAGCTGAAAAAAAAAAAAAGAACAGCAAAACTGCAGGGGACTAATTGTGTTGCCATCATATTAAATAACAAGCAAAATTCATGGTAGGTAATGAGAACCTTATCATCACCACATTTTTTTATGTTCAAGGGTATGTGCTACAGAAATGGGGAAAACGATATTTCCATAAACACACAAAAAAGACAAGTATTCAAATTTAATCTAATTAAAAGAGGAAATTGCAACATTGGTGTTTACAAAGTAAGTTTTTTTGAGGAGCCGAGCTCCGTCTTCAAGTGGGAAATGTTTGAAACTGGGCTGTAAGGGTACTTAATTAAAGTAGGCTGTGAAAATATGCACTAATCAGATATGGTTGGTAACAAAGTCCATGAAATTACTAATTAGAATTTCATTAAAAGGTACCGCTTTATCATCTGAGGAAATCGTAACCTTTAAAATGCTTTCAGGAAGGCAGTATGCCTCTTTAAATGGGCTAAAAGAGAGAAACGGCTGGCTTTTGATGTAATATCTCATTTAGGATTTGAGCTAAATTGGACCATTTAAACATGTCATTGTTTTGGACGTAATTTATCAGACTAATTAATGACAGTTATTGCCTGGGTTGGGCGGCTGACAGAACACCAGGCTCCTGCAGGAGGAGATCACACAGACAGACGTTTAACTTGGATGAAAACACACCATTAGGCATCATTTGCCTGGAGGGAGAGTCTCCGTGTCTTTTTCTTTTTTGGATCTCATTCTGTAAGACTACCTCCAACGATTAACAATCACAAAAAACACAGAACAAATCCAGCTGTTTGATGTTCATGTCAATCTGGTGTGTTTTGCTGTGTATTTACAATCCTTCAAACATAATTCCTGTTCATAAAGATGAAATAATCTATATAGACTTGTGCTACAACTTTTGCACTCCCTCTTAAAGTTTGGAGTGTAGTTTAGTGTGTCGTCTGCATGACCTCCTGCCTGATTGCTATTCCTCCCATCAGTAGGTTAGGATGGACTGTGTTAGCTGAAGGGATCGTATGTCAGCACTCAGGCCTGTTTATCTGAAGGACAGGCACTGGAAGAAAAGACAATCTGTTCTGCTACTAATGACTCCTTGATTTGAGCGACACAAAGTTCACTATTTCTACACACACTCGCAAGAACGGAGAATTGCAGGCGAACTGTCGACATTGGGAAGATATGTGTGGAGAGCTGATTAGTTGATAGTTCGCTCCGGTAACACCCGTGAGTCAGAGGTGAGTACGAGCGAAAAAGTGAAAAGTAATACTGTAGGTTTCCCTCGTGTCATGCCCTCTGCAGACGTGCTGGTCTTCTGCAGATGTTGGAGAATGAAAGTCGAGCAGAGCCCAGAGAGGTGCAGTATTGGGCCAAAATTGTCAGTTTAACTGGATGCTTTCTCGCTCCGACTTTGAGGTCTGAGCGAGTTTCCGTGAAATCGGAAAAGTGATCAGGTTCTATTAAAAGCTCGGGCTTCAATCAAAAAGCAAGACATCCATTAATCAAACTGCCAGAGTGCATAACAAGGCATGTTGGGAATGCAGCTGTTTAATTTGCCCTGCAGCCTTCATAAACTTCCACCTTTGAAATACCAACCACGGTGGCAGCACTCTGTCCTCACCGCTACATGTGTACACATGTAACAGCACCAAGAATTTCCCTTGAAACACAGGTTCTCACAAGATGAGCAGCAGGCTGAGACTGTATCCTGATAAATAAATGGGATCACAAACTTCCCTGTTTGTGCCTGACTGATGCTGTTAGTCTGAAACATCACAGCTCCTCAACTAGACATTAGGCATTGACTTGAGAGTGTGTACCTGCAATTAAAGCAGATGGTCAAATGATCCTGTCAGGACTGTTAACAAACTAAGGCCTCAACATGGTCTTAATTCCCTGCATGTCTGGAGAACAGAGCGGGGCTTCAGCCAATTCCCCCTGCGCATTGTTACAGTTGTTGTGAAGTTGTTTTTCCATTCAGTTTGGGACTTATTAAAGCTGTGGCTGTAATTAAGGCGTGAAGTCAGTACACTTGGTTCGAGGCTGCAGAGGGGACTTTTAGGAGACAGTATTTGTGACATGGCAGACATGACCTTAAATGACTTGAAATGCAGCCTGTTAATACCCGGCTACCTAATCTTCACAGAGCAGGTATTCATGTTGAAAAACCTTCAATCATCCCTCAAATAGAAAGTGTAATTTTCCTCGATGGAGGCAAAGAAAGAAAGGAAAAAAGAGATAAGAACAAGCACGCCACAGGAGGTCACTAAATTAAAGCTGTGATAGATCAGTAAGTTAGTGTGTGGTTAGGCTCGTGTTTAAAAAGAAAAATAATATAAAAAAACCTGCGAGGTTCTTATTAGACCATTTTCTCTATACTGCTTCCAAATTTGCGTTCTTTGCCTCGTAAAATGTGAGACGTGTTTAAGAGCACCACACTGAGATATGTGCTAAATACCAGCTGAGAAAAAAAAATCCCCATATCTGTCATTAAAAGGATCATAGAGTATAATCATCATTTTACAATTGGAACACATGCTGTAATAGCGCATTCAGCAGTCGCTATACTTTCTGACATGATACCACAGCACATGATGAAGCCTGTAATTATGTGTTTCCTGGAGGTGGAGGGGCTGCGTAAAACTGCCGTGAGCTCCTGTCCGCCATCGCCGGAACACTTTTCTCCTCGCTGGCAATCATTCGTGCAGACTGACTCATTGGCCTTCAACAAGGAACTTAAGCGGGTTTGCACCAGGAGGGGCTTCACTACAGCCGCCATCTGGATAGGAGAACAAAGACAAATAAAGCCAGCACACCGACACATCCTTTCCTGCATCAACCGCACATATGTCTGGGAGAGGTTTCACGAGCTCCTGCAAATGACTGACCTATCAAGCTCCAATAAGCCTAGTTTTATATAAGGCCTGGACATGACCCCCTTATCCACACACACACACACACACACATACATACACCCTCAACTCTAAAACACTCAAAATAGATGACGCCCATATCAACCAGAGATTAAAGAAGCTAAATAAACATAATCAGCACAGGCAACAGCGCTGGTGTCCACTGTCTTATCTAAAAATACTCTTGCGGGACATCATCATCCTGCTACTCAGATTGGTGCTTAATGATACAGCAAATAAAGGCAATAAAGGAGAAGGAGGGGCTGAATGTGTGTGTGTGTGTGAGGGTGCCTGTGGTGGTGGAGAAAGACCAAGAGGAGAGAAATAGAGGGTAAAAAACATTAATTATTAGCCCCAGTGGGATCTCTTATATTCTGTCTAGCCTGGACAACACCAATTAATACAGCAATTATTATCCTGGCCCGTAGCACAGGGTTGACTAAGCTGGCTTGCCTTCTGACGATTACGGCGTGAGGGGGAGCAGCAGAAGAGAGGCATGCTGGAGCAAGATTATTCATCTTACACTAAACCCCTGCTTTTATGATGCATGGGCGATGGGGGAGATAGAGCCAAGGAGTAATTTAGTCTGCAAATTTCAACTCAGCATTACAGCAACACAATCTCCCTATAGATTAATTTCTGTTGGGTGTCATCTTTAGGGGTGCACGGGAGCACCAATTTGATAAAAGAACGAACCGCGCCAATATTTTTCCCACAGTTCAGCCTCCTCTGGAGTATCGAGCCGGCCTAAAGCGCCATGACATCCTCCAGATCCTGTGTGACAGGTGCACAGTTCATAGTGGTACTTCTCTTCTTTTACCCCAGGGGTCTTTTTCTTGACTCTGACCCAGCCCTGCACTGCTTTCATTTCCTACACTGTTCCCCCCTAGCCTCCCCGCACCACCCCACTCTTGGCCACAGTTCCTCACCAGAGGATGCAGACGGAGGCAACAGCTCCACCTAGTTTCTGCAGCGCCGCTCTTGTCCAAGCACTCCTTTCCAAGAGCAACACAGACAGCTGAATGTGACTTGAGTGAGAGAGGATCAAATAAAACAGTGTTCCTCATATTACCCCCCCCCCACTACTCCCACCCCCCACTACTCCAGTCAAATTATCCACTGTGCTCTATTCTTCCTCGTCATCTTTCTGGAAAGGGACGCTCTCTGTCTCTCTTGTTCTATTTTTGCGCCTCCCCGTCCCCGCTCCCCTGCAGTGACAGCCCTTGCAGGAGCATCTTAAGCTCATATGCCCCTTTTCCCCACAGCCACTGTAAAATCTGTGCTGACAGCCAGTGAAAACAACACGGATGCTTGCATGTTATCTTGACATGGCCATGTTAAGCTTCGCTCTCGTGTTGCTAAATGGTCGTCATAAACCTTTTAAGATGCGCACGTCCTAATATGGACCCTTATAAAAACATTGTGCTGTGTAATACATTTACATTCGAGGAGGACAGCTTCTGCTGCAGAGCGCAAAGTCAGGCATGCTTTTAAAACAATGAGGTATTCAATAACAACGAGAAAGGTGTTCACAAAGATGCACATTCTATCACATTTCATTGAACTGCTTAATTTTCCAGATTTTCATGTACAAATATTTTAAAAATATAGCAGTGATGTGATTTTTTCATGTTCCACTCGTGCGCTCTCTAATCTACCTTTGCTTTTCTACAGCATCAATTGACAAAACAATTATAGTCTGCAGGATCTTGTCTAACAAGTGGGTATTACACGAGGAACCCATCTTTGGATTAGTGATGAGCACAATAAATTCTGAAATAAGTGGAGGAATATGTACATCCCTTTCATGGAAGACGCTTAGGTGATTGCTGCCACGAGAGGATTTGTCAGCATAACACAGGATCTCAAACAATAATGTGCGTGTGATAGGACACCATGGAGCACATTCAGAGTCGAATTCACTGACTGTTGTGTAAATGGATTTCTTCTCCATGAAACCACGGAAAGGGCCAGAAAGAATGCCGCTCGGTTTCATCATCGTTTAGTTGAATGCACTAAAGCCCCCTACCCATCAGCTTCGAAATGCAAACGATTTACATCCTCGAAAAAAAAAAAAAAAAACTTAAATGCAAGCCTCCAATAGATCACAGGCTTTTAGCTGGTAATTGGTATGTCCTGAATGTTCTTTTCAGATGGACCGTCTTTTATTTAAAGCGGTGCTGTGTTAGGTTTCAATACAGAAAACTGGCCAGGCCTCTAAGAGGAGGCACAGTCATTGTCACTGTGAGGTGTAGGATAACAGCTCTCGAGCAGGTTGTAATTAGAGTGGCTGAGGTGTAATGAGGGTGCAAGATTCCTGCTCCTGAAGCTGGTGCCAAACTGGACCGGGGTGCCAGTGGTGCCCTGCTGAATAACACGCCACTCAGAGCGAGGTTGTCGCCTTTCTCTTTTTACTTGTGGCTTTAAGCAGCTCGCTGGACACTTGACAGGCAGCTGCATCACATCCGGCTGGGATTTTCATGAAGGTTCCTCAGCTGGTCTGGAGTGGTTCCTCACAGGTGGTAATAATAATAAAGATAATGAGCCTGTGGAATGATAATCACGGTATTAAAGCGATATTCAAGAGTGGACGCAGGCTGTGCTTTGGCTCCAAATCGATGTAAGACGTGAAAGAATTTATGTTTTACTAATTGACTGGTACGAGAAAATGTTTGTTCTTCCTCTGCGTTGTTTGCAGACACAACATTTTCTGGGCAACTCCTCTTTACATGATCACATTTTACATGTTTGCAAGAAGTGTAACGGCTCACTTCACAAACACACACACACACGCACGGGACGCACACAAGCGCACGCCTCTTTTTGCACTCTTGGCAAAATGAAAACTTCTGTCAGAGTCAGATTGAAATTTATATCAGTTTGTCAGGCGAAAGCCAAAAATGATCTTACTGCACATTATTTTGATAAGTTTGGTGCCAGAGATAGAGAAGAAATAGAGGAAAGAGGGAGGAAAGAACCCCACACTCCACACAGCAGATAAGTGCTGAAGCCAAGATTCCTCTAGCTGCTCCGTTTTTTAAGAGCTCGATCTGACTCTATTACAGAAAATAAAAAAAACAAAAACAAAATGAATGAATGAATATTTTGTCAGAGATGTCTATACACTTTCTAAAGCACATATAACTTTCACAGGGTATTAAAATGACATATTAATTATATTTCTCAACAGCAGTCCAGCTGTGTGTGGAAACTAGAAACGTAAATCATCATTAATATGAGTTTTGGAAAAACTTTAGAAAACATAGTTCTGAAGGTGGAGAGCAGAAGTCTTGATTATACAGAGCAAAACTGTAAATACACATTCACATGACATGACAGACTGCTGCTTTACATTTTTGAGTTTTCTAGGTGTTATAGAGATTAAAAAAGAAAAAAATGACAATAAGGATAAATAATAACAATCAAAGAGAAATTGATTTTGTGGTGACTGTAAAGACCCGAGTTGTCCTGAGTTACCCTAATAATTATTTCTGTTGTTTTCATAGCAATGTGAGGTTTTTTGTCACATATCAAGGTACAAGTGGCAGTCTGGGGTGTGAAACAGACAAAAATAGAAGCTAACGCCAGTGGAAATGTTATTTATACGAGAAAATATCAAAAAGTGAGGGTTTGACAGGTAGTCAGAGACACTGGAAAACAAAAGGAAATAAATGAAAGGAGAATAAAGTCAATCTCAAGTCGTTGGTAGGAAGATCCTATGGCCTTCGGCGAGTTTTGTCGGGGTATATAAGTGGCGGCCTTCCAATATCTCCCATAATCTGTCTTGATCATCAGATCTGCTAGTAAATTTGTGGAAAAGTTTGCAATTTTCAAGATGGCAATATTGCTGAGAAGACTACAGTTGCATCTTCTACAACTGCAGGACAAAGAAGAAGATCTAGCGGTTGTAGCCTCTACTTTCATTCGGCAGTGACCATAGCTTTACTCTAACTAGCCCAAAGATAAATCAGAGGGATAAAAGCAACAAAAAAGCCAATAAGCTCAACTAACTTAATAACAACTAGAAGAACATCATTCCCCTATAATAGACAGAACAGTGGAGTAAAGCCACTATTTAAT
>JAOWBL010000007.1:16728788-16753674 GCA_028564865.1 Zenarchopterus dispar | reverse complement strand
TTATTATTATTATTATTATTATTATTGGTTCGCCCAGCTGAGGTGATAATTTGCCAACATGGACCACACAAATCAATTATTTGTTAAATATTACCGTCATCTGATCTTAAACAGAATCTAAAACAGAAAATAAAAACTCAGACGAACAAGAGGACATATGAGACATGTCTCTCCTTTTTTTTAGTGAAACCGAAGACATAATGCAGAAACAGTTAAAATCAATGAAAACCCATCAACAAGAATTAAGGGGGTAAGTTGCAAACAGGAAAATGCTAATCAATACCCTTGATTAGTTGATCATCAGTGAGTGTGAGCACTTCTATAAAAGTAGAGGTTTTGGTAGTTTGCTGTTGCGGAGCAATCAGGCCTGTGTTCACACAATGCCAATGGGGAAAGACATAGTAAGGATCTAAGAGGAGCAATTATTGCTGGTCATCGATCTGGGAAGGCCTTTAAAACCACACTAAATCACTTGTATTCAAAGCCAAAGATCAACACAACTGTTTTATATTTCAACCCCTGTGGTGGTGGTTTGGACATTTCTATTATTTTGGAGTTTAAGGTACCTGACCAACAGTTCAACATGGCCAAAACTGAGTCGTGCAAGAAGATGATCCAATGATGTAAATCTGCAGCAGAATGACTGAAAAAGAAAAGAGTCAAGGCTCTTCAATGACCCAGTCAAACTCCTGGCCCCAAACTGATAAATACATATAAATCTCAATGAACTGAAGCAACATTATAAAGAAACATAAGACAAAATCCTTTCACAGCAATGAAATGCTTCAACAGGGTCTTGAATCACGGAGAGTGCTTTTGTTTTCACACAAGTCCGTATTTTAGCTTAGTTTTATTAAATGAAACCCCTCACATTGTTCTTCATCTGGGCTTTTATTTATCTATTTGTAAGACACAAACACTGGGAATTAAGAGCACATACTTTCCTTCTCACATTACTATCCTCTTGGGCTCAACTATACATCAGTCACTCTGTGTAATCAGCTGGAGAGGTAAACTGTTTAATGTCTTCAATGCATTTGAACTTCTGTCATTTAATGTCCAGAAACAGCTGTCTATGTGTGAGAATGACTGCTTTAATGAAGGGTTTCAGCAGAATGCTAAGATGACTAGAATGACTTTTACTGCAGGCACCGCCAAATAGTAATCCACCTGTTTATGAGTCAGTGAGTCTGTATTAGCTCTAAGGCGCTGTTATTTTCTTTCTTGCAGTAAATCTTCCATCTGAATGGTCTCACACCACCTTCACTAAGACCGTACGGGCAGCTCTCCGTACCACCTCAGTACTCATAACTCATTTCATTGTTTCCCAACCCCACCTGTCCAAAGTAGCGGCATGTTCAACTAAAATTTTACTCATCCTTCGAAAATCATCCGGGGATGCAGAAGGTTATAGGGTTTATCGGCTCGTAGATTAAATTAAACAGTAGTGATTTTGGTTATGACAAAATCTTAAGTTAAACTGCTGTGTTTTCTTGATAGCAGAGAATGTGCCGGTTATGTGATTGCTTTCCCTGCCTATCCTATTTACTTTAAACTGAAGGGAACAAATCTCCAGCTTCTCCTCCTGGTTGCCACACAGTAATTCCTGAAGAGAAATCAAGGACCTTGAAGCGTGTTAATGCTCACATATTGAAGTCTTACAGCACGGTTAAGATACAGTACCTGTGAGGGAGCACAGATAAGAAGCCGAGGACAGTGATGCAAAGTTTCTGGGCAGCATGTTTGTGTAATAGTGCATCTAAACACTTCAAAGTTGGCGTAACTCATCCCTGGGCTCTCCTGACTTGTGCTACGTCAATCAGTCATGTACATATTTATCCCACAGTCAACTCTGGATTAGGGACTTTCTGGATCGCACTTTAAAGATTTTAATCTCGGGGGAAAAAAAAGATATTCATGTTTGTTATGTACGTCATTTTTATAGGCTAATTGCCTGGCTGTTAAACTAAAGTCTTTACAAATACTTTTTGTCATTTAGTTTTTCTACAGTTTTAAATACATTTGTTGAAAACAGACATGTAAGAAAAAAATAAAGAGTATTTGTTAGTGAGGACTCTAAAAAAAGAGAGTAACTGCACTGACCACCAACAAGCTTTAGTATTTATTATGTAGACATAAGAAGATATAATCAGTTCAAGGGAACTTTTAAGCAGTTTGCCCAAGCAATTTTCCTTTGAAAACTTCACCTGAGAACTAAATATGTAAAGTGAAATTACAAAATAGTTTTGGAGTCTCTATGAGATGTCTGTTTCTTTTTTTTAGGGTCTACAACCTAAAAACAGCTCCAAATGATTACACAAATAGTCCTACGTTTCAAGTCCCCAGTTTAAAACACTTTCAGAGATTTACTTAGAATTATACTTTGTATTTGGAAATAAATGTTGTCCATGTGACAATACAGGAATAAACTATGGGTTTACAATATTTTTGTTGTTTTGTGTCGTTTTTTTTTTTTTAGTTTCAAGTTAGAAACCATGGGTAAACAAGCTTTTATTTGTGACAACCTCTATTTTTCTTTTTAAATGATTTCAAAACTGACTAAGAGTTTAAACATTTTAGTTCCTGCTGATGTCATTTAGCTATGTATCTAAAACCTCGGTCCCAATGACCTGTACGAACAGCTGCAAACACTCTGCAAATGATTTTTGGATCATTTCCTACGTCCTTCTTGAGACAGCCTGATAAGAATCCAGTATTTGTAGCTCATTTATGAATTTGTGGCCAGGCTGATGGTCACATCCACGATTCTCCACAAACGTGCCGTGAAAAGTCACATCGGTGGGCCGACAGATGAATACCAGGAACAACCTAAAAGAACAATGCACTATGTTGGTGTAAGTACGGCGCAAGAACACATTAAGTTGTTCTAGGGGGGCCCTTACAGCATTCCCATGAACACCTTTCAAACGGAAATGCATATGTCCAGAAGTGCGCATCCCCGTGTGTACTTCTGGAAGTACGTTGTAAGGTGGATGCCTGTCATATGTGCACCGCTCTGCCACAGCTTAACAAACGCAGCGGCTACGACCGCTAGATCTTCTTCTTCTTGCAACTGTAGAAGGTGCAGCTGCTGTCTTCTCACCATGATTGCCATCTAGAAAATTACAAATAGTTCCACAAATATTCCAGCAGATGAGACAAATAGGACGCAGATGTGTGGAGATATTGGATACTTATATACCCCGACAAAAAATGCTGAAAGTCGTAGGATCTTCTAACCAATGAGCTGAGATTGCTGTGAGTTGTGCGTAGGGGTCCCGAACGGCCACCTTCCTACAACATGTTTTCTGAGATGACCATAAGTATACCATTGTAGGTTCTGAGGACCCTTACAGAGATCATATAAACTCTACGACCACCGTGCAGCAGAAAATCACCTTTTTTTCTCAAGCATGAGTTGGGTCGCTTTTGAGAATTGAAGGGCAGCTGTACCAAGTTCCTAGAAAGGCTGTAGGAAACTTTCCCCCCTCCACGAATGTCCACCAACTCCAGATTTTGTACGAACTGAGTCTCGCATGAACCCACCGTTCATAGGAACCTTTGTGACTGATACTTTAGATCTAACTATGTGACTGAGTGCCGTTTCTACCTCACCAGCCTTCGTCCTCCCATCTAATGCCACATCCCAGTTCTTAAAAACATGTCACCTTGTATTTTATTGAATTATTTTGGTTGAATTAGTCTGTTGTAGTAAAGTGACAAAAATATGTTGTTACCCATTTCTACTTGGACAAAAAACATGGGATCCATAACACAGACAATGTGGCCTATGTGTGTTAATAACTTTCCAGGACATTTAAAGGCAGTGTGATACCTGCGTCATCATGGGGCCTTATGGGTTAATTTGTTGGTTCAGATATGAGATTCAACTAAAACATACTTGCTTTGGTTTAAACAGCTCATTTTGAGCCACTGTGAAACTGCCAATCGCCATCCTCAGAAGGAGCCTCAGAACAGAGATTACTCCTGAATTTTTCATGATTTTCCAAAACAAATTCCATATTGCTGATTAATTTATTTAATCAACTGCGGTTTGCTGGGTGGATACTGACACGTTTTTCTGACCTGTAGCAACTTCAGGAGATTGTTTATTACTGTTGTATGTACACTTTAATTAAAAAGCTACTAAAATTTGCAAAGTTTAATGCCAAAGTCTAATCAAACATTCCCACAAGTCAACAAACATGAAATCATAACTTCAAAGTTAGTCTAGTGGGTGAAGGTCCCGCACATTGCTGCATCCCACAGAAAACAAGCAGTTTTTTCTGTGCTGCTGCAAACATGTTCTTCTTTGGATCAATGAGGCTAAATTACTTTATAATATTTATCATACAGGGTTCTCTCAGAAAATCCTTGGAAAAGTTTCTTTAGAGGAAAATGCACAAGTGTATCACACGTGTTAGAAAATTTTTTTTGTAACAGCAACATTTTTGTTTTGTAAGGAGGCACGTTTACTGGAAGCTACTATCAAACATATAAATAATCTCAACAGTTTAAGTGTGCTGCTGATAGTAAAAACACTCTGAAAATTATTATCATCAGCTGACCTGTAAATACGAGCAGTATCGGTCTCTATCGCATTGCTCACATAATAAAGCACCAACATCCTTTCCTCTGACTCCTGCATGAGCACAGCTGCATGCATGTATTAGCTGGGGGATAGGAAAGAAAGGAATTTTTACTCTGATTTATACGACAGACCTGGTTTTGACCCAGTCCTACCGCTGAAAACTTCACCTCATTCTGTTATCAGTGAGGGCTCGAAGGTGACCAGAGAACTATTCACGCCACGTTTGGGTCATTGTGGGCAGGTTGGGCATACGGGGAGTGAAGTGTTTAGTCAGGTGGGTAAGCAAATATGTCATTACATACACTTGTAGCTTCATTTGTGTTGTCCAAACAGAACGGCCTGAGAAGACGAGAATATGTGAACGTTTTCCCGATGGAGCGGCTAGAATCGCTGAAGTTGATGAGGATGCAGAGAAAGTGAAGAGTGCAGCTGCTCCTTCCTCTTTTATCTCTAAAAGAGCTATGGTAAAACCCTTTCAATGAGCACTTGTAAAATGTCTGCTGGTGAGCTGTGTAGTTGTTAGATAAGCAGAAAGGAAATCTAGAAATAAATAAAATGGATTACGGCCTCTGAAAGCTCCATCTCTGCCTCACAGCCGACTGGGTAGCTCTCCCGTCTGCATGATAATGCTTTTGTCAAGCCTCCTGACCCAGATGGTTAAAAGCGGGAAATTACGTCATTTGCAAATGTGCTTTTATTCTGCGATAGAGTATAATTGTACAAATGAAACAAGATTATCTCTCAAGACCTCCACAAACTACTATGCAGCCTTACATGGGTGGGGCAAGAGGGGGGTATTGGAAGAAAGAGATAATTTGCCCCCACCCCTCCCCATTCCCCACCGAAAAAAAAGGAAAAAAAAAAATAACATGGCGTAGAAGCATGTACTCAACCTTGGGCTCAGGTTATTTTAAGGAAAACCAATCTTTGATCAGCCAAGCTGAAATGGCTAAGATAAGTGGGAGCTACATCTCGCGGCAGGACTGCGCACCACTCTGATATTGCTATTTCCTCCCCAGTTTCTCAAGAGCGGTAAATAGCTGCTGCCCCTGCCACTCCTCGCCTCCCCCAACTCACCACACCTCCACCCCTCCCCCTTATCTACTCCCCACTTTCTTCTGGAGATCTCTGTCACTTTAATCCACAGAGTCTGCCGCTGGTTAACAAGGAAATCCTGTGTCAATTATCACCAACCACTTCCTGCTGGGAGAGCAGCAGGGAATCAAAGGGGCCTGAGAGTCTTTCACACCAGAGAGGAGCAGTGGGCCTAATTAAATGGCCCTTGTGTCCCGCTGGCTGCCGGTGGCCGGGTGACAGATAGCCCAGCCCGACGATAACCTCCTTCAGCTGATGATTGTTTTGATAGGGAAGCTAGTTGGCACTTTGGGTGCCCTGAGGTTGGCAGATTGCTATCCAGGAGTCCAAATTGACTCTCATCCAGGAAACAAAGGTTTATGGAGAAAAATGATGGACACGTGCATGTAATCACAATGCAACATGGTGTTACCTCATGTAACACACAAGCACTGAAATGAGATCCGAGTTTTTACAGCTTTATGGTACGTGCAGTTTAACGGCAAGTCGACATAAAGCTCTCACCAAAAAATGTGTCTCTTAAACTGCAAGTCAAACAAAACAGACATTAAAATTCTGCTTTCATAGCTCTGGCAATGTGAGCCCACGATCCATCATTTTCACAGTAGTGGGTGAAGCGTGCATATTAAGATTTGATATGCCGCATTTTATCACAATTCTCAAAACCCAATGTTCGGGGACAAAAAGGAAACTCACTTGAAGCGGAAATATGCCACGCTCTATGTGACAACTCCTGGACCAATTTCAGGTGGAGGTCTGTAGAGGCACAGCAGAAGGTTCAAACTGCAAATATCGACTTGAAGCATCATATGGGGTCAGTAAATCACCAGCCTGCCTGCCTTGTAGTCGTCATTTCACTCTTAACTCTCGTTTACAGGTATCTTGTGTCGCCTGCATAATGTCAGATTAAGCTATCACCCACTGTCACCGGTAAAAAAGTAACCTTTTTTTTTTCTTCATCAAAAAGTTAACTTCTAAAAATTCACTGGAATTATCATCTCAAATAGTGCCAGTATGAAGTATATCCCCAAGGGATTGGTTGTGGATCATGTAAGATCGATACAAAAGGTGATTTAAAGGGGTGGGTGAGGTGAAATGAATGTGAAAAGTGTGCAGGAAGCTGCACATCCAACAAAGTCAAACTTTGCATTGAATCAGGTTTGATGCAGAGCCAGAATTTCATATTGCAACTAGAATTAAGAAGAGAGAGCCTGCTGCCGGATGAAGTTCATCCCAGCCTCCACTCCTGTGTGAGAAAACCCCCCACGCCCCCATGCCTTGTCCACCTTTAAATTTTCATACGCAGGAAAGAGGCTGCAGAAAAACCAATTTACTAACTGAGCGACATCATCTGTTTGGCCGTTTATCTCTGACACACCACCCCTCAGTCCGGTGTTGACAGTACATGATATTCCATTAATCTGCCTAATGAAAATTTAACCAGTGTTATAAACAAATAATTGGCCATTATCCTCTCAAAGATCCCGAATAAATTACTTGGGCGTTTTTCATGCTTTTGAAAGAAGAAGAAACTGGCCCCTCCTGATTGATGTTGGAATAAATGCGAGGCCGGCTCCGACACTGCGAGTGGGTCTCGGCTAAGCCTGTGATTGACTTAATGAGAGTCTTTGGGGTGAGTAAATGTTCCAAATTGCTCAGTCATTAGCTTTTGCTCGGCTGTCTGAAGATACCCCCGGATCTGCAGCGCGGGTCTCTCCTCTTGTACCATTCCGCCTGCAATTACATTTTCATTTAGAGCAAACCTCTGAAGTCCGATAGGCAGGCCCCTTTTCATTATGCTGGCCTCCTTTTTCTTTTTTATCTAAATGGTGTGAAATGTCTCTTCATTTAGACCAATTAAAGTTGAAAAAGACGGCGCTGTAATGAATTATCATACAAATTATTTACTTAATGCCACAATCTCTCTCCCTCTCTCCCTCTCCTGCTTTCTCATCCTCCTCTCTCTGGCACCAGGGATGCACAGAGTCAGGCAGATAGGATATATGGTGCAAAAGAAGACGTGGCGGGAGTCCACAATGGATCTGCTTTGAAAGTGAAGCTTCTCTCACAACGATACGCATTTTGCTGAGGTTACGTCTCTCTTTAGCATTTATCTGTGTCTCGCACGAACCGAGCGCTGCATGCAGATGGTCCGCACTCACGCAAGAGGACGGGGGACTCAACATGTGAACAAAAGGGAATAGTATGTCGTCAGTAAAGCTCATTTCAGATATTTCATTTCAAGTGATGTATAAGCTCTTCTTAATTAAGAACAAGCTTATGGTTTCAAATTAACTCATTTAATTGAGGGGACTGGTTCTTGTCTGGAAGACGGTGTGGAGAGTGTCTCCTTCCGGAGGCTGTTGGCTGACACATAAACACTGGAAGTGTTCACAACTATCACAGCAGCCCCATCCGTACCTCTGGGACCGTCTCTCTCTCTCTCTCCTCAATGAAACACCCACTGCCAAGTCTTCCTCCATTAGCTTTTCACAAGCAGAACAGCTATTCAGCTCATATTCTCCTGCCATCATTCATGTTAGCAGCCAAAGCATCATAATACGGTTGTTTCTCACCAGACAACATAATAGGACGAGGAATGAAACGATACATTTTCACTCAGTGTTTTGTTTATTTTTTTCCTTTTAATGCCTGGATATTCACAGGCTGATCGTTCTGAGTGAAGCTGGTGGAGCTGAAGTGACTTGTCGCCATGGAGACGGGAGCTACTACTTCATGCCAGAGCAGTCCTACTGAAGCTTCAAAACGAGGAGGCAAAAAAAAAAGTTCATCCCCTGCCCAGCATTTCCTTCTGATACTACACATGAGGAAACCCACGCTGACCCAAGGTGGAGGCAAGAATTGTCACTGCAGGCAAAAATAAATGAAGAAAGAAAGACAGAAAAGAAATTCAAGTCAAATAAAGGGAAATCTTCAAGACACAAGGTAGTCCAACCTCTAGGGGGAAAAATAAACTTGAGAGGGGCTAGTTTCCGTCAAACTGCTACGAACTCACCAGGCAATAATCTTAAGTAGTCCTCGATTTTCACTAATGGGTATGAAATCACCCACAGCAGCCAGAGTGCAGCTACTGCTTTGGTTTGCTGCATCTGCTCTACATCAGGGTCGATTCTCTCTGACAGCCTGGATATACAAATATGAAATTACCGCACGGATCGCC
Source organism: Zenarchopterus dispar (assembly GCA_028564865.1). NCBI lineage: Eukaryota > Metazoa > Chordata > Actinopteri > Beloniformes > Zenarchopteridae > Zenarchopterus > Zenarchopterus dispar. The sequence continues at coordinate 16,744,807 of JAOWBL010000007.1, read as the reverse complement.
CACCTTTGAGCTTAAGTCACAGGTACAAAAGGGGGAATGGATTTTCACCAGAACATGTTTTCCTTTGCGTTTGGCTTTCTTATCAGCAGCAAAGAATACAAGTGCTATTTGCTGTCATTATCAAGAAACACATAAAAGCTGCAGATATCCTCTAATTCAAAGAAAAACCATTCAAAATATTATCACATAAAATGACTTAAACACAGTGACAGGATTGCTGCTTGGCATCTCAGACAAGCGGTTAAAAGTGGAGGAGTGACAGAATGTCACAATATTTCCAGATATGTTTATAATATATGAAATATCTTTGCCTTTAAGCAGAAAACAAGTGATTAGGAAAGCAATAAATAACTGCTGTGAGAGGATACTGAGGAGATTGATGTCAAAACCAATGCACTTAAATGAGTCCATAAATGGTTTAAGCTGGCTATTCGTCTTTTAAACACACAGTAAAAATACCAAAACACTCATTATATGGTGCATGCAGTGTAATGCATGGTTATTTCTGCTCATTAACCTAATACTTCCATTAGCAGAGGTAACTCATTTCCAAGCAACGTACATGCAAGGTAGCCATTCATAGTTGTTGCATGTGTGTTTTCACGTTCTTTAAGTGCAGCTTGCAGCTCTAGCTTAAATGTACATAAAATCTCGACAGGTTAATCCCCAAGTGCTTATAGTAAGTGGGTGTATCTTCAGTTACGCTGCACCTCGCTGAACAAATGTGATGACTTCAAGTTAAATAGCCAACTGTCACAGGACGTTTTAGTCTCATAGCGGTGTCATATGTTGTGTTAAGCAGTTTGGTGACATGAGGGGGAATTTCTTCACAAACCTGCAGGCTAGCATTACCTCCCTGTTACTTTAACACAAAAGCAGCTGTTTCCAAAGCATTAATGGGCAAGCTTCACTTAAAAAAAAAAAAAAATTAAAAAAATTAATTTTAAAACTATGAATACAGTCCTGAATAGGAGAGGGTAAAACTATTAATTAAAAGTGGAACAGGTTCTTATTTTAGTGGAAAGTAGAGAAATTATGAGCCTTTGTCAAGGAAGGCCCAGGAGCAAAGCTTTCATTAGCCTACATGCATGGCAAAAGCAATTCATCAACTGTAATTTTGGCTCAATGGGCAAAAAAAAAAAAAAAAAAAAAAAAGGAGGGATCAACCTCAGCATGCTATTTATGGAGATTTACGGAAGTCTGGGAAATGCTAATGTGATTAACATTTATCTACAACATGTTTCGAAATGGCCCTCATGTCCACATTTTGCCTTTAAGATTAAGTTATTGCACTTGCTCGATAAAAAAAAAGGAAAGAAAGAAAATTAGAGATTGATATAGAATCTGCTTTGCAGTGCAAGAGCTCACAATGATGATTTCTTTTTTTGGGGGGGTGGTGGGGGGGAATTCTCTGTCACATTAGCAGAGGATTTCTCTTCCCCCTCGATTCCCTCCCCTCTCTAAATATCTCTCTTTATGTGCGTCTGTCCCCAGATGAAGGCGCGGCGAGTAGAGCGGCACTTTTGTCCTACCGGAGTGTCTCTCTCGAAAATGTGAACTGTTCCATGGATTAGCTGAGCAGAGATTTATTTAATGCATCCTCATAGAGTATTGTTGAAATCTATTTTGGGATATGCAGCTTGCCAAGCTCTAAGCTTGGTAATATATGCCTGCTACAGTTTAAGAGAGAGGGTTCACAGACCCACTTTATGTTGGGATCATATGGATCATACAGTCATTGAATATGAAAATATTTGAGAGCTGGTTGCACATTTATTGTTTTGTCTCAGGGACCACAAAAGGCTTGTTTCCATGCCCTTCCTCCTGCGTCTTGTTTGCGTGGCCTGTTTAAATATTTGATGTCCTCGAGAATGGTTGTGATACTCAACAGATAAGATACTGCACATGCATATGCCATGAGAGGCCCCTATTTAAGATACCGGCTTAAGGTTTCTGAGAGGCCAACAAAGCCAAGGATGGAAAACACTGCGGTACATTTGCATTTAAGCTGTGGATTTAGGAACAGCTAGAGCGGAATGAATACTAATAACATACTGAATTGAAAATGCAAAGTATTTACATTAGAATTAATTCAACACTAACACCTGACAAAAATTTTACCAAGACACATTTTCATTTATCAATGACGGCTTGTGTAAATTTCCCCAAATGCTTACTGAGTCTTATAGCAAATCTATAACTTTTATACTTTGAGCAGAAATGTAAACTGCACTTGTCGTCTGATTGGTTTGAATCCCCCCAGACTCTGACTACAGTTCCCAGCATGCCTCGGGGGAGGGATAAGGTTTGGACCGGTTCTCCTCGCAGTGAATGTGACACAAAAGAGGAAAGCCGGGGGGTGTGCAGGAGTAAGGGAGAGGGAGCCGGACAAAAGAGAAGACATGGGCTTTGCACGGAGGACATGATAAAGCCAGGAGCATTATCGTCAGTGTGAAAGACGGGGGCCATACTTCAAACGGGATTTTCTCTCCATGACAGGATACTCAGCTGACGCAGAGCAAATAGCTCTCTGTAGCAGTATATGGCTCCGGGGCTTCCAGGGCCTCTTTGTAAATTCAACAAACCACAATACGATGATAGGATCTCATACAGCCAAACATTAATGTTTGATCCCAAAGCACAGATAACTTCACACAGTATCTGTTAGAGTCGGAGAAACGGAAAATCCACAAGACAAGATGGTTAAAAATACTGAAAAGATTTTTATGTGTTGATATTAGGAAAATAAATTTGAAATGAAAACACAAATATGACCCTGCCTAACATGAAAACATTTATTTGATGTACAGTATTTGTGGAGTTTGTCACAATAAAGGAAACCTTTTACTTTTTCTTCTCTCACCTTGTATTTATTGATATTTAAACTGAGAGATTTTGTGTTTTTATCCCTAACTTTTAACACAACTGGCACAGAAAGGAAAAATGGGCATCGGATCTCTGACCATCTTCCACCACCTTATCTCGTGCTAAACGTGTGGTATCAGATTTTGGATAGTTTCACATGTGCAAAACGCAGTCATGTCCTGGCTCTAGAAGCGTTTAGTCACTTGAATGCAGCATTGGCAACTGATGCCTTTATTTAATCACAATAGTTCAGGCACTGAGCTTTGCAAATATGACTCTTGCAAGGAAGCCACAGGGTTCAATCAATTAGTCTGTGATTATTATTACTTCTGTTGTTATTACTAGTCCCAGCAGTCGGGCTGTTATGGTAACCCAAGACGCAGTCCACACTACTAATCCTTGCCCCTTCTCTAACCTTAACCTTTACTCTCTTAATCAACATCATATTCTGAGCAAGTGGGCAAAATATTTACATGTTATCGCTCGCAGCATTCAGCGAGAATTTGCTTTCACTCTGGGAATTCTCATCTGAAGATGTTTGCATGCTTGTATACATTGCTGTGCGAGCATGTGTGTGTGTGTGTGTGTGTGTGTGCAGTAAGAGCATGAGTGAATGTGTGTGTGTGTTATTCTGTCCAGGCTTTTAATCTTTTGTCTTAGTTGAAAGTCACGATGACATTAAGGTCCCAATAAATTAGAGGAAGAAAGGCTGGCATTGCAGATGGGCGTATTTCTGACTTTATAAAGCTCTGCCATGCACATTATGGTGTTACCAACAAATATAAGTTTAGGCCTGGCCTTAGAAGTATGTTGTAAAATAGAAGTTAATAAAGACAAAAAGACAGTAGTGCTGCAACCACAACTAGACAAGTTTATATCCCAGACTGGTGGAAAAGCTCCTCTTTTATTTTGTTCAATATTCATCCCATCTGTCCTCAATTCTGAAAAAAAAATGACTATTGAGAAGTTTGATCCAACAGCAAATAGAAACTGGACAGCAAGATAAAGGAAAAAGCACGAAAAAACCCAAGCAAGCAAACATCGCAGTGAGACAAAGATATTTCCTATGCAAAGCTTGCACACAATGTCATGTGTGATAGCGACGAATCCCGTCCAAGTCACACGCAGGGGGGTTGGTGGAGAGACAGAAACGAGGTCGGCTGCCTGCGTCTTCCAATGATTCCTCCTCTTAGCTTTGATTCTGCTGATCCACTATCTCGCCATATAGCAAGGGACACAAAGCAGATTTCAGCTTTGGGCTAATCTCATTAAGAAACTCTAACCACCCCTATGAGTAGTGTGTGTGTGTGTGTGTGTGTGTGTGTGTGTGTGTGTGTGTGTGTGTGTGTGTGTGTGTGTGTTGTTGGGGGGGGGACTCATTCTGCACTATGCCAGAGCCAAAGCTCAGGGAGGCAGGTGTAATGTTACATAATTAGCCTCTAAACGGTAAAAAGGAGATTATTGCAAATGGCCTACTAGCCAGCACATGCAGTGGACCTGGTCCCTGAAGACCCGGCAGTCTGGTGAAGCTGAAAACATCCCAGGGGATTCGATGTGTTAAAAAGGAAAAACAGGTTATTTGCAGTAAGTGTGTGGCACTCTGTGGACAAGACCCGTGTGATTGGGTCCACTTTAACAAATGAACATGAGTTTGATCGTGGAGTAAGTAGCAGATAGCAGGTCTGAGGCAATATTCAATCCCGTAAGAGCGTAGCAGGAACCTGAACTGGCATGTGGGCTAAACATCCTCCATCTTTCTTCACAAATGGAGATAATATTTGTAAGCAAGTAATGTATGTACGAAGGAAATTTAAGCCCGAGTTTGTGTTCCTGCTGAGATGTCTTTCTGGCCACCAGCAGTGGATCTGCAACTGCACCCCATGGTGAAACGGCTAACGGGAGGATTGATAGGGACGGGGCCGATCCACTGAGCTCACACGTAGTCACTCAAAACCTCAGGACTGAACTACCATGTCAGATTGTTGCCATATGTGGCACGGCGCACCACTCTGCCAGTGACAGTGATCAACTACTACCATCCACCGCAACCATCCAACAAACATTACTGTCAAAGTTCAAACACGGAACGGGCCCAAATGAAGGATTTCTGCACCACATCTCGGTACAATGCCCCATATTGTCCGGCATGCATGCTAATTAGAGAAACAGATGATCTGAAAGACTCTCTGGGCAGAGCCAGTTAGGACAAAGAGAGGGTGGCGGCACTCCTTTGTTGCCTCCTCAGGCACACTGAAGCATCGGCTTGTTGTTACATAAAGTTGTATAACAAATGAGCCTGGGTTCTTTGAACTGGCTGACCACACAGGCCTGGAAGAGTCACTAGGAGCCCAACATGTGGCAGCAATAACATGGACCCGCCCTCCGCGAGACATGTGGGATACACCGCATTCCTGAGGAGCTCGTTAAAGCTCAAAAACAAATCCAACAAACACTGTCCCCGTCTCAAAAGAGGACCGTGAAATACGAAGGCCACGTCTGCCACCAGCTCTATCTGTTACCCTGTTTTTAATAACTTGGCTATTCCCACCGTCTACTCTGCACCACGGCAAAAATAATCCCAAATGTAGCTTTAGTTGATGATTGATCCCCTTCTGCTCATCTTCTTATTAAATTAAACAATCGGTGTAAGTGACAGCTGATTTTTCAGACACGCTTTAAAGACAGTGACATTTACTGTGGGTTTTATTAAGCGTACAGATGTGGTTTAGTGTTTAAACCTGTCATTGAATTTGGCTTATTTATAATACTGTTTGTTTTCACCAGTCTGCCCAGTTAAGCTATAAGCTGTCTGTTTAACTTGGCTATAAACAGACTGATGCTGACTGTTTGAACTCTTCCACATACATTCACATGAGCAAAGGCTCTGTTTGATTTTTTTTTTCTCTTTTTTTTTAACTGTTATTGTAAAACGTGACACGATATTCAGTTTGTGTACACGACTTCACGACATGAGGCAGTGCATTATGAGGATCCCAGAGTGTTTTCTCTTAAGATTGATAAAAACTCAAATGCCCACCGGGGAGGCGGTCTCCGCTCCGTAGCAGACATCTGGCATGATTATTTTCAGCTCTTCAGCTAATCCTCTCTCAATGTAAACTGAAGAAAAATGTGCCAAATGGCTTGAGAGCAAGACTGAATTTTGGACTTGTGGAAGATTTAAATGAGTTTTATAGAAATGTTAGAGGCATTATTGGAAAACACAGTGAGACAATTGTAATTAGTTTTCAGCCTGTCACATTTATAATCATTATCCCACTTTTTAGACATGCCAATTTTTGACTCCTGTTAACCACTGCAGCTGTGAAGAAGCCACGTAACATACAGCAGCCCCCCCCCCCCCCCCCCCCCCCCCCCCCCCCTCCCCCATGTTTTGATGTGCTTTCATCTGTGTTGCTGGGCGTTAGATGTTTGATATGTAGCGCTGTGACTGGAAATGCTCGACTCGTGTGCACGCCATTCAGAGGTGGCCCAGTAAGAGCTAATCTACTTGTCAGGGTTGACTGCCAAGCATATCAGCCCACACACTTCACAATATGACTTTATTCATACAGTGGATCTGGGACATTAACTGTCTCTGCCCACCAGAACACAACACTTCCGCCTACCGCTCCCAATCAAAGAAACCTACATTATAAACCACAGCACGTGACGCGAAAACACAGATCCGCATCCTTTCCACCTCTCATCTACAACCCCCGACACCTCAAGACTATAAGTTGAGCCTCGCTGAGACGCATGGCCGACTAAGAGCTTCATTTAAACGGCTCCGCTTTTGTTTTGTGCGTCTTTGCGTGCGTGTCTGTGTGGAGAATCCACTCTGATTGGGGTGCATGTTGTTGTTTCTATTCACTGGCCTTCAGGAAAACTGTCAGCAGGAAGCTGGGGTAAATCTGGAGCTGACAATAAATCATTTCTCATGCAGCAACATTTGAAAGAAGAAGGCTTTAGGGCCTATTGGGATTACAGTGGCTGTGTCATTAGAGACTTCTCAGATAGTTACAACCACGGCAAGTACAAAAGGCTGAAGAACACAAATGTTTTGTGATAGTAAAAAAAAGAAAAAGAAAATGAACATCACGGTGAACCTGACAAATGTGGCGATCTCCTCCAGGCAGATAGGCTGGAATCCTCTTAAAAAGAAAAATGACACGTCACGTAGATGCATTTGATCAGGCTTAAAGCGGTTTATATTGTAATAAAAATGGTTGGCATGGTTTATTGAGTTTGAATAATGATTCCTCGTGGGCATTTCATAAATCTCGAACAGGGCGGTGACCTCAGCCGCTGACACGTCATAAATCCTTATCAACGAAACTGGAACATCAAAACGCACATAGTAGAGCAAATATGTCTAATGTGAGCGGTTCAGCTAAAGAAAGTGAGCGCAGGTCAGATAAGCAGGGTTCACGAATCCACTCAGACCAACCTGTTGAGCAATTATTAAAAAGTAATAACTCCTTGATAAAGAAGAAAGGATACATCTGCAGCTGATTAAAGCCTCGCAAATTTACAACGAGGTGGAAGAAGGATGTCAAGCTTCCACGCTAATTTAATACGCGGTCTTCCTGACCCAGGGATTATGAGAAGGACTCTTTTGAAAAGCATATTGTAATGATATTTTTTAAATTCTACAACATAAACCTGAAACGCTGTCACAGATATAGATATTGCCAGATGCGTGACAGATAGTCTGAGTGCAAAAAGTGAGGCAAAATGAAAATAAAAACAAATCCAAAGTTCGCACAAGGAAGCTATTCAGATAAACCAATACATGAATTAGTGCACAAATATGTAAGCCTCTAAGTCCCGATCTCAGCTTGCATTACTCCACAAGGGGCGGTGCGTCTGAAGACGAAGGGCTGCGACGGGGCTTCACGCTGATTTACTCTCTCACGAGTCACTTCAGGTCATCAGCAGTGTGTGGTTTGAATTTCTGCAACTACATGGTGTTTAGGGACAAGTCACACAAACGAAAACAGTCAGGTAAAAACGTATCGCTTCACACCTTCGTGAGTTACACGTCACGCTGTGAAGTGAAGGATCTGAACAGTGTTTCCACGCTGGCGTTTAAAGGTGATGTTTGTGCTCATCAACATGAGCTCCTGAAAACAGCAAACTGTTATAATATTAACGGGAAACTGGAGCAAGAGTCCATTAATTCCAAAATGGCAAACTATTAATTTTCAAAATTCCATCTAAATGGGGTGAGAGGAATGCTGAATATTTTATATGACCAATTAATAGCTTCCTGGAGAATAGGTTTTATTCAAATGAACACACTGCCTGGCTCTCCTTTTTAATTTCACTGATTAGATTGTTTCAGAGGACATGAAGGGAGTTTGAACAAGAAAAGTGTGTGTGTGTGTGTGTGGAGAGGGTGTTTGGGGGGAGAGACATTACTTGAAGACGCATATTTTTTTTACTTTGTGATTTATAAAACATACTTTAGCTTAACGTCTTTTGGTTATATTTAGTTTTGTTTAAGACGATGGTGTGTCAAATGCCAAAAATAATCATTTTTACAATCGTACTTATCTTCAAAAATATATATAAACTAACACAGGGCTCTACACAAAGCTGTAAAACTGCCAAATCGGAGCGCTCAACCCGATTCTCTTCCAGTCTACGTACAAAATTGATGGTGATGAAAAAAAATGAACCTGAGACACAAAACAGACACTTGTCTGCAGATTAATGTCCTGAATGGAGGCTTGTGAGGGCGCTCTTTGTCGCTGGCCTCAGCCTTCATCGGAAACTGAAATCCCGCTGAACAGTTAAAACGGGACAAATAAGGCTGGAGTTTACCTCACAGGAGTGTGTCCATAAACTGCACTTATTTAGCACCAAAACAAGGAAGCCTTTGAAGGAATCATTGCTTCAGCACAGTTCAGCACAGTTGTGTGTTTTATTTCTTATTTTTTCAACAGTGTCACATTTAGGCTCTAATATTCTCTGGGAAAATGAATATATTTGTTGACTAACAGCGAGGATAAAACTCTTAAATATTCAGAATTTTTAATCTGGTTTAATATTTCCACCCGTTTTATGCAAATGACAGTCTATTAACATAATCTCATTTGAGAATACATCCTTTTAAAGTAAAAGATTATACCCTATTTTTTAAGCACATATAAATCAAATGTTTTATTGAAATGGTAATGTTTTAAAGTCTGTGTGCTCTGCAGAAGAAGTGCATTTACATATATACTTACTTTTTTTTTTTTCTTGCATTAGTGGCTCAACACCACACGAAAGATCCCAAACAAAGCTAAAACCTCCATGAGGGAAATCATCCAACAGCTTAAATGTCTTGGCAAACATGAAACATTCATTTAGAGAGCTACAATAAACAACAGCAAATATTCTTGTCCAACATTTACAGTATATGTGTGCACAATTCACTGAACACCTCTGATACCAACACCGCTGGTGTCAAGATTGAAGGAATTATGCTTGCTGGCAGACAGAAACGAGGAGCGCCCGAGAGGGAACGGTACAACATTTCGTTTCAGGCATTTAGATGGAAACCGGGTCTGTAAAAGCTTCGGCGAGATACTGAGGTGGATAAAGATGTAAGAAAGGGCCATTATGCTACCAAAGTAGGGAAGGAGGGACTTTATCAGTCTCTGGTCCCTCCTCCTTCACTCTTTACATCTGCCTTGAACTTGTAAGGAGTTCAGCAGGACTCAGCCGACGGTCCAGACAGGCCTCTGGAATGCAAGTGCGGCCACTCAAGCCCGTCTGACCTGCCCCCACGCCAGCTCCATTTCACTGGGCTGGCTTACCTATTCATTTACAATGGGACTTCAACTTTATCTTCCCTTGTAACACAACATTAACTGCCAAAGAGCTGGAAATGCATTATCAGCCTGCCTCAAAGCTTGGATTGCTTCCCTCATAAATAAGATCATTATACGAGTGGTAATCCCATTAAATAGATCATTTTGCAAATATCTAAATCCAATTAATAAAGTGTTTTAAGAGGGGGTGCAGCAAACACTGCCTTTTACAGAGCTGACATGCTGTGACTTCAGCTCTTTGTTCCTCCCTCCCTGAGTCGCAAGGGTGATATTAATAAATACAACCCCGAGCCTGAATTACCCTTTGAAAGAAAACTGGGATTCAGCTTTGGCGCATTCTGGTGAAAGAAAAACAAGACGAGCAGTCTGCCTTTACCAACTGAAAATATTTAGTGATTTAAAGTTAAGTTCATTTTCCTACAAACTTATTTCCTTAACTTTTTCTCTCATATACATCGCCCTCCCTCCCTCGCATAATGTGCTTATAGGATGTCCTTACGCTGTAATCCCATAAAAATCCCTGCCTGTGCAGGGCCACATGAGCTAAAAGTGTCTCAATGATTGCCAGATGCTCTGACAAATTAACCATTTATGGAATTAATTCAAACTAGTTTCCTAAATCATTACCATAACTCATCAGCAGAAGTACCCTCCAAATGCCCTTTAACGTCTGGATGTGTGACCACGCTGCTTTCTCTGGGCCATTAGCCAAAGTATAAGAAAGACAGGAAAAACAGTTTTACTAATCAATTGCCCTTAAATAAACCTGCCATCTGTGTGCAAAGGAGGCGACGCGGTCTTAAAGTAGATGCCCCTCAAGTGCTTGTGTTTGTTCCACTGAACTAATAAAGTGCATAATCCGATAAAAGACGATATCCTAAGCTTTGATTGCGCCCGAAGTGGTTGTTTTACCTTTGTGGAAAGTGCGTCTGGCATGGTAAGGATGTTTTGGTATCTTTTCACGGTTTTTAATTGCCGGCTGAAGCTGTTAGGAAAACACTGCTGTGGTTAAATGAATTAGAAAGCGGTGCCCCTGGGTGATGTTAACACATCGCGCTCTCTCATCCAGCACGCATGTACGGCAGCTGCCACTGAACCATCCACGTGTCATTTCTATGGCTGTTTATGGACCACACTTGTAATTATGGCTCGACTATGCCTTTTATTAATCGTGATAACTTCATCGACTCAGGGGATCCTTTCAGCGCCACCAACGGCTACCGTCGAGCCTCAGGCCACGAGAGCGATCCCAAAGCCAAGTTCACGTTTGAATCAACACACTGCAGGAGCGACGATCTTTGAAATTCTGGTTTCAGCTTTGAAGGAGACATGAACCCCTAATGACGGGGATGGTTAAAAGGATGGCAGCTTTAATTGTTCCCTCCATCTGAGGTCAAGTCTTCGAAGAGCGGCTTGTGGAGAACGAAGGGACAAGTCTCCCCCTCATCTAGTTTGCTTTTGCCCGTCTAATCTGCCTTTTTCTAATGAAGAGAAGAAAAGTGAGAACAGTGGAAAAAAAGGAGATGTCAAGATTGAGGTCGGCCGCCCCCCTCGCAGGGTCAAACTCGAGGGGTTAATACCTGGTGTCCGACACTGCACATAAACTCCGCTGAGCTCATCACACTAATTAAACAGACACACATCCTCTCGGAGCTCCGATGGCCAATCGCTGCCAGCTAAAAAAGCAGTCCATTCATGGCGGTTGGCAGGGTTTGCATGTCGGGTGGGCTGGGGAAATGCTACCTGCCCTTCCTCAGTTTGATTAATGTGAAGAACAATGGTTCTCTTGTGGCCCACCAGCCTCACTCCACTTGGTTCTGGTTCACTGCTCGAGGAGACGGGACTGCATGTTCCAACCTCATACCCCCAAATGTACCGCCACCTCTCGATGAGAAGACCTCTCCACTCTCCTCAAACCTCCTCCCTCTCACAGGGTCCAATCCCGCAGGATGACAGCGAACAGCAGTCGAAACTCTTGATGTTTATGAGACTGCCATTTAAAAAAAGAAAAAAGAACAAAAACTGTGATTCAAACATTTACCTCTAAATGTGAGCCATCATGCTCAAACAAATGTGACTGATGATTTCAGCATCATGATGATGTTCTTAACCAATGGATTATAAAATATGTGAAAACTGTAAAAACTGTTAAAAACAGTTTCCTTTTGCTTGACGTTATATTTGAAAAGATTACTGTTGAACCCAAAGATATTTACAAAAACTGAAAAGCAGCAAATCTCCTGTTTACAAAGCAATCAGTTATTATAAACAGTTTATTTTTTAAAAAAATCCCACAAAATGTACCTAATATGAGGATAGCTGATGATCATTTATGCTTCAGTCAACTTCTCCACTTACATATAGGTGCACTGATATATAAATAAAGCAATTAAAGAGTAGATCCCTTTTTCTAAATTGAGTAAAAGCAGTTTAAGTTGTTTAAATGATAATTAGTCTCTAAAATGAAGTTAAAAAAAAGAAAAATAGAAAAACAACAACAGTATTGAGGTTTTTTCATAAATGGATTGAGTGGCATTAATTTAAACTCTTCTCACAAATTCAGTAAAGCTTTGCTCCGTTAGTTTTCTTGTATTAAAACTAAATAAAACTTGAACCTTTGCTTTGGTTACACGCTTCATTTCAGGAAACTGGGAGCCTTGAACAGTTTAACTTGATGCTTGATGTTCTGGAACGTTTGCAGCTCAATACCACTAGAATCAAAACAATAAAAAACATGGATTTGTACAATTTTTTAAAAATCCAACAAATAGATACAATAGATAAAAAATAAATAAAATGACCTGATGTAGTCATAGAGCTGCAAAAATATGAATAAGAAAACCGTTAAAGACAGACTTGGGAGTGTTTTAAATGTCAATATATAATGAACAAATGAATTCAATTTAAATAATATAATTTTCTGTGCACTATTTCATATATTGAACATCAAGGGACGAAGTCAATAACATCTTAAACATTTTAAAGAATTTATTAACTGCAGACTCAAAGCTTTCTTTCTTATATTTAACAGTTAACCGCAGGGTTGCATAAAGAAAGAAAAAAATCTATTTTCATGCCTTTTCTGAAATGTCCTGGGCAGCTGTGCAACATGAGCGGCACAAGAAATGCAAACTTTATGAAAGGTGTATATCTAATTATTCAGAAAAAACACTTAGAAACATCTTTTTAGTTCTGTTTAACTACTACGACACTTATTTTGACCGTCAGAACATTTCTATGGCTTTCTGTGATCTTTTGAAGAAAAAAAATTTTTTCAGTGCACATAAGCAGCCACACTAACAAAGCACTCCAGTCTAATTTGTTTGTGTTTTCACAGACTTAACAACGCTTAAGTGGAAGCATCACTTGCGAGTCAAGAGAAATCACGCTCTTAATTTCAAGGTTACATTTTCTCTCCTGTATCCTGAGACTCTGTTCAATATGAATAGTGTCAAACCCCCCCTTTTTTTTCTTGTTGTTGTGAAGAGCAAATGGTAGCCAGCAATTACACCGAAGGGATGAAGACGTCAGCGTCGTCGCCCTGAGTGACAGCGTAATGTTGTGTGTGTCAGAAGTTGGGCAACATAATTAATTCTCTGAGCGCCATCGTTGTTCAGCTTCAGCAGCACTTTGAAAAGGCTTCAGCCATATCAAAACAGGGAGAAAAATTGAGCCACCTGCACGTCTCCAAAAGCCTGACAACTCATCTCACTTGCAAAGTATTTTACCCCCCTACAAAGGAGCCCGTAGAGGCTGCCCCCCCCCCGGCCGGTAGGACCCGGGTTGATTGGTCTTTGTACGGTTTTGTGACACTCTGAAAACAGAGGAGTCTTTCGGTAAAACTGGAGGATGGAAAAAGAGCACGCACAGCTACGGTGGTGCACGGAGAAGAAGCTCTGAGACGAATGAAAAACGCTCAATAATTATGAAAAAGAAAAACGTTAACATTTGAAAAACAAACCGGGATTAATATACTCGAAGGTTTCCGTCCAGTCTTTCAAGCCAAGTTTCGTAAGCTGCTCTCAAACACGTGCATACTTTCAGTCTGACGAGGTTTGGCTGCGAATTTGGGAAGTTAAATCTGTTCGTGAACAACATGCCCCTCTCGTTGCTTCATTTCAGGAAGTCCCAGTAACTTCTGACAACCAAGACCATCAGAGTTCATGCTCCACAATGTAAATAAAAAAGAGCTTTAAAAGAAAAGTGAAAGCAAAATGTGTTGCCTCCACTATGGATGATGAGAGGAGACGGGAGCCTGGTATATCGGTGCTTTGTGGGTTTGCCTGTTCCTGGTTCCTGGTTCGATTGGTTCCTGCCAGGAGATTCCGTGTGGGTTGCCTCCCACAGTCTGAAAACATGTATGTTAGGTATACATGTTTCCCCAGGAAGAAAGGCATCCAGCACAGAACCGGGCCAAACCGATGTGCAGACGATGATCTGCCCTGGTGACCCCTCCGAGAGGGATTAAGCCGAAGTGGTTGATGAGATATTAGCCTCCTTTACAAACTCAAAATACAAAATATTTTTCCCAAACATAGTCTCTATTATAATAAATGCAGCAAGTGCTCATTTTTCTAAGGAAGTGTGATTTGAAGTAAAAAAAACTAAACAGAAAAAAACCCCACACTTAGAGGGTTCTGATCAAGATTACACATTTTGGTGTTTGGGGATCCCGTCAGCTCATAAAATTCAACATAACACCAATCTGACACTTTTGCTTTTTAAAGATGTAATTCAGATGGGCAAAGTACAAAACTAGAACAGAGTAAAACTGTCACCATGACCGTCTTGATGTATAAACCAAAAATACAAATCCAAAAGGCTGGTTTGGATATTATTTTTCTTACTGAGCCAATGTTTGGTTTGTGAAGCCATTTTTGTTTTTGTCTGTCTGTTTTTTCCAATTCAAAATCTAAATATATGAAGCTAAAATGTTGTGGACAGACTGGCCACACCCACATCTGACTCTCAAAAATCCCAGATACAAACACAGAAATGTTGACCAGTTCAAACAGGAGATTCATGTGTAAAAAGGTATTTTGTGAATATAAATGTCTCGACTGATCTTCTTTTTGAAAGGTGAATTAGTGCACTAATCAACGAATCAATGTTTTTTGCAAATAGATTTGTTGTATGTTTAGAAAGTAATTTGATAAAATTTTGAATAATTCTCCTGTGTATCCTCACTTTAAACTACACTGAAAGATGTTGTCAGAATAGTTATCCAGTTTAAAGATGTCATTTTCTTGAAAAAATATTTCACTTAAGTAATTAATAATAATAATTATAATAATGGAAAAAAAAACAGTATAAGTACATGTAGTGTCTCCAGGTCAGTCTGTAGTGCACATGTAACCTGCAACTCTGCCAGTTTCTTTTTTTTAATCATTTGACAGATTTGAAATAAACATATCTGAGAATTCTTGAAATATCTGTCACTCATCAGTCCTTTCTTTTCCTTTATGTCACTAAGTCAACTCATATGTGAAAAGACAAATAATGACTGAGAATAAATGTCGATATTAAATTGGCTTTTCCTCTGCGTGCAGTGTACACAAAGTGATTTTAAACACAGCAAAGCTTTGGACAAGATGATTTACTGTTACCGTCCTTCACCGAGAAGAAAAACTAACTGGTGAGATGAAGACAAGACATTTCACTTCCACTCATTACTAACTTATTGTATTTTATGTTATTGTAATCCTCTCTGTGAGCAATTTTGTAATAGCATAAACCATTATTTATCTCAGATTAATTCGATTAAAGACCTTTAAATCTCTTTTGATGAAGAACGCCCATGGAGCTTCTCTTTTCACAGCAGAGAAGCACCGACAGATCTCTCCTGAAGATCCCTCTTTCTAGATTAGAGGATTGTTGTTAAATGGGCAATTGCTTAATTGTTCTTTCACTTAATGAGGCGCCACAGAGCAAGAACAGGCTTTTTTTCCCAGTGACCCTCATTTATTGTAATGTGCTTGTCACACCAGTTGCATGAGATGATTCATGCACGCGCAAGAGAAAATCCAAATGACTGGGCAGAGCTGTTGTATTGTTTGTTGGGAGATTCAATAATTACAGGATAAAATTAGAATTAAATTAAACGAAAAAAATCTTATCACCCACTGGCTATTGCAGAATAACAGTACAGTGGCAAGCAATTTATGTTGTATTATTTATCAAAGAGGACAAACCTCCAGAACCAAATGTTTACGTTCACACTTGCAAGCCGGCGGCCTTATAACACTATTTGAAGAGAGTAGAAGATAAAGAGTAAAAACTGAAGAAGTGTTGCTACTCAGCAAACTAAGGGCCAGAGAATGTTCTTTTGTTAGT
>JAOWBL010000007.1:16709597-16728688 GCA_028564865.1 Zenarchopterus dispar | reverse complement strand
CCTACATGTTTCTTCCTCATTAGTTTGGCAAAGATTTTTAAATACCACCTTCCTTTCATCACTTAGTAGTAGAGCAAACCTAAACTTTAACCATAATCTACTACATTTTACATGAATAATAAGAGAATAAGATGCTATTGCCCTCAAGAATTCATGGTAGGTTTTACAATGTCTGATATAATTTTCCCTCTAGATAACCTTTAAATGTTGTTTCAGGCCCATCAAACCTCTCACATCTCCTGACTAGCTTTCTCTACATCTTTTAGAAATTTACTTAAGGAAAATTGGATTGGTACACCTTCAGATGGGAGGGATGATATGAAATGATTGTCTATTAGGTTCCAAAAGGAGGACAAAGGTTTTCCAGATTACTTTTTGTTTTCCATCTGAAATGTAGTCAGTGGCGTCGAACCAAACAGAACGAGCAGAACGAACCCTGGTTTATTTAGGCAACAGACGATGTACAACCCCATGGTCGATATGATGACGGAGGAACACAGCTCAAGAGCCAGGTCTGCATGCGAGACCGTGAAGCCAGACACTCAAAGACACTGGCAGACTTTTGCTTAGCTCAGCCCAAACG
The DNA here is from genome assembly GCA_028564865.1 of Zenarchopterus dispar. Lineage (NCBI taxonomy): Eukaryota > Metazoa > Chordata > Actinopteri > Beloniformes > Zenarchopteridae > Zenarchopterus > Zenarchopterus dispar. Next base: position 16,728,105 of record JAOWBL010000007.1, on the reverse strand, counting down.
TGCATCACTCTCTCCTCAAACCTGGACTCGTTTAGCTGCTGGCACCCGGAGGCGTCAGTCAGATGTTTGCCAGCTGAGCTGAAGTGTTCCCACAGATCACTCACTGCAGCATCACGACCAGCGCGCATGCCCTCACCTTGTCTACCTTGTCTACCTTGGCGCTTTTTGAGTTTGATGGAAAATATGGTCCGCTGCAAACGACAAGTCAAGTGCCAGACAGCATATTTATACATCTTAATTAGCAATAATGACGCCCAGACGCCTGCCAACCATGTGCTGTGTTGACTAGACTCCCTCTGTGTTGTTTGTCTGTTACTTGTACAACAACTGCACAAATAAAATAGGTGAAAAGACCACGCATTTTCCTAAACCACAAGAGAAAAAAAAGAAAGAAGCAAGAAAATGTTTAGGAGCCTTTATGAGATAAATATAGATGAATTGACAGCAAGTTTCAGATTTACAGAATATTTGTTTTATTGAACCTGTCAGAACATTGTAAATAACTACAGCCTAGTCTCATCAGAGACAAAATCCCTTTGATTTAAGAACATGTTTCATTAAAAACATGTTTAGATCTGCCAGAAAAGTACGGACCCCGCGCAGTATGACGTTCAATATGAAGTTATGAACACAAGTTGCACGGATTTCTAGCTTTCTTTTTTTTTTTCCCTTTCGCTTTTCTTACCGTGAAATAGGCTACAGCCATCCTCCTGACGTCTGGATTTATGGCCCGATAATTCCCCTCTGGAGTAATTTGGATGGTGCATCTGCAGCTTAGCAGCATTCCAGCAGAGCTCTCCTGTGCTGTGAAGTCAGGAGATGACTGATTGATTGATTGTATTACTCTAGTTTTAGCATGGCTTTACTGAGCTCTAATATGATCTCTCCAACACGCAGTCTGCACGGATCGGGGTTTTTCCAGCTGTGAGGATCACAAATTAGAGTTAAGGAGTGATGCTTCTGAAAACCGAACAATTACAAACTAAAGGACAGTGTTTTACTTAAACAGTATCGGTGTGTCATGTTTTTATTTCTGGGACACATGAACTCTTATTACAACACTTTAATATGTATCTTCTGCTTTATTATTATGTCTCATTCTTGTCTCTTAATGCAGCCCTGAGGTACAATGAGCTATAATTTACAATAGTCAACTGTTCTGGGTCAGTAGGGAGTTTTAACCCTTTATAGGGTAGACAATAAAATACTTGAAATTTTCAAATTTAAACTCTAATCAACAATTTTAGTCTCTCTTCATCCTGTTCAGGGTTGGGGGACCTGTCCCAGCTGTCGTCCTGTATGACGCGGGGTACACTCGAATATGAATATGGCCGCTCACTCCTACAGACAGTTTAGAGTCACCAATGGTTCATATGTGTATGTTGTTGGATTGTGGCAGCTCAGATCACTCGCTCAGTAAAGCTATGGTCACAATTAATCTCCCAGTTTGCATGAAATCTGGAGTTCATAGACATTTGTGGAGGGGGTTATAGTTTCCTACAGCCTTTTTAGGAAGTTGGTACGGCTGCCATTCAATTCATAAGAGCAACTTGAGGCATTCTTGAGAAAATGAGGTGATTTGTTTCTGCTGCACGCTGGCTGTAAGGGTTCTTATGTTCTTGAACTGGAAGCCAACCTATGATATACTTATAGCCATCTCGTGAAAATTATTGTTGTAAGGTGGCTGTACGGCACCCTTATATGCAACTTACAGCAATCTCAAGTGGTTAGTAGGAAGATCCTACCGCTTACAGCACATTTTGTTGGAGTTTATAAGTGGCGGTTTTCCAATATCTCCAAAAATGTGTCTTGATCTGCTAGCAAATTTGTGCGTTGTTCTCTTAAATTGTTTCTAAGGTGTTCCTACAGCCCTACTAAGAGGGTTTTCAGGGCGTGTTCATAGAAAATCTTGGTCATGATCATCAACCTGGCCACAAACTTAGGAACGGGCTACAAATGCTGGATTCTTGTAAAGCTGCCTCAATGAGGTCATAAAAGGGTCCAAAAATCGTTGATAGAGTGTTCCCAGCCATCCCTACGGGTCATTGTGTCAGAGGCTTAAAATAATAAATAATTCAAAAAAATATGAACCTACCATGAAGCAAGTTAGTGCTGCATTTCATTATCAAGTTTTTACATTTTAAGTTTTAACTGATGTCCAAACGATGATAATCCATCATTATGATTATTAGTGAGGTCACAGTCGGTTGTGGTGACTCACTGAACTGCTTGTTTTCTAGTTCTTAGTATTTTTCCAATTTTACCCACACAGAATAACATTTTTACTGTTTGTGGCATAACCTATGTTTTATTTGAGACTTTTACTTAAATGAGTGATATCATAGTTACACTAAAAACATATTAAATGGCATTGAAGTATAAAAGAAACCTTATAGTAAGATGACGTTATAATCACATTATCTTTAAAAAGCATAATACTGCTTCTTGTGGAAAGCCAGTTTAAAGTCTGCTATTTTAGTAAATATAAAGTTATATTCACTAACATTCAAGTTTGGCTAATTATGAGCCAGACGATTAAAAGAAAAGGGAATGTAAACAAACTATGGAGACACATTTAAGTCTTTTGGATCATTTCACCAGATATCAGGCACTTTTTCCTTCTCGTGCAGACTTATGCAGAAACAGGCGTGAAAACACACTGACAGGACTAACATCAGTTTATTTTAGTGACCACGCACTCTTGCTTTATTTGTGAGGTAAATGTGAATGGCAATTTTTTTCTTCTTTGTTGTTACACTAAAACTTCTCCAGATATTGTAAAATTAATTCTGCATGTAAAAACTACTTTAAAACTTAGTAAAAGCAAACTTGTTAGAGCAGCTATTGTGTGAACAAAATATATTCTTTCAAAAGCAACGCCTCACTGTTTTAACTATTCACTTGCCTAAAAATGACTGAATTGTAATTATTAAAAAAAAAAAAAAGGAATAATGAAAATCTAAAATTCTGTTTATACAGATTTTTGAATGCTTTATTTTTATTTAAAACAGTCACCTTTTTTCTTTCCCTTGTTTCCATTTCAAATTCACTGATTAAGGCTTAAATGCTGCCTTCGTGGGCTCTCGGACGTATCCGTCACCTTCGCTGGTGCTCTTTCATCTGGCTTTGTTCACCAAACAGCAGCCGCGTGGCAGCGATCACAGGAAGACAATGCCATAAATACAATACACAGGTCTGGCATGCCCAGCACGTTTGACACCTGATTTCACTTAAGCATCGGTTCAGATGATTTAACTACCCAACAAAGCAGCACGCCTGGCTGGGTTGGGTCCGATTCTCCCGGGAGTTGGAGGGGTTGACCTTGACATCTGGCCCCCGATCCTCCTGTCTTCTGGTTTTTTCCCCTTAAAACACCTCATCCATCTGCTGAATTTCTTGAGTTTCCCCCGTGACGGCCCGGGGCGCCTCTATTCACCGACGCGTGCTGGGTGACACCGATCCTCGCCTCGACGCCCATCCATATTTAAAGGGCTGCGCAGGTGACCTGTGGGTGGCCCCTTCTGGCACGCTCGGGCCATCCCGCACCCACAGAATCCTTACACAACACGTCGGTCTAATATTTCCTCAAATTACAACAAAATAACATAATGCTCAGGGAAGGAACGGGCATTAGTTAATTGAGGAGGCAGTCGGGTGACACGTGCCACTGCCGTGCACAAGATGGGATCTGTGAAATTCAATCTGTTGATGAACCTGTAAAGATGACAATGAGCAACCCAATTAACTGGTGTGTACAACAGGTGACGGCTACATAAAGCCTCAATTACATGCTGATTTTTACTCAGTGCCTGTCAAGGATGTACTGTGTGCCAACATACGGGAATTAAAACAACAACAAAAACGATTAATAAATTTCAGAGTCAGGCAGCACCATACATGCATACTAACATCGAGTCACCTACCACTGACGAGTGGTTTCATATAAGGAATCAACTCCATGCTCTAGATGATTTTGCATATCCCCGATCTCCATGGCTACCACCCTCCGCATCTTGTCATGCCGTTCTGGGATGTGCACTGGCAGCTGCCGCGCTGTTGAGATGCACCTCTTCAGGGACGACTTGATTGAGGTGACGAGGGAGAGGTCATGTTTTAACCTGCTGCGCTGGCAAGTAGACGGGAGAGCGAGGCACGACACAAAAGCATCAGCTGGTGAAGAACACAAGTGCGTCTTGTCCCGTATGATTTCACACGGGCAAACTGAAGTGGAGTTTTTAAACAAGTAATTTAGCTACTCGCTTGTCAAAATGATGTCACTTCTTTCTTTTACCGGGAGGTCATGGGAATCCATCGAGAACAAAAAGAGGAGCCGCTTCAAGCGGGAAGGAAAAACAACTCCGAAACACTAACGGAGTGAAAACGGTCAGTAAATCAGGAAAGTGAGAGACATTTCATTTATCCGCAGGAACAATGAGACAGGTGTTCAATCCAAAGAAAAGGAAGACATAATGGAGGATCCATTTCCAAATGACACCGATTTCAGCGCACAAAACAAAAAGTCTCGTTCATTTACCTAGCCCTACTTCAAATCAAACAATCAAGACACAACATTTCTTTTACAGTAAATTTATTGAAAAGGACAACACAATCTTGCTTGTGCCTTTCAAGATTAATCCAGAATTGAATGCTAATAGTGGTGATAGGATCTAAAACTTAACGTTAGAAACTGCTGCGCTTGGACAGCTCAGGGGGGAGAAGAAAAAAAACAAAAACAAAAACAAACAAAACAAGTGCATCTCCAGATTCTTCTAACTTAGTGCTTCTGATGGCACTTTACACGGTTATAAAACAAGTATCTCCAGCAACTGCACAAAGGGTTAAGAAAACAAAACACATATTCTTGTTCCCACGCATCCAGGTCTTGTGTCACTAACTTGGATCATACACTGCAGAGTTCAACAAAATAAAGCCAAGGCTGTGTGATGACATTTTATAAAAATGATCTTAATCTAGAAGATTTAGTTTCTAGACCAGGAAAAGCCGTACAATTTGGCTTTTATTTCAAAAATAAAAATATAAACACCATGCAGAAATGACAGGAAACATTCAAACTTCTTTCGCTGCAAAGCGTGACTGTGAACGGACGTGAAAGCGTTTTAGTCTCAAAAACGTCATCTCCATCCCGATGATGATTTTGATTAGGTCGATCTGCGTGCACCAGCTCTGTAAACTCAGTTAGGCTTTGCTAACTGGCAAGATCTTTTATAAACACAGTCATTCCCTTCAAAACTGTGCGCCACATTACAAGTACCGTCAGAGGATTTAAGCGGAGCTTAAGTCTTAGTGTCTGGCAGCTGTATGTGGCCTATGGCATCGTATTATCAGCAAAAGACTGCCAGAGGAGGACTGAGAGATCCGACTCCAGCTTTCCGTCAACGTGGTGAAAAGGTTCCTAAACAAGGGGAGAAAATCCTCCATATATTTGCACCTTTGTTGGAATAGGGCAGACGTTAACCTACGACACTCAAAACACACTTTGATGCAGGTGCAACGCCGTCGACTCTGTACCGACTTAAATCATGACACATGCTGGGCTCGACTGGAAAACTCGCCTCCGAGCATTTTCAGTACTTTGCATATCCAGTTACTGGCATTACTGTGTCGTGGAAAAATAATATGCAAAACAGCAAGACAAAATAAAATTTAAAAAAAAAAAAAGGATCCAGCTTTGTTTTAATTGCACAGTGGATGTTATACACAGCTGTGCTGGAGAATGATTTGAAAATGGTTTTCATTTAGATTTGTGTTTTAGTGTGACATCTACCAAAACACCAAATTATGCAAGGCATAAAGCAAACGCATCAATCCAGCTAAAAGAAAGAGAATGACAGGCAAAATTAATTAATTTGAACTACTCACCCCCCCCCATCTTTCATTCAAACTAAATAATCTCAGGGTTCAAATTTATTCCACATGAATTGTTCGACTTTATTTCTTCTGTTGTGATTTTAGCAACAGGGGCTTACGTGAGGGTATTTTACCTGTTTCACACTCTGCATGAGGTTTATGCCGATGCAATAAAAAGCCCCAACCAGGAAACGACTCCGTTTCCCACTTTTACAGCAACTTTTGAGATTATCTCTCAAGCAGGCAGAGTAAATCTCTAGGAAGAACAGAAGGTCAAAGTTAGTGACAAGTGAAAGGACGAACTAAGAGAGTGACTTTTTACAAATCAAGTACCAAGAGTTCGGAAAGACCCGTGAACGTCGAGTAAAAAAGCAGGTGGTAAAGCCTTGAAACGAAAGCACACTAGATTTACACTTAAACGTGAGAAGGCAATCAGTGCAAAGCTATTCCATCATGTGATTAAAACATTCTTGGCATCACAAAATACAAAATCTGTTTCAACAGTAACTCGCTCATAAAGTACGGTGCAAGTTCATAAAGGTACAGAAATGCAGGAAAAAAAAAATCATGACTGAAATGATCTCTTTGGATAAACCAAATACTTTAAAGGCATGTGAAAGCTAATGTCCGCGATAGTGTACGATAAATACACACATACACACTCGTTTCGGAACAAATATTTAAACGCCGATAAGGAGTACATTCAGTAAAATGAGACCTCGGCTTCATATCCAAAAAGAGATCACATCCAATCAGAAAACCACTTTCACAGGAACAGAAAATAAGGACTTAGATCCTAAGAGATGCCACATTCAGGAAAAATCAAGTGGTATTGTCTTTAGAAAGTTTGACATTCCAGAGATACGTCATGGCAGGTCGTCTCACCTGTGATTTGGCATCGTACAGTGTAAAGGTCACATATTCACAACTGTAGTTTTAAAAAAAAACAACAAAAAAAAAGACATACATAAATAACAGAAATGATACTAGAAAACAAGATAAGGATTTGTATCGCAGCCTGATACAAATGACTGATACGCCATTAAAAAATGGCAGCACAGAAAATGAAAAGTATGGTTAAACACTGGGGATAAAGCCATTTTCCATTAAACAGAAATACATTAAACATGTAACCATCATGTGTAACTATGGATAAGAAAGTGCACTTCTCACAGAAGCACATTTGTTCGTAAACTCAAATCACAACCGGTGAATTAACTGAACCGGGAAACATGGTTTCACACGGAAACGTATAGTGTAACGGCAATTAGTGTCTCCGACAGAAACGAGAATAAGATGAGAAAAACGGTCAGGATGGGAAACACATATTTGTGAACTTAATGGCAGTTGCTAGATGTGTACCTTTAATAATTATCAGCAGATTCTCATGAGCATTCAGCGAACCAGGAAACACATTTGTGTAAGTGGAAGCGTTTGGATTAAATGCTGAAAAACACTGAGGCATCGGGCGTTTTACATATGTACAAGAAGGAGTTAACCCAATAAGGTCAGATACACCTGAATAGTGTCAAACAATACTGGTGAGCTAGAATCCAGAAAATAACGGGAAAAAACACAAACTGAGGCTTTAACCTCTGAGTTACTTCAAAAGGCCAAATAACTTCAGAAGTCATTCTGGCAAATTTTTGAGAAAACACTCAGGTTTCAGGAGGCCGTTGTCAAACAGTTTGCTTTGGGTGTGAAAGAGTTCATCCAGTTGACTAAATGTTTTGCAACTTTGCACAAACTGTACAGTGTTATTACAACACCAGAGACGGTGAGGGACAGTGTAATGAATTCAGTAGTGTTTCAAAGTACCCTAGAACAATTAAAATCTTCAACTATATGAAACATTTATAAATAAAGATTGTGCAGCATACATCCACATGTGTAACTAAGTACCATTGATACAATCTTCAGCCAAAACAAAACAATCAATTTGAATGAGATGAAGGCTGGTCGATCAGCAGAGACTGTGACAAAGCACTCCAAGCTTTTCTAGCGATCAACTCAATATGAAGAGATGAGTTTAACTCAAAGAAGTGATTAATATGTAAACAAGAACATGACCAACAGAATATAAAGCATCAAGCTGAAGTAATGATTATATTGCACTTAAAATCAGTGAAGTTAACTCCTCCGGTTTAACAGCTGTGAGGCTCTGAACTCAGGAGAAGGAAGTCAGTCAACACAAACCAAATTAAGCTGAATCAGTAACTCGTAACGGGAATGTATGTTTGTTCTCAGTAAAAAAACAAAAACAAAAAAAGAAGATCAGACTTCTGGATGCAGTCTGGAAAAATCTCCTCCAGTTTTTCTAATTATATCTCTCAGGCCGAATCCATCTACATATGCATCATTTATACTCAGGGCGGGGGGGAAGCTGCCTCTCCTAAATGTGTATTGTAGTTAAGTTTAAGACCTATATTTGGTTGTAAACACAGTAATTACAGCTTCATCTTACCAGCCAGTTGACCATCTTTCAGCATTTAGGACACAACTGCAACTAGAGCATGTGGTAAACATGGATTTGGCAGGATTTTCGAACTGTGGCAGGTGATGGCTTCTGTGGTCGATCGAGTACAGACAATACAGCCGAACATAATCACCGCCAATATTTTATTTGATTCGACTCCAAGCAGCCGCTGAGGTCGGTGTATCCACTTGTTGCGCTGCGACAGGACCTCAAAGTAATTGTGAAATAGAAATAAAGGAATGCCAAACAAAGACACCCCCATCCCAAAAAAGCCAAAAAATAATGATGGAAAAAAGGATGTAAAATCTATAAACACTCAATAAAAATGCTTCAATAACTCATTCCCATTTTCTTTGACCACTTTGATACTGATGTACAGGCTGTTGCCAAACCTTTTTTTTTTTTTTTTTCCCTCCCTCTACTTTTTAGAAAGTTTACCAGCCTTCCTTTTTGGCTCGTACGGCGTCCGCAGGATGCTCGGCGTCTCCTCCATGACACGTACAAGGAGGTTATCGATGTAGTCTTCCAGCTCCCTGATGTGTGCGTCTTTCTTTTTCACCACTTCTTTCTGCCTGATGAGTTCCTGCACGACTTCTTCAAAGGACAAGTTCCTGTAGTTGGCCATGGTCTCCTGGGTCACCTCCTGAAAATGTGGAAATAAGGAGAATCACTTAATAACGCAATAATCTTCAACCATGAAGACAAGAGAAATACGTCTTCATGTTTGCTCATTAAACAGACAGAGAAAAACAGATTAATTAGATGTTTTGGCCTAACGTGACATAAACTGTCACCTATTTATCTTTGGTCCTGTGTTTCTAATAAAAAGGGACTAACAGAGTTGTCAAGGTGACACGTCAATGATTTTTATGGCAGATTTTCTAAACCTGTCAAGTTTTCGTACTGAATCAAAAGCAGTTTGATTGCTCTAATGAGTCTCAACTTTGACACTGCAGAAATCCTCTTCTTTCTTTCATTAGTTTCAAGCTTTTAAACATGTGATTTTTGGAAAGGATTCAATCCAAAAACATGAAATCTCTGTTTCGAGAAGTAAATGCCAGGTTGCATTTTTCTACAATGGAAAGGTCAGGCTAATAAATACCAAAATAAAGACACCACCCAGCGCAATCTAGTCGAGCTGCGTGGCACGGTATGTGCAGATCGTATTGCGCGGGTACGAGAGGAGCTGTAATCGTTTTTAATGAGGGACCACTTTATCGCTTCAGTGCTGGGCATCCTCCCCCGAACGGATAGAGCAGCGAAGCCTTCACCCTGTTTAAAATACCACACTTATCAGCTTCCACTCCCATGCACCAGTCAAGCCTCTACTGCTGCATAAAGACAATGCAGGGAGACCTGGAGCAGGACTGCTTACCGGGTATCTTATCGCTTCTAACAGCACAGAGGCTACTGTGGGCCGACACAGACCAAAATGAAATATTTGCCACAGAGATTAAATGTCCAATGTAAGGAGGGTTTGAGGAACAGGGCTCGGTAACTCATTCCTCACACACAAAGAAACATCTCACTAAAAGATACTGCACTTAAGCCACCTGAGATGGAAGGAGAGAGCAGACGGCTATACGGACGTGTTGTTTTCACATACAAGCATGATCTCTCTCATACTAGCACACACACACACACACACATACACACACACACACACACACACACACACATAATAATCGGGAGCTTTAGTAGCTGCTGACAAAGGCCTGGAAATGACCATGAACTGGCAAAGTAATGATGACCATTTTTCTGCGATCAGTAGTGAGGAGGAGATAAGGCGCACACTTGGCATTCTCCGGTTGTGTCATTACAGTTTCTAATGAGCTCAGCTTTGAGAATGTAAAAGCTCGGCCCTTTGAAATCTCTCACTACCCTCCCTCCCCCCCGCATGTGCTTAATTAGGGCCTTGAAGCAGAGGAAATAGGGGCTTGCCATTTCTGGAAGGCGCAGTGGCGTGCACGGGGGCACATGTGTGGATACCGACAGCCCTCAACACCCCCAAAGAAAGGTGAGGAAAGCCATTATCAGCACTCTCCTTCTCATTTAGGCATTACTTTAGCTGCTGCTTCCTCTGCTCACTTGTATATACCACTTTCGCTGTGTAATAGTCTGAACTTTTCTTTTTTCAAATTTGACTTTAAAACAAAACTAAAGCATAGTTAAAACATGACATAAAAGTAACATATCAGTCATTAAAAAGAAAAACAAATGACATTTCTACGACTTTTCTCAAAGAAAATGATGCAGTTACAGACCGTGACTGACCTTAAATCCGAAACATAACACCACTTCAAATTATGATGAGATCAGACACGATGAGCGATGTGCGCAGCTGTTAATTCGTCGAATTAAAAACCTACACTACAGTCCACATAAACACAATGATCCCAGCGCAAATGATCAGGGTCCTTTTATGTTCTTTTTGGCCTTCTCTCTGTCGTGGTCTGACTGACAACCAACAACAATATCATTCATTTTCAAGAGTGTTTGCAGCCCCTTACGTTTCTCTTGCCACAGATGTCCTTTTTCTTCTTTTGGCCAAATGTAATGTTGTCATTTCCCATCTGCTTTTTATCGCTGTAAGACAATCAGATGAAAAGTCAGCAGTTGCACAAAGGCGCGGTGAATATTTTGCTATATTTCTCTAAAATTTCACACATTTAGGAGCTCGGTTGTACAAGTCCTTTGCAACACAAAGGAAACTGAGGTAGAGGAGAGTAAACAACACACTAACAGACATCGTTATTCAGAAATACCACGCTTGAAAACACATTCTTGCACTCAAGCAACAAATGACCAGCGAGCTGGTGTGTGACAAAGGCAGCAGTAAAGATGATGGACGAGAGCCTGCAGAGATAAGTGGTTAATTGGCTGGTCTATCTCTGCAGACGATCTCATTACTATAGCTCAGAGGGCTTTGTTATCAAGACTCGGCACTCTAAAGAGCCACTAATGACACCTTCCACGAAGATAAACTACAACTTAGCTGCACTTCTCACCATCTCTTTGTGAAACGCAGGAAATAGATGTCACCGGCTCGCTGAAAATGTATGAACAACAATAACAATACTTGACAACAAAATGAGAGGGACTGAAGGAGAAGCGGGCATATCAGATAGTAGATTTCTATCAACGAGGTATTTGAAACTTTATGAGAACGATGAAACCAATATCCTGTGGAGCAGTGGCTGTCCAGTGAAAGAGGAGGCGGATCATACTTTGGGATTGGGTATGAATCACAGCATATGGTTAAAACTGCACGTAATATTCTAAAAGGGTAGCAAAAACCGGTGATGTGCAAGAGTGTAACAGGTTTTAGTGACATGAGTAAAGCGGAACGTATTAGGAAGTTATAAATTGAGAAAAACAAAACTAAAGCTTGACAGCAGTCTGGAGTGACTGGTCACTTGTGTCAGATCTACAAATGAATATCAGGAAGCTTCAAGTGTACATGATCATTCATTATGCATGTAAAACAGTGAGCATCTGTAAAAGTTGCTCCTTGCTTTTTCTAACCTGGGAATTTTAACTTGCACTTATTTTCTACATATCTTGTGATTAAGGATGTGTTTGGGGTAATTTACAGGTGATATGAAAGATTTTGGGGTTTTTTTTCCAGTAAACACATTATATATAGATGCTGGAGTATGGCTTATCTTCAAGAGAAATCAGTTTTACAAAATATGGAAAAAAGACCCTGAGGAAGTCCCAGGACACTTTGGGGAGACTATGTCTCTGGGCTGGCCTGAGAAAACCTTGGGATCCCCCCAGATGAGCTGGATGAAATGACTGGTGAGAAGGAAGCTTTAGTCTCTCTGCTTAGGCTACTGTGCCTGCGACCCGACCACGGATAAGTGGAAGAAAATGAATGGAGGGAAAAAGATTTTTGGAATATTGTGATGTTTTTATATTACAAATAATGTAATATATATTTCTGACCATGTGATTTCTATAACTACTGAGAGTATTAATTATAGTTCATGAAAAAAAGAATTTTGCAGTTAGCTTATGAAGGAATCAATAAACATCAGGCTACTTGCTGATGAAGGCGAGCTGGAAACATTGAACTGGAGTTGTGGGGCACGATTTCCACTTTTAATCATCAAAACCAACAAGAACGGGACTACCTGGCTTTGTAGGTGGAGCTGAATGGGTTCGTTTCTGCTTGAGCGTCTCCACTAAACGGGTTGGGAGAACGCAGGTCTCCAGAACTCCCTGAACGCCCCCCGTTGCTGGTCTTGCGGCCTTCCTTCTTTCCCGTCACACGTTCCAGTAGGCTGACCTTCTCCTTTTTCTCCCTCCGCTCCGCCCGGTCCCACAGCTGCCCGTGCTCCCCCTCAAATGGATTGCGGTTGCGTGGGAGCGTGGCATACTTCTGTGGCAGGGTGTCACTGATATCAGTGAAAGGGTCACTGTGTGCTTCTTCGTCCTGGTATCCTGGTACCTCGCTCTGGGAACGCCTGTGAGGGCCACCTGTACTTCCTAGACAAGAAATCAAACAGATCACTTTAACTTACGGATGTTAAAAACATAAACACTCCATAGAAATTCATAATCACGTTATTTAAAAAGGTACTCTGTGACAGGGGCACATTTTGGTTAACTTTGATTTCATTTCCCTTTGTGGGATTTTCTGTGACAGAGTCTGAGCCAATAAACCTTTTTGAATATCAAGTACCAAAGTTTTGATTTAAATAGAATATGAGCCGTAACATTATTCAAAATATTTCATTTAGTATATACTAAAACCACTCATGATAACTAAGAAATCCCTTTTACACCATCTTAACCAAATGTAATCAATCCTGAATGTATTATCTCTTGATATACTTTTATAAGCCTCCCAGTAGGTGTAACAGCGTTCATAATTTGAGAAGTTTGTAAAAGTTCCACTTTCTTGTAATCTGCACACATTTAATTTTGACTACTGCAATCACATCATTAAAAAAAAACTCTTTTAGGAGTTCAAAATCTGAACATTGTGGCTGGTTGCATTGGTTTTAGCACCACCATCTCCACAGCAACGTTTCTCATGTTGGAAAAAAAATAAAACAAATAAAGCCAGGTAGTACACCCGGTAAACTGGTTAACTTTTGGCATGTTTGCACAAAAACATTTTTTTTCTACCAAGCACACAAGAAAACAGAGTTGTCAAAAGGTGTTTTGCAGGTCACTGCTGCAAATCCAACACAGAACCAGCCACCAACATTACTGCTTTAAATGAAACCCATTTGGACCTCTAGGATGCTTTGAGAATGAATTAGTTGTTGCTGCAGAACTAAAAGTGAATTTTCTCAGTGGGTTTTAAGCAAATTTCATCAAAAACAGAAGAGAAGTCAATGATAATGAGCTCATCTCTCAGTGTAGTCAAAAAACAAGCACAGTAAACTTTTTAAAAATATGGTGGCCATTGTGCTGGATGGTAGGGGTAGGGGCAACGATCAGTCGACACTGGTGGCAAAAACTGAAAATAAAAATAACCCCCAATGAATTTAATTGACTATTGTCTGAAAAAAACAAAAAAATCCACTAATGTGAGGCGTCTTCTTTCTTCTTATCTCTGCTGAAAGTTGTACATGCGCAGCAGAGTACAGCGCCAGGTAAACAATACAGTGGAGGCTGTTAACCTTTAAAGTTCATTAAATAATGTATTTTTATTTAATGATATATAATGTATATGTATTTTTATTTTTAATAAGTGAATCATTTAAAACAACCTCATGCAAAATTTAAAAGCTAAATAAGAGCCATTTAGTAATTATGAGATTCATAATTCAAGTAGTGGACTAATCATTTCAATAGTCGATAACTAATCGACTATCAGAATAGTCCTTAGTTGTGTTCCTACTGGAGAGGTGGGATTTTTTTTTTTCATTTTGAGAACAGAGGAAGGAAACAATGTTTGTCAAAACACCTGTGCACACTTGGACTGAGAAAGTGATTGAGTCTGTATCAGTATTTCATTTAAATTCAAGTTAAAACTACTGTTGATCCTCACCACTTTCTTCTATGGAGTTCATGGAGTCCAGTTTGGGTCGAAAGTGGGTCCCGATGAGATCGGACATGGAATGGGCTGCGGAGAGTTTCTGGGCTCCAGACAGCAGCGGCCGTCTGACCTTTGTGTCCGGCTGGGGTTGTGGCTCTGGGGCGGAAGACTGGCGGCTGGGCTCCGCTTCACACACGGCAGAGCGAGGCAAGATGGCTGAAGACGTGTCGCCGAAGCCACTGTCGTGCTTGCGACCTTTCATCTTGTCCTTGAGTTTGGAAAAAGGCGAGCGGGGCTTCTCCTTCATGGAGAGGTCAAACATGCTGGCTGTCATGTTGTTCCTCATGAACTGAATGCCGACTTGGATGCGACCTCGTTCTTTCCTCTTCTTTCCCGGCTTGGACTCCAAGGAATACCAGCTACAATGACAGTGCAAGGAGCTTATGCAGAGCACATCCAATGACAGACGTTTTATAAAAAGAGCAAGATTAATAAAATTCAGCTCCAACAACAAATCCTCTGAGTTGATTATATGTAATTCAACATAATTCAGAAAGACGTGTATACAAAGTCGGAATGTACTAAAAGTCTTTAGACAAGCAAACAATAGGACGAATGGAAAAAATAGCCAACCTTCTCTCTAATGTGCTCTTCCTCGTTCTTTATGGACGCGACTGAAAAGGCTAATTTAAGCAGACTAATCCAAACGCTACACACAAATGCAGGGGCTTAAATCATTTCAACTTTTTTTTTTTTTTTTGACATAAGTGAGAGTACTATTTATCATTGAAAGGATAAACATTATTCTCTGAAAACTGAGCATAAGAAATAGCCTGCTGAAGAATTATAAAGGCCATTTCAGACTGCTTTTGGGGCTCCTATTTGTTTAACCTCTCTGCTTTTCAGCTGGAAGTAATGGGATTTATGCCTTCGCTCTGAGCGAGCTAAAGTGGCATTTGCACAAATCTGGTCTTTGTTAAGAAATGCAATGACAAGCGACTGGGAACCTGCAAAGCCACATCATAGGGCAACTCAATAGTTCATAAATGCTAATGAGACATATCCTCTGCGTTATGGGCCTTGTGACAGAGACCATTAGGACCCCAGCACTAGTGAGGAACAAGCATTTATCAATGTTTACTTCTCAATTTTCTACATTATTTAAATTTTGGCCAGTACATCTCAGTCTTGGTACGGTTGTTGTCAAAATAAGCTGAGAACTCTTGAACTGAAAGCATCATTTCATAGCAGTATGTTAATTTTATATTTAAAGATTTATTCAAGCCCTTGAAGTGCAACAGCACATTTGGCATTTATTCACCCAAAGGAAAAAAAAAAAAAAGCGCTGATTCTCAGCTTTTTAAAGAGCGCAGCTTCATCTTCTAAATCGTCTTGCCTGTGACCCAGCAGCCCAGGCATAAAAGGCCTGGTCGGGTCCCATTCCCAGGCTGTGCGCCATGCTCAGGCTGATCAGCAGCCACAGCATGCCGCTGCCGTGGTGCCGAGGCTGAACCTCACGTGTGTCTCAAGGCCAAGATAAACCTCCCCCCTGTGCCTGGAACCACAATTCTCCCACTCGGGCCTAGACCTCTGGGAAACTTCTCATTATCAACAAACACAGGTGTGCGATAATTATGGGCTGCCGACTCAGATATCAAGACGGGCTTCCCTCCCCAACGTGTCGGTTCAAAAACACTGCGAATGTGCCGTGGCAAACATAGACCCGGTGCCCAGGGTGGATATAGCATCGAGGGTATCCCGCTATCGTTGTCAAGCTTGGCAGCAGCGGGAGATTAGGCCAACAGGAAACAAGGATACATCCATTACAGAAAGGTGCACAGCCCCGAGGTGCATCAGTTCAGACACCTAAATAAATAACAGCTATTCACGCTGATTATAACATATAGTGATTCTCCCAGCTGATGGGTGAAGAGGAAATGTGCTAATGTCTTTCCATGCTGAAAGTGCAGTGAGCTAATTAACACCAGATCCAATTTAGTTGTGTAGTTCCTGTTTCTTAATGTAGAGTTAGGAGATGAGTGTACATCTGTGTTGGACATGGAAGAGGTGAAGCCAAGTCTGTCATGGAGTATTTTCACATGGGATAAATTCCACTATTTGGCCACCTACATAGGTAACTGAAAGTCTTTAACCCTCATCATCTGTTGGGCAGAGGAAAGCCTATATAACACTGACACAGGATTTAAACACAACAGATAAACAACACTCAAACAAACAGACTAAGATTCAAACACAGGTCCCTCAGAAACACTCCCATTCACATATCCGACTCTATAGGAATAACTAACATGACACGTTTGGCCAGCTCCACGACTTTCAATTAGGGCGTCTAGTGCTAACCACGTCAGTGATTAAGCTAAAAATAAGCTCTCAACAATGTAGGCCAAGTCACCACTAAGCTCCACACAATAGACTGTCAGCAAGATGGAGAAATTCAAGTTAAATCTGTATGTGGTCGCCCACTGAGCTCAAATGAGCTAACTAATCTGTAACAGCTGTGTTACACAGTTAACAACTGAAGAAAAAAAAGATCGACTAGGCTACAAACTATTTAAAACAGACGCATCAAATAAAATGAGCTTATAAACCAAGTGTATGAAGAGAAAAAGGGCATGTGCAACGGTATATAAATCATGTGATGTAAAGGTTGGGTCATGAACTTATTTAAGAATAAAGGACAGACAAAGCATGGCGCTCTGGAGTGGTCTAACACTGCATTAACACGTGAAGGATACGTGACAGTAAAAAAAGAGAAAAGAAAATCTGTTTTAGACTTTGCTGTAAACTCTTGTGACTGGAACAGTTTTACAAATAGTTTCTACTTCCTCTTAAAAGTCTGCTGCTCAACCAGATGAACATCAGACACAAGAGCTCAAAATAGCTCAAATACTGGAAATTTGATGACTCAGCGTGGACAACACAATCCCAAAGTACTCCCCTTTTAGTGATAATAATCTAATGAGACAGATCCTTAGCTTGATATTTTAGTTTTCTTTGCAGCGAGTCTTAAGATTACTCTTCAGTATTTATACATTAAATGCCAATGAGATTTTTTCGGAAGATTTGTTAATGAGATTCGTATCACTTACCCTCTGCTACTCAAAAACAATTATGCGACTAATATATGTTGTGCATTTTTGGAGAGAATTACTTTTTTAATGAATTTTGCAGAAAACAGTAATTTCTTTTTCAATTTCGGAGAGTTAATTTTGCTTAAAAACATTCACATGAAGACTGAAAAAAAAAAAAAACGTTAAGGGATCATAGATTAAGACCAGTGTTTTTCAGGACATCGTAATTGCTGAACAATACTTACTCAGTTTTCTTTCTCTCTTTGTTCTCAAAGATTTCATTGAGGTTGATAGAGCTCTGACCCAGGAACTTGTCCATCCCAACTAAAGAGCGATGCATCACTATCAAGCAGAGTTCATAGACTTCAGGATTGCCTTCCAAAAGTAGACCAGGTAACTCAAAAGAGGCTTCTTCTCTCCAGACGGGGTTTACCGTCTTCTCTGCCACTGATGTGGAGTACTTTTCCTTGCCCAGCTGGATGATAGTGTAGGCATCGTTGGTACTATTTTTGCCTTTGGGCTGTAAACCAGTTGCTTGAAAAACAGTGGCTTGGACATGGGTTGGAAACCACTTCTGCGATTGTTCACTGAGTGACATGTTCAATCCTGGTTATTAAATCTAATCCATTCACAACCAAAAAAACATAGACATATACAATTGATGTAGTTAGTTACTTTAGTGAGTGCAATAAGCAAAAAGCAACAATCATGATTCAATATAATTTGTTATCCATGCTGGTGTGGTTTGTAACAACAGTAGCTCTGGCTACAAGCAGTGACAAATGTGACGAACGGAGCACGCCTCATTTTTCTATTAAATCACAGATGTCCAAGCCACTGGTGAGTCATCTGCAAAAGGACAAAAAGAAGAGCATCACCATCTTTCCCAAAGCCTTAAAAATGACTCATGAGGATGCACAGGAAAGATAGATATGAAGCCAGTTAATGAGTGTAATTCATTTTAAAGGCAGCTAACTGAATCCACTTATTTGAAGTGATAATAGGAGGTAAAATCTAAAACAAACAAGAAACATTAGATTACAGTGGTGCAATGTACAGTACACACACACACACACA
>JAOWBL010000007.1:16697959-16709497 GCA_028564865.1 Zenarchopterus dispar | reverse complement strand
ATAGGAGGTAAAATCTAAAACAAACAAGAAACATTAGATTACAGTGGTGCAATGTACAGTACACACACACACACACATATATATATTTAGAGTCAACACAGAACTTGATGATCTCAACCAGTGACATATTTGTGAGTCACTCACTTGTACTGATACAATATAATAACTGATTTATTAAATAAAACATTCATGGGTTGAATCAGTGTCCTCAGGTTGCACATCTGTACAGTCCCACTGTTGTCAAAGTGAGCATTATAAGGGTGTTTTCTTTAAAACAGCCTCTTTCTACAATATTTTTACATCGTTGTGTTAACAACCTTAATGCAGTAATGGATTTATGACGTAAGAAAGCTATTAAATGATCGTTATATGTACTAATTATCGTTATATTTACTAAGGCTTCAGGACAACGTTAGCACGAGCAGTTAGCCACGGAGCATCAAAGCTGCTTACCTTTGTGTCATTTTCACCCACACAGTAACACCAACACGTCAGCTTAGCAGAGGCCGCCTCCATGAATACATTCACTCAATTTCTTCCGAGGCAGAAGCTTATGTTAGTTTTCGCGACTCGTTTTGTAGCCCTCCATAGCTGCTCTTTGCTGTCGGACAGCAGCGACCGTTGGCTTCCTACTCTGACGTCACTTCCTCTGACTCGACCCGGGGGGCGGGGGAGACTCGCACAGGCGCACAATAGGCCAACGCATGTATAAATATTACAATAAGGATGAAAAAGATAGAAGTATAACACATTTGTGGCACAAATAGAACCTAGTATGTGTATAAATGACAAAAAAAGACCGAAAAAGCAGCACTTCATTGTGTTAAGAGTTACAGTAAAGAAATGACTACAAGCAATTTTTTGTAATACACACTGTGAAGATTTGGTTACCATGTGGTATGGACACTGTGTGCACTCACGGGAGCACTTACTTGAGAGGGGTAAATCATACAAACATGGGGAAGTGCTTTTGTCTCATGAGTGGAACATGGAGGTGCAGATAAGGGGTTCACTTGAATGAACACAGACATGCTTGTCACCCCACTTGACAAGTGCATCTTAACCAAACACACCTGCCCATGTTAGTTTTATCGTCGTGCCGCAACCAGTGCAGTATGTACACACCACTGGGCCGAGGCTCAAGACAGGCCATCCATCAAGCTGAGATTATTGCTCTTATCTAGAGTACATCTTTGAATGAAATGCTAAGGCTTAGTGAAATATTAGGCTTAGAAAAATGTGTCTGATAGGATTTAATACATTTGTGGATCTCAACCCTCATGTTTTACATTACCTGTTACATAAGGGGGATATCAACATACAAAGTCCCTTTTTAACAAGCCACAAAGCATTTAGATGTACCAAAACACACGTCATGTATCGTGGCGAGTGTAAGAAACAGTTTTTCATTTCAAAAATGAATGCAGGAAAAAATCTTATTTTTAAATCCATCTGTTTTATGAATGAACTTGTTCTCATTCGTCATTCAGCTATATAAAACTAACCAGATATCTTAATCCAGTGGGTCAGATACTTATGGCTTCCGCTTTCACTCAATACAAATAGTGTAAATATTTTGTTCCTTTTCAAATATATTTACATAAAAATAAGCTAGATATATCTGACAACTTTGAAATGCTTTACTGGAATACAGAGTTTGTTAATTATTTTATTAGAAGCTTTTGTCAGTAATTCAAACATTACTAAGCTGGATATTGTGCATCAATTTCCTTCTTAGCTAAGCTTATCTCCTCATCTTGAACCTTATCATTTTAAATCTTTAACATATGTGTATAAAACATTAAAAAAAAAGAAAAAGTTAACACAACTGTTTTTTAGGAATATGGATATTTGCAGTAACAACTCTGATTTTTCTTGATCTAAAAAACAAAATAGCTCTTTTATCCATAAGAAAAAGGTTTGTTATCTTCTTCATTGCTATAATTCATTTTATTCATTTCTTTTTTTAATTTGAAATTCAACTCAATTCAGTAATGCTTTATTATCATCTAGAGATAAATTGCGTTATGTATTAGGTTTGATATGTAGTTATTAAATTAGTTATATATTTATTGGTATTACATGCAAATATACTTACCACAATATAATATTGCAATGATTTGCTGGTACAAGAAATTCAAGTGAGACTGTATAAAATGTCGATGAACAGCATTGATTTGAAATTACTGACCAACAAATGAGTCAAACTGAACTAAACGGTAAAAGTGGATCTTGAATATTTGATTGACTTCACGGATTCATGATCACAGATTCATGGACGTAGCTGGAGGAAGGATCAAAGTCTGATCCCAAAACCCTGAAGATCACCCGAGCCCACTGACTCGTGTTTACAGCTCAAGAGAAGATCTGATAAGGCTTCAGTCGGAGGATTCACACCACACAGCTGCTGCTGGACTTCCAGGTGTTGATGATTTATCCTGTCCCATCACCACACACATTCCTTTTCAGGATTATTTTATGATCTGTTGTGGTTAGCAGTGTCAAGTTCAGATGAATGAAATAACGACCAGAGGCATGCAGATAAACAACTCGGGTCAAGACAGTCTTCCTTAATTTGACAATAAGTCAAACATGTTCATATATTACCCTCTGTAGGAATATAACATTGCAGCACTTATCCTCTGCGAGATAAAATAACTTGTAAGACTTGCATTCCAACATCACCTGCATTCTTTTATTGCTCTCTTCTCGTGGGGATGTGTTGTTGCATTTAAAAACAAAATATCACGTCATAAACCAGAGAGTAGTAACTTAAAGAAATGTCTACATTTTGAGGGAACAACTCGGAAGGTCATAAACTGGCATGTGAGTGAACCTTCCCTGGCCGGGTCCATATGTTGAACCACATTAGCCATGGCCTCTAACGGCCGTCATTCACTCTTTGCACATGGTTTTGCTTTAGACTTCTTTCTTCAACACTATATAGGTTGTATTACATTTATTAAACACTTTAAAAAAATCTCTGGCCGCAAGGCTGCCCATCTGTTGAGGACAACAGAAAGTATATGAAAAGGCATGAGGCGCCGCAGGAGAGTGGAAACAGTTGTGATGTCAGTGCAGGTCTTAATGTGGTGCAGGTCTAAGCTCTGGATGGATGACTGATTTAAAAGGTATAGCTTTTAGCTGAGAGAACAGTTAGATCACAGATGAATTTTAATCAAAAAAGAAGGAGAAAGGCACACAAATCACTTTGGCTTTGCTCTCAGGAATGTTTTTGTGCATGTCTTTGATATATAGGTGCAGATGTGCGACTGACGAGCAGAGCTGAAGAGGGCCGCTAAGCTGGGGCAACATGTCAAGCCGGTGACTCCCTAAAGTTCCTGATTTCTACCTTGTGACCTCAGAAAGGGTCAGTGGAACTAACAAAACACTGCAACATCCACTCTTTGCTGGTGCATTATGTTTGTGAATGTCGTTTACTACTAGTTTTGCATTTTCAAAGTGAAAAAGGGAAGAGTGGATGCAACTGTGCTGGGGAAGGTGAAATTTGAAGCTTCTGCTTTAATTAGCTTCCTGATCATATTTGAATATTTCACCATATTATGAACTATATTTATAAATTAAGCACATCGGCATGAAATTAAAAAAAAATCAAATCTACTTGCATGGTTTTGTTTGCGCCGTAGGGACTCCTCCTGACAACTCTCTGCTAAAGCTGCACAAAACTGCTATTCTGTCGTAGCAAAACAAGACTTTGTAGGTCAAGGTAAGTTGTTGAAGGCTTTTGACTGGCCTAAGCTATGTGGAGATAGGATAACCAGACTGGTTGCTGTGACAGTGCACACTGTGGCCTTCTAGTTTCTTAACATCTGGATGTGTGAGCTGAAGATGCCATCATCTATTTGGCTGCTTCAGCGAGCCCACTCTCATCTGAACAAAGCAGCCAACACTGTTAGGATTATGTTCTTTGATTTCCCCGGCGCTTTTAAAACGATTCAGCCTGCAGTGCTATGTGAGGAACTCCAGAAAACACAAGTGGATGCCTCCACAATAGCCTGGATTATTGGCTACCTGGCAAACAGGCCACGGTTTGTGAGACTGAAGGATTGTGTGTGAGCGGGTGGTCAGCAGCACAGGAGCACCGCAGGAAACGGTCCTCTCAGACTGTACACGTCAGCCTTCCGCTATAACTCAGAGACTTGTCAACTCCAGAAATACTCGGATGATTTTGTTGTTTTGGCTGTGTCTGTGGTGGACGAGAGGTTCAAGACTGGTGGACCTCTACGTGGTAAGGTGTAGGAACAATCACCTCATCTTTAAATTGAGCAAGACGAGAGATGATCTTGGATTTTAGAACGACCAGGGATAAGTTTAAAAAAAAAAAAAAGATTTCTATTCTGACAGAAAATGTGAAGGACAGACATTTCAGAGCTCACCTGGATCACAAAAATAGACTGTAGCTGAATTGCAACATAGCTGTTTACAATAAGGAACAGCCGACTGTTCATCTCGAGGAAGACGTTGCATATCTTCTACAAGTCCGTGGTGGAGAGTAGGATTTTGTCTGTCATTTGTTGGAGCAGCAGCATTAGAACCAGTAAGCAAAGTGATAAATGAGGCTGTTTCTGTGCTGGAGTCTGCTCTGGCGCCCCTAGAGGTGACTCTAGATAAAAAAAATAATGTTGTACAAGTTTTGGAACACAGTAATCAACACTGCACAACAGAGCATCTCCAGTCACAGATTTCTTCAACCCTGCAGCAATGAGGACCAATTCAGGAGGGCATATGTCCCATGTCCAGCATTAACTTGTAAATCTAGTACACATTTCAACCTTGCTCCATGGAAGTGGAGCTGTTGATGGTGAGTATGAACCTAATTTCAGAGGTGGTTTCAGGCATCTGACCTCCTGGACTCCTCCCTCTGAAGATATTTCAAGCATGTCCTACAGGGAGGACACCTGCAGCAGTCTCAGCTGGGGGGGACTTTATTATCTACTATCTTTCTGCAGAAGAATCTGGCCACAGTCAGGAAATTGTTAATTTTGATATATGATTTTCCAGTGGTCCTGATTCAGAAGTGTGTGGGATGAGACCACAGGGTTTTCCAGGGGTCTCTGGAAACTGGACGTTAAGCATGCAGGTTCAAAGTTTCTGGGACACATTTACCACCTTTCAGTCTCCACGGAGGTAGAATAAAACAGTAGAGAGCAAACCTTCAGGAACATTAATAGACCACAGAACCTTATACACCAAAAACATTCGGCTTTGGTCTTCATCAGGGTCTCCAAGGTGGATATAGAGGCTGGATGTTAGTAGTAGATCCTTTGGTTGATGTAGGATTATAGTTCTTGGGCTGTTTGAGGCTTCTGAGTTTTTACAGTGTTACTATGCTGCGCTTAGACCCTGCATGTATTACCTCACAAAAAAATTTCTCAGTTTTATTCAATTTATGTGCAAGAGGACTTAAATTTATGACAGACTTATTAGTTGCGTAATTCTCCTGTGTCCAAAGCATATGAACTAATTAAGGCACCATAAATGGCGCTGTTTCTATGGGAATATAATATTATTTTGCACTTTACTGTCATTATTCTCATAATATATAGATATGCACTGGGGACACAGTTCAGATTAGGCATCGATTGTTTGCATTTACCGCTAAATAAGCCATATATCTAAATAAGAAAACACAAATGAGAACTCCAGCTAGCAGCCTGCCGTGTCCCTATAGGCTTCAAAATTAGTGCATTCTAACATGCACAGTTTAACGTCAGCAGCACACTCTGGGGTCATGATTAACGGAGCGGGGGAACAGGTGTCCACCCTGCATCAGTATGAAAAGACTCTACCCCGACCAGAGGAAGCACCTACATGTGTATGCCCCGCAGTCAGCCCTGTACAGGATGAAATAATTCATCAGAACTGTTCAGAAGAGACATTGTGAGGCAAAGTTCAGAGGCATGCTAATGACAAGAGCATGTTGAGAAAAGGAGACTTGTCAGCTCTGAATGAATTGGGAATGGCAGATCAGAGGTCAGGCTGTTGCAAACTCATTATATTTTTTTGGTGGAATTCATGAAAAGGACTTGCAAACGTCTGAAAGATATCGGTTGTTTTTCTAGCACATGTTGTATGTTTGCCCTTAAAAAAAAAAAAAAGAAAAAAGAAAAAAAAAAGCTAGGTAGGAATAATTCACATTTCCACTCCTAGCTAATGCTATTTTTATTTTTCTTTCAGCTGAAAACATAAAAATATAAACACATTTCTGTGTTAAACCCAGCTGCCAGATAGAGCTTTTCATAGCCAAAATAAAAATGCAACTGCATTTCACAGTGGTATGGTTTAAGGTAATTTAAAGTAATGAATAAAAAGTCTTTACAAATTACCCTCTTTTTCTGAGAAAGCAGAATGTATAATGTGTTCATATTTGCATAGCCATAACGGTTACAGTGAGAAATTTAGTGTACACGTGAAAACCCATATTAATCAGAAAGTGCATTCAAAAGCACATAAATATAGAGGAGTTTTACTTCAGCCCCACAGAACAAAATGAGTGGGTTGTATCATGACGTTTACGAGTCTTCTGTGCTTGCAGCAGAATGCAATCGTCTTATTACCAGTCTCTACAAGGATCAGCATCCCACACAGCTTCTCGGTCTGCATGGTTTTATAGAGATTTCCCTATATTAAATCTCAAATTCACATATTTTTCCACACACATGTAACACATTGAATTGAATACAGTCAGACCCCCAAATACATGAGATTAAACTGTAAATACTGTCGGTGCAGAAGCTCGGAGCAGCTAAAACACAAGCAAAGAACTGAATGAGTCTTAGGTTGAAATATTTTAGATATGTGTGTCAAATATTTTTGTGTTACAAATATGCTTAAGAAAATGTCTTTAGATCGTTCATGGCATTTGGATAGTAGAAATATTTTATTTCTAGTTTGAGTTTCAATTTCGGATCTCACATAACTTTGGATCTAAGTCAGTCTTGTAAACACCAACTGAAATAAATATTAAAACTACCATATGCTGTCTGAATTTGTTATTCATTTATGAAAAACTGTCTTGTGGAGCAAGAAATATGAACTAAACTTGACGGGAGGTTAATAACCAGGGGTTTAATTTCATTACGTCAGTAGGAGGAGAACATGAAAACTGGGATTCAAACCAGCAACCTTCTAGCTGGTGTGAATGGTAACCCAACAAACCATCATGCTGCCCTAAACACAAGAAATGAAATTGAAACACAATCTCTTTCAAATGAACGAACAACAATTACATGCTCAATTTAAATAGTAATTGAATTGGAGGGAGACAGTGCTGTTCCAGCAGGAGCGCAGGGTTTGCCTTGCTAAATGTGCTGCAACAAAAGCTGTCGCCATGTTATGCGCTGTATTTGTTTTATGCTTACATCCCGATGTTTTGTACTGAAACCACTTCCAGGATGCATGATGAAGGACCTTGTCTGTTTGAGCAGTAATCAGCCAGATGAGCACAGAGGTTTATGAAACAGCTGCAGCTGATGTACCACTTGATATGCTTTAAAAAAAAAACATCAGTGTAAAGTAGCTGGGCTGCATGTTTGATTTGCAGCATGGTGTCAGGAAGGTCATGAATGAAGAGATAACGTCACTCCGTCACTGAGAAATAAAGGCCCAAAAAGATGACCTTTGTTTTTAGTGTGGGAAAGGCCAGGAAATTGTGAGCACCTTTGTCACATGTCGTAGATGACTTGTCGGGTTAGATGATTGTTGCTGTGACCTGCTGTCAGACATCTTTTTAGTGTTAATATATGTGTAATTACATATGGAACCACTAAATATTCCTGGGTGAATAAACACTGAGTTTGTAAAAGTTGAGTCTAAATTCCAGTATCAAAAAGGAAAAAATGCTCATGCTCGTTTTTTTGTGTTATGTCTTTGAACAGTGTGAGCTACTTGAAGTCATCAGTGTCTGCTGAAGGTATCTGGTCAGGTTTCCCTGGAGCAGTTTCCTGCTCAGGTCAGGCTCTCTGCTGCTCCGTCATCATCCCTCTCGCTGTTCCCTCTCTGCAGGAGACACCACTGACACCTTGTGATCTGCACCCAATACATCTTTAGGTGGCGTTATCCAGATGTTGGGAAGTCTTTCACATGTTCACCACCTTTGCACTGGTAGTCAGTCTTTTTTTCTGAATAACACCCAGGGAAATATATTTAATTTGATCTTAGTCCTTCTGCGAGGTGATGCCATATCAATAATTGTTACATTGTCAACCTGACAACAAAGGTCAAGGTCTATGATGGAAAAATGCTGAAGTATTGTCTAATTTTTGTGTCACATCAACCACAAAAGGTTACTCAGATGACATTAAGCGGCGCTGGCATCTCTGATTGGCAATTTGAGGCTCCTGACCTTTTATGATGTACACAGTTGGTACTGTACAGTGATTTCTTGACACCACAATGACTGGTTTTAGTCAGTCTCTTATTTGGTGGACTTTTTCCTCTCTTTTTTTAAGCATTAACGTCTCCAACCTATTTCTATTCAAGCCAGCTGAGGTGTGTGATTCCTAAGGGCCGCTTGGCTGCTCCCACCCCGCCACATTTCCCTCACAAGAGTTTATCTTCTGTGTCTTGCATATGCATATATCCCGTTATAAAGGTCATTTAAAATAGTTAAGAGAGTCCTCATCAGAGACAATATAATTAATTCAGTTCATCAGAAAATCCTGTTTTGCTCTATTTAGAAAATATGTGAAAGAAACCCAATCCACATGGCAGTTAGCTTGAATTTGAATTGATTCAGATAGCGACGTTGTGTATCCTAAGCCTCTACATCTGTTTGCAAATAGTTATCAATTTTCAATTATGAATATGTTTAAAACGTCTCTAATGCCTGCAAAAAAAAGGTCATATTTAAACATGGCTTTTGCCACAAATATGCTTTTTTTTCCCCAGTAGAAAGGCCAATTTGATGCTCATCATGTGCCCTGGTGTACCTAAGCGCTGTTTAAAGAACATCAATGCAAAGACGGATTAAATATTCCTGTATTTTCCTAATCATTTATGAAATACATAATTATCTCAGCTGCTTGTTGAGGGGATTAGGAATCATTGATTCTCTCTCTCCATGTATATATAGTGTCTACCTAACCCTTTCAAACTCCCCAATAGAAATATTCTGGATAATATGTGTGCATATAGTTGGCAGTGCTGCACTCTGGTTCATATTTAATGCAATGTGAATGACTAATCCATGAAATGTGTGGGTGGGATGATTAACACAGACACCAGCACTGAAAATATGTTTGCTTTGAAACTCTGAATGTGATACAAACATGAAACTATGAATAATTGGTGGAGAATGGGAGCCTGTGTAGATTTAGAACTCAGAATTGCAGTTTATGACTAATTGTGTTAAGTGAAAATGAAGTGCACTTTTGTTCCTGGGATAATTAGCTTTTAAATGTTGCAAGGGTGAACGTGGAGGCTCTCCTGGGCTCCACTGCCTTTGGAGTGAGCTCTCTAGCTCTCCCTTGGGGTAGTAGCACTCATTACATGCAGCCTGCAGGCCAGAGGAGAGGGGGGGGGGGCGTTTGTTAGGAGGGACCACAAAACCACCTCTTACTGTTTGGCAGAACGTTGCTCTGGTTACAGGAAAAAAAGGCTGCGGTACTATTTAAAGTCTATCAGTTGTTACCAGGAAAAAAAAAATGTAATTCTGTTTTATGCTGTCGATAAATTCAGTTCATGAATGTTTCACTTCACTGACCTTCTTTTTTCTGTCAGGACTATTAGGATGCACAGTTTTGTATTTACAGGGGTTTAAATGAAATGTAGAATATATGTAAGAGCATTAGCCTGTTAAATTGGGGGGAAGCAGCTTTAAAAGTGTATTTTGACTTTGTCACATCAAGGAAAATGTTATTAATCACCCAGCCAATCAAGAATGAGTGAAACATTTAACAAGAACTTTTTTTTTTTCATTCTGGATGTGTCTACTGAGATTTCAGAGGACAGTCACTAACAGATCTCAGACCAGTTTAAGTTAATGGCATGATTCATTTTCACTAATGTGAGATCAGAAACGTGCACCTAAGCTGTTAACTATTTTTGTTTACCTTTTAATTGTGGCCGTGGTGGCTCTCCACAAAATGAATCCAAACTATGTTTCCATGCACGTACAATCCTCCAACAGCTGCAGAAGAAGTCTACTTATCCACAAAAGTAGGTGATATCGATGTAGAGACTGGTGTGAAAATTTTTCATAGTGAGTGTGAAGATGTGATTAAGAAGAGCGGAGCGAACTTGGGAAGTTACTTCCCTGGAAAAGTTACTTTAAAAGTTGTGTGTTCCCCACATTTACATCACCTCATCTCTTGGGTTAAGTCATGAAACAGCCATCTGCGCTAGATCATCTAAGGGCACAGTTAACACCAAGAATGCTTCAGAAATCAGGATTCTTCTGTTTGGAGCCCACACACTCTCCAGCGTGGGTTTTCCCGGGTACTGGCTGGGCAGTGGCAGGACATTGTTATCAGCTCAGTATCAAACACTAACGAAACTGATAACGGTTTGATTATTGTTTCTTTGCCGTCGAGGAGATGACAGGACAGTAAATTCTCGGGTTTGTAACATCTGCTCAGGAACAGAAAACACAGTTACACAGACGGGCAGAAAAATCCAAGTTTGATGTTTTATTTCAGAAGAAAGGGTCAGTTTATTGACAATCAGACCAGTCAGTAAAACAAAATCAAGTTCAGTCCAAAGGTTTTGGTACACAAGAAGTCAGATTAACACCAACAAGCAGAATAAACGGGTTTAATAGAAGAAAGTAAACTGTAAAACAGGCAGGGTCATCAAATGTTGACCAGGTCTCATCAGTCATAGATGTGGCTGATCAGTGGACCACCGTCACCCCTGGAATACTGCAAACAGCTATCATTCCACGAAAAAGGCACCTGTTTATAAATTTAGACAAAACTCCCCCAGTTTTGCACTATGGGAGGGAAATTTCCACAAACACGTCTTCAGCAGGGGCAGGTGTAAAGATCAGGCGCCTGCCTCAGTCAGGGCACTCTTGAAGAGGAGAGTTTAAATCTCAAGTGTTTTTTTCTCCCTGGTTAAATAAAGGTTAATAAATAAAATAAATAAATGTGTCCACGCCTGGCAGATGATAATTTACAAGAGTGGTTAGATAGTAAATACCGACGGTAATTTATTTAATGCCAAAACAGGAATCTGCACCGGACACAAAGCGTCAGTAAATCTGCTCGTAACTGCACCATTTACAGGAAGATAACAGTTCCCAGTATTTTCACCTGTTTAAGGCAGCTATTGTCTCACAGATATAACATGTTTTTTTTTGTAAATCTCTAACTTTGCTTTTAAAGAAACTCAGCCATTCTTGAACTGACACTTTGCAGACTCTGACTTTAATATGCCTCGGCTATTGTTTTTAAACAAACACATCAGAAGTTTTCATAAAGTATAATTTAGATCCAATGAGACAATGAACAAACTCACATTTCTTTTTTTTTTTTTTTTTTTTTTTGCATAATTAAATGTAATTCTGGAACATCAAGT
>JAOWBL010000007.1:16678172-16696809 GCA_028564865.1 Zenarchopterus dispar | reverse complement strand
TTTAGATCCAATGAGACAATGAACAAACTCACATTTCTTTTTTTTTTTTCTTTTTTGCATAAGTAGCAAACATAAAACACCTCTTAATGAAATACAGCATAGAAAACCCCTCATTTACAGCATTGTTGATAATCGCGTTATCCCCATGCTAAGTTTTCTTTTAAGAAGATTACATTTTGCTCATCCTTTGTAAGGATCTTTTCTTTAAATAAATAAAGATCCGCATGTGCTACCCAGTAGTGCTGGATTATTTCAGCCAGTTATTGAAAACCTCTTTAAATCTAACCAAAATCTATTCACATAAAAGGGACAAGGTCGCTTCAGAGAGAGCCGGAGGAAGAGGAGGATTTAGGAAAAAGGACGGGACAGAATAGATGGCGGTGCGGAGACAGAGCGAGTAATTACTTGATGTAAAGGCCACAAACAGAGCTCCTGCTGTCGCTGAAAAATCAAATCTGTCAGCAATTAGAGGGAGGCCAAGCAGCACTTGTCAGTGGACAATGGGTCAAGAAGAGAGGGGGTTAGCAATTATTAGAACTGATAGAGTACCTTTATTTATCTAAACAGCAGGTTAGTTGCCCAATCTCCTCCTTTGTCACTTG
The DNA here is from genome assembly GCA_028564865.1 of Zenarchopterus dispar. Classification (NCBI taxonomy): domain Eukaryota; kingdom Metazoa; phylum Chordata; class Actinopteri; order Beloniformes; family Zenarchopteridae; genus Zenarchopterus; species Zenarchopterus dispar. Next base: position 16,696,207 of record JAOWBL010000007.1, on the reverse strand, counting down.
TTGCTTATATGAAAGGGGCACCACTTAATCCAAATAGTGTTCCTTATGGTAACCAGTGGGTATTATGCCCAGGCCAAGAGCCGGAGAGGGCTGCTTTTTAGCGTGTGGAAGAATAATCCAGGGGTTGATCTCATGCTCTTGCAATGCCTCCTCTGCTCAAAGAGCTGATCGGGATCCCTTATGTTTGAAGCTATTTATTAGAAGTTCGGGGCATTGGGGAAGGAGGGGTGGGGAGGGGGGGCCGAGCCTGAAACTTGTAGTTGTTATCAAAGACTTCTGCTCCTTCAAGGGGAAAAAAGCCCACAGGGTCTCAGAGAAGGGATTTGAGATGTGTGGGGCTTATTTCCATTCAAAGCCAACCCCAGATACAGTCTACACTATCAGCTCTCTGGGTCTCGCGGAGAAATAACAGCATCATGTAAACAGGGAAGATGGTCCTCTTGTTGAGTTAAAGACGTGGCGAAATGTTGTTAAACGGCGGCTCGGGCGGTAAACTTTTCACTTTGCGTAAGACTACAGTTTAATACTTTTAATGTGTGAGGGAAAATACCAAGCTCGCATCTGTTAGAAAATGTTTTTTTCAGCCAGTGTTGTGTTGCAAAAATCACAGATAATTGTATATTCTTACATCAGCTTAACATCTGAGAACAACACTTCCTTTAATGCATTTAATTAAACCCCGTTTATTATTTATGTTTCTTAAATCCCCTCACCATGTTGGTTTGAAGAAGGTTTGAAGCTCTGTTAAGCTTTAATAAGTGCAAAGCAGCTGATATTGAATAGAACTAATGTTCACCTGATAAAAGGTCAAATTCGTTCATGCAGTAAGTTGCATCAGTACCTCTCAGGTGCAAAAATAAAGAAACTTTCCCGCAGTTTTGCGTCAGGCAGCAAGAGTAGCTTATGTCTGGAAAAATCAGCAACAAGATGAAGAAAGAGGCTCTGAATTATTGGATGAATTGTTATGGTTCTGCTTCTTTAAAAGAATCACACAGAAGAACTAAACTATGCAATTTGCTGATGATGTGAATTCATTTCATTAATAATGTGAGTGTGTTTGTCCCGCTTCACGTTGTGGAAGTTTCAAGCTGGGAAACATTCAGTGAAATGCACACTATCTTACAACGCGGCTGATAACTCTTGTGCTGACACAGGCTAATTTCCTCAAACATCCTTAACTGGGTCGAAAATTAACATCGGCTCCACTCTCAAATGTTCTGTTGTTCAATTAAAATCCAAATTGGAAATTTTATTAACAGTGTTTCCAAAAAAAAAAAAACTTTAACAAGAATTGGAATAGTTACTTGAAGAATGATTTAAATGAAAGTTTGTGGATATAAGTCTAAATAGCCTTCAAATTCTGAAAAATAATGAATCTAAATATTTTTCCAATTGTTAGTGTGGAGGAAGTAGCTGAGAGTCATATCCAGTGTGTTTTGAGGACAGTCCCTGTAAAGTTTCTGCCTCGTGTGGATGATGAATGCTGCTTCCTCAGCGGGACAGGTTGTCTCCACGCAGGCTCGGCTTCTTTAACGCTCGGCTCCTGAGCTGTAAAGAGCAGGACGTTTGTGGCGATACCGTCCGATTGTCAGTGAAGTATGCGGAGAGTAGTAAACTAGTGTCTTAAATATTCCTGTTTATATGGACTCCAGATGTGAAAAATATGAAATGCCATGAATCACCGGAGGGTGATTAGCTTTCCACATTTAGGCCGTTGAAAAATGCATAAGTACATCACTCACGGCTCAAAGCAGATTTCTCAAGATTACAGAGATGCATATTTTCTAAATAGTGGCAGGTTTTATTGTGGTTTACAGAGCGCTCATGTGGGAGAGCGAGCAAGCAAGGCTCATAAACTGGAGACATCGACGGGCGATTCTTTAAGTCGACATGTAGGTATTTGCCCGTTTCTCACACATACAAACATGTGCTGCTAAGTCACATTTCTGAGAGAAGGTAGAAGAACTTTGGACTGGTTGTTGGATGACCTGAAAGTACAAAAGTCTCATGCACAGTGATGTCTCTGTATCAGCTCTCAGCTAGGGAAAGAAAATCTGTGTGCTAGTATGAGTGTACAGTTAATGATGTCCTAAGATTCTTTTTTTTTTTTTTTTACAGACAAATGATACTTTTTCTCCCTTCATTTGAAGGAAAAATGTGTCTGATTGGAGCTGAGGAAAATCTGTGTTCACAGGGAACACATTAACACATTGTTTCTGTGTTTTTTTTCATGCTTTCACAGCTTAAACAAATTTCATACGACTGCTTTTGACTGACAGGAGAGCGCTCTCCCACAATGTCTTCTTTTTGCTCTCACATTCCTCGTAAGCAGCTGTGCGCCATTTTGAATGAGATGAAGGCTGCAAATCTGTGCTGCACACACACGATCGACTTGGAACAAGTGAAACGTTATTGCCAGTCTCTTCGGGTCTGAATGTGCTGCTTATGCATCACTGACGGTTCCATATGTAAACAGTATAAACAGCAGAATCGCAGCTGTCATTATTAAGTGGCGTTTGTGGATCCGAAAAAAATTAGAATTAGTTATCATCAGTTTGATTTAAACCTACAGGGGGTTTGTTTGTCATTTGAATGTCTTATGTATTTTAAGTTTTAAACTGGGGCTGATGTTGTTGTGGGGGGGGGTTTTGTACAGGAACAGCAATAATGGAAGCTTAGAAACAAAGTTCCGATTGATCTGTGTCAGAAAAACGCCGAGCGACAACAGGCAAGAGCTCCAGCTCTCCAACTCTCCGGTTCTCCGGTGTTGTGTTTGAGTGCCAGTTATGGTTGTCAGGTTTCCCTCTGAGTCAGAGGCACAGTGGAGGTCTGTGCAGGTGGCACGGCTGTCGACCCCTGCAGGGGTTTTCTGCTTCCTTCTCCTCCTTCTCCACAGGTGCTTATTAGCACATATGAGCTGCCACATGTTCCCAGCCCGGCCACCGCCCGAGGGGGCTAAATCAGTCTTCGCCCATAATCTCCACAGCCTGACCAGGCCCTCACTCTCACTAACAGGGGCACATGGTGCAGCGTTTATGAAACACGGCAGAAGAATTACCCTGCCGGTTTTTTTTCCCCTTTCCTCCTCTGTGAACCCCTTTATAACCTCTGAAAGTATCTCCTCGTTTATTTCCATATTGCAGGCTGAAGGTCAGGACGAACGCTGATTTAGATGACGCGGACATGCAGGGGATATCTGTTTTCAAATCCGGTTCCACGCTTTATTCTTGTGAATGTTCCCGCAGATATCGAACAGCTTCGAGACTGGCCGTCGATTGAAACGTTTTGCACGTGCTCAGCCCCACAGAAACCCGTTGTCATCTTAACGGCCCCCCCACAACGCGGGCCTCGTGAATGGATCCGCTGTGCGTACACGAGAGGGCGGGGGGGGGGGGTGGGGGGCGGCAGGAGAGGAGCCGTCCCATTTGAAGTGGGCATGTGGCCGTCGCATTTGCATTTAATGCCCTTCAGATTACTTATTTTAACTTGTGCTAAACACCTCACTCTGTTGGGGCTAATTTGATGAGGTCATGCTATGACCCCGTGACCCGCTCTCTCTCCATGATCTTTAAGTGAAACCAGCTGAGTCACACAGAGACACATGGAGGAGAGGGAGCGGGGACTCTGTGGGATGGCTGGGCCGAGGTTCACGTGCTCGTCGGCCTGGAGCGGCGAGTCTTCTGGGTTGAGGCTTTTTCTCGACCTGTTGAAGAGCTCAGAAGACAAGCAGCGCTCCTCCCAAGCAAAGCATCCAGTCGAAACGCAATCAATAGATCTGGAAAGAATAATAAATGCTTCTTATCAGGCCTCCTTTGAAGATGTTTCCAGAGAGGCCTACATAGATTCAGTGTGTGTTTGTGTGTGTGTGTGTGTGTGTGACCTGCAGGACCTCCATTAAGGTATTTGTTTTCCTTCACATTGCTATACTTTATTATGTTTCACATTTTTGTTTTCAAGGAGTTTAACCATGACCTCTTTCATAAAATTTCCGATCTGACATATTTAAGTGTATTTTGATGTGAAATAATATTTGCATGTTAAAAGCAACACAGCCACCAGCCCGCAAAGGCCGGGATATTTAAATACATACATTCACGCACACAAGAAAACGCACACACTCCTCTCAACATGAAAGGCCATCCGCAGGAATAGTAAAAGCTCTCTCGTGGAATGTTAGTGAGGCCCGCTGAAGTACTGATCCACAGCGGCAAACCGGCTCTCACTCAAGTGTCGCCCAGACTCCAGAGAATAGTCCCGTATGGTCTGAGGGGCTACATTTTCCTAACCCCCAAGGCCACCGCCGCGAAGGCGCCTCAAGAGAGCCTCTTTCGTGTCAAAGGGGGAAAGCCATTCAACTCAAGACCGGCCTCTGGCTTTTGATCAGTTCACAAGTTACAGTTTTGCAGAGGTCCTTTTTTCATGCAAATGGGAAATCTTCAAACACCGCGTGGAAATACATCTCGTTCGGATGTACCTTAATAGGTAGCGCTTTTAACATGGGAACTTTCACAGCCAAGGACTTGCTTGAAAGCCTCCTCAGAGTAGTGAAAAGCGCGCTCATGGCCCAGGTGTAGATGGCTCCTTTAAAGAGATCCTGTGCGTCCTGAGCTCCCTCCAACCAGCGCCTTTGTACGTCCACAGGAGACCACATTGACTCCCAATTAAGGGATTAGGAAAAAGATTATCAGAACCATTTTCAAAACACGTAACATTTAGAGGCTTTCCCACAGTACTTTGGGTCACAGTCTCATTTTGGCAAACTTAAACTTCATTGTTGTTGATGGAGCAGCTGTTCTTGAGCCCGAAGTGTTACTAAGACTGTTGCTCTAATGCTCGCCCCATCCAGAGTAAACAGTTTTCATTTCATTTTGACAAAATGTAGTTCTTCATAAATCTTGGGTTTGCACATACATTGTGTATGCCCTTTGTTTTAGTCCGTACGTAATCCAGGTTTGAAAAGCTGTTTGTGGTGCGGGGTTGTGTAAATACAGTAGGAGAAGTCTTTCCCAAGTGGCTTGAAATTCAAAGGTGTTGGAATGTCAGGTTTTATTTGGGGTGTCTCCACGTTTCGTGTGTTTCTCTTGGCATCCTAAAACTGCCAATTATGCTCCTATTAAAGTTCATGCCGCTGGAATATTGGGAAGGAGGGAGGTGGGGCGGGTGTCTGCTGGAAGAGGAGGAGGGGTTGGGGGGACAGCCAAACTCTCGTCAAGGTCGTGTTCCAGTGGAAAGAGCCAACAATGCCAGCGCTAATCCCTCCTCCTCCACCGCGCTTTGACCCCGTCCGGCGGCTTGTAGGACTCTGCGGTGGGAGAGGACAAGAGGCCCGACTCGTTCCCGTCCTCAGCCCAGAATTAGGAAGCCCAGAGCTTCTGGATTATCTGCCAATTAGCACCAATTCTGCCGGACGGCATTAATGTAATGTTCTATATTTTTTAATACCGTTTAATTTCTGCTCCTCTTCTCTCCCCTCCTTTTTTTTTTTTTTTTTGAGTCTAATCAAGATTGTCAGCTCTCTCTTTTGCCTTTTCTCATTTAAAATAAAAGAGTTGGGGTTTAATTTGGCATTAAGGAGCGTAGAATATGCCTTGCCAGCGGAGCGTTTGTTGGAGGCAGAGGGTTAGTGGGGAGGGTAAGAAGGGAGAAAATCATTTTATGGGAGATACTGTGAAGGACTTGTTTGAACAGGCCGTGAGCCTCAGTGTCCTGCTATATTAGCAGGGAAGTCAGCTTTGTGCTGGAATAACGTGTTGCCTCACTATTGTGCCCCCTATGGTGGAAGGGTTTGGTGGGTTTGGATTAGGAGACTCCATTACATTACCCTAATAACTGGATAAAGCCGTCTCATCCAGTGCAACTGATCCTCAAGTATTAACGCTCATGGCTCGTTACAGCGTTTCAGCAGCTGATCTTCAGACAGTTGATTTCTCATTATGACACACTGATAGAAACACACAGCTGCAGAAGATGGAGTCTGAGCACGCCGTGAAGTACGACTTTCCTTCAAAGCAAACGCCTTATTTATAATGGAATTCCAGGAGCCTGGAACAGTTGCTTTCCACCGGTTTAAACCGCCTCTGCAATAAACAAACCTCCCTTCAATTTAACGGGCTAAATAATAATTTCTAGTCTGCTATAAGGGAAATTCCAGTGATGAATTTTATTTCACTTTACAAATAATTGACCCCGTACTGCCTGTAAAGGCAGCTCATCATTATGAAGCATGGTAGTTTTGCGCGTCATAATTACACATCGGCTGCAGGTGTTAGGACATGTCAGAGGCATGATTATGAGACTAAGTGTGTGTGTGGGTGTCTTTTTTCACTACCCCCCCACCCCAAATGTTTTCAATTATAATATATAAGTGAACTTGTTGCAAGAGGAAAGACTCATAGAAAAAAAGAGAGAAAATAAAGAGCCAGGTAAAAACTGTGGAAAATGTGCTTTTTTTCTCTCTTTTTTTAGGAATTTTTCAAAAATTTATTGTAGATCCAAGTGAATTGATAGAGAATGACCTTTATTACATAAAAAAAAAAAAAAAAAGTGCCGGTATGAGAATTTAGCACAGACAGATTACATATGAAGCGGCTACTTTGATGTTAACTGTCTGCCTCAATTAAGCCCGAGGACATGAGTGAATCCCCACGCTTTCATGGGTGGATTCACGTGGACTGTGAGCTGCAACCGTACAGCAAGCTATCACAGAAATTAGGTCTCAATTAATTCACTTTTTATGCTATCCTTTTACAATTATATATTTTTTAAATCTCATAACTAAATTTAGTTGTGGTACTTGGAGTTATCCTATAAAAGTGAGAAGCATTCGGTCAACATCGAGCTTATAAATACCAAGTGAATAGATGAAAGTTTTAAATGAGTAATTTGAACTCACAGTTTGTCCGGGGGTCTGTGTGGGAGGAGCCCAGGTGAGGCCAGAGGCCAGCGGTCATTAGTGATCCAGCTTCCCTTCATAGTGTTAATATGAGGTCAAGCTGTGGACCAGACGTCCACAACCGCAGCTGGCGCTTTCTGCATCTCCATGGTAGCTGTTTTCGCTAGTGGAGTGAAAACAATCCGCCTGCTGTTCCCCCCGGTCCACCAGGCTGACCTTGCCCTTGGGCCACACCATCGTACACCACCCCAGCTGTTGTCACTCTCGCAGTGGCAGAAAAAAGCCCGGCTGCCTCGCTTGCCCTTCTTGCTGGGATCTTTTTCTTTGCTGTGGGCCCTTCCTGCAGGTGTGCTAAGGTCCTGCCTCCCCCCTGTTTGATTACAGCGCAGGGCCAAACACCGGGGCTCTCCTCCGCCCCGGTCCTGTGGGTTTGGTTCAGGGCCTTCAAATGCCTTTTAGATCCCTAATCCTAAACACTTAAGCCTTTCCTGATGGGTTCAGCTCCAGGTCCCAGTGATTTCACCAGTCCAAATATGAGAGCACTGAGGGGTCGACTTCAGCCAAGTCGCCTTTTTTCTTTTAATTCAGTGTATCGAGTCGTTCCCTCCGATTGAAGAGTATGTCATTATTATATTAATATAATAATAATTTGTCATACATAGACTGTGTATTTTTTCAGAATCAATTCACTGTTGCTGCAAAGTGTGAAAACAGTGTCAAACTTGGATGGTGTCAGATGCAGTCTGTAAATGTACTATGACCAAGAAGAGCTGCAGTGCACTTCTCCTTACTGCGTATAAATCTATATATATTTGTTTAACGTTTCCCATTTTCCTTGTGCTGTTTCAGTAAACAGGGCTGTCCAGGCCTCCACCTGTTTCAGGGTGCTTGAGAAATGGACTTTTCCTGAAAAGTCTGTGACCTCTGACCTCTGCAGAGCAGGAATGAGCTGCCAGCAGGCAAATGCCCTCCTGTGTGGCCAAGTGCCATTTAACCCCATAATTGTTACAAGGCAGCTCCCGGCCCGTCCAAAAACTCTGTTTCCGGAAATCGCTCTTAAACAATCAAACGCACATGCACGGAAAAAACTTGTTATGCCCACGGCATTCAGATGGAGCGGGTTTTGTTTTGTTTTTTTTAAGAGATTCATTGGTTGGACTTGACACCTTTGAATTTCAATAATATCCGTGCATTAATCAAGAAAGAAATGTCTTTCGAATCTTGGCTTTATTTCAACCACAAAGATCTATTTTTTTTCATTTTATTTGCACAAACTTTTAGAATAATACAGCAATTAATTGAAATAAGTGGGTAAAGCTTCGAGATCACTCCATTTTCGTTTGCTGCTGAATCACATTCGGCTCCAGGCTATGTTGTAGATACAGTATCCACTTTACCTTTATCACGCAGTGCTCTGGCCCATCAGCTTTCTGCGTGGTTGGCTGCACTTGGTTATTTTTTTTCCATCCCTGCACATTTGCTCTTTGCTCAGCGCTCACCCCCAGACTCGGGCTTAGAGTGTTTCCCCGGCAGCCTTTCTGATAGCAGTGCGCGCGGTGATTGCTTCCCAGGATCAGAGCGGCATGCAGCACGAGCAGGAGGCTCAGCATACCACACATGCTGCAAGATCAAAGGTCATTCTTGGAAGCCTGGGATTATGGGGGAGGTAAAATTATATTTTTTATCCTTCTGCTTTGTTTTTGATCACCCTATCTGACCTAGCTCAACCTGCACTCCCACGCCACCTCTCCCCACGGCCCCCTCACGCTCAGGTGTTAGTTTTCAAGAGGGGTTCCGGGGTGAAGGCGGGCTGAGGTTTGTTAATGTGCAAAAACAACAGGCAGATTGGATGCAACCTTGAGCAGCGGCTCTGGAAAGAGCTCTAAAGACACTCCAAGGTCAGTGGATGTGGGAACTGCCGATGTCTCCTGGGCCTGACGAAAATAGTGACCAAATCAAAGACGGCTCATGAGTGATATGTTCGCTGAGGTCACAGCTATTTTTTATGGCAGCCGGAGAGTATCGCATACATGGAGAGTCTATAATAAAAGAGACATTAACGACAACTGATGTTTGGCTTCGGCAGGCGTGAGCGACTCGTCCTCGTGGAGGTTGATATCTAAGCGATTTCAACCTCACTTTACCTGAGTGTGTGTATTCAAAGGCACCATAACATTACTGTGTGTGTGTGTGTGTGTATGTGTGTGTTGTCACACTTCTTTTTGGGGCGTTGAAGACGCTCTGCTCAAACTTTTAACTACAGAGAGCTCCAGCTCATTTGTGAGGCACTAAGTGTGAAATTAACAGAGAAAGCACTGCATTGTATTAACGTCAAAATTGTTCACATTTGTAAACAAATAAAGCAAATACACAGTGAGAGTGTGTCATTGACTTAGTCCTTTAATTTCAAGGCTATTGTAATAAATGTCATGGTGCTCTCCACTATTGTAAGGACACCCAACATCAAACACAAAAAGAGTGACTACTGTAATTATTAAATCACAAAAATATTAGCCTGTGTGCCATATTATGTCTCTGGGGCATATTTCCTTTGTAAGTTTTTTTTTTTTTTTTTTAAAAATGCGCCTGCTGCCGTTCAAGTATTTATTCATCCAGGAGAATTAATTATGATGTTTAGTTAATGCTGGATTTTAATGTTTACATTCAGGGGGTCAGAATTTCATTATGTATTTTTATTCTGACTAAACAATAAATACAACAGCAAGGAGGTAAACAGGAAGTGGATAATCAAAGCACTTTTATTCAGCTATTAGCATATGTTTGCAGACATACAGAATTAAAATGCATTATGCAAAATCAGGATGCATTTTAATCATGTCTACATATGTTCATCAGGTTATACACAAATAAAAATGCTCTTCAACTTTACATATGTGGAAGAACATTTATTCACTTAAGCAATTCACAAAAACTGTGACAAGCAATCACTTGAAAAGGTATAAAATAAGGGTTTAGTTTGAAAAAAAATGGACATTTAGATGAACATTTGCTGTTTTCATAGAAAGATTTGTTATTGTAAAGAACAAATATGCTTGTTTCATGTTAAAAACAACTTTTTATTGCCTCATTAGAACTAATAATTTAGATTTTATACAGTTTTGCTCCCTAACTAAATTAACACACACACAGATGCACACTCTCACAAGCTCTCATAGTACTTTTTTCTTTAAATCTCCCGGCTGCTGTTCTGGCGTGCTGTGGATGAAAGGGCCGGGTCGAGTGAGTGGTGGATGACGGGATCCTGCGGAGAGGAAAAAGCTGCCCTCCGTGTGATTCAAAATGCTCTGACCGAGTGGGAGCGGACCATTAAGTGGTGTGTTATTTACACATCATAAGCCAGTCTATTATATTGACATCCAGACGACCCAGTCCACCACTGTTCGGTGTGCATGGCGGCGGCCCCGCTCTCTGTTTGCTCTCAACGCCGGCATGCTGATTGGGTGATTTTCTGATATGACATTCCAATGCTCGGGACTATGTGCAAGATCTTTTCCTCTGAAATGGTCCGAAAGCATTCATTACCCGGCGAGAAATGAGACAAAAGGTCAAGAAAGCAGTGTGATGGGGTGGAGCCATGCGAAGTGGAGGTGGGGTTTACAATCCAATTGGGGATTATGTTATCTCTTATATCTCTTACTTACAATAAATCCGCACGTCTCCATCTGAAATGTCTTGTTTAAACTGTAGAAGAGCATGAAGCAAATGTTTGACTTTATTTAAAATTCATTGTTCAGCATTACATTGGCGGCTCGGGTGAGCCCTGAGATTGCAGAGGTGAGCAGACAGCCTGTATATTTTCTATTCTGATCCAGGAATTGCAAAATTGCTATCCAGTTGCTGTCCTCCACACCATGGTGCCATTTACCGATGGCATCAAAATATTTGACATCCTATAATGGGATTGCATCCAGAGTAATTCCTGTAACTACTCTTGACATAGGTGCCCCAAGTAAAATAAATCTGTTTTTGCCATTCATGTGAATGAACTCTCTCTGAACCATTTAAAGCATCAACGCAGATAAAGGAGAATATATTTCCTTTGGACAGATCATAAGAATGTTACTCGTAAAGATCATCAGCGTTGTGGGCTTTTCTGCATAACATCTTTCTATTAATTGAAGAAAATCTGAATGAAGTGCTGAGACAGTTAAAAAGTATAGTCTTATGTCTATGGTCACTAGCAAAAAAAAAAAAAAAAGTGCTTTCAGTTTGAAATAATTTGAAGTTTTAGAGGAAAACACTCTTTTCTCGCTCCTCCTACGACGAACGCAAACACTCATACCCACAGTACGAGACACTGCCATTTAAAAACTGTCTTCAGAAGCTGGACCAAAACACAATTTTGGGGGGATTTTTTTTTTTAACCGTGTAATATTTGTAGTGTAGTTATTAATAGAAATTTAAACATTCAAAAGTACTTATTTTCAGTTTGAAGCCAAACACTTCTAAAAACACTTGCTCACGTTATGAGCAGCAGTCTGGCTGGGTTTGATGACAGAAATGAACTCAGCTGAGAAACTGAAATAATTGAAGTTTTTTTATTGGTCACAACATTTTTTAAACTTATGATTTCCTTTTGATTGGTGCTACTATATAAGAATTAAAAGTAAAGTAGAGAAACTATAGTAAAAGATTGTGAATGAATCAAAAGAAAATATTTAGTATTTCTGTGAACTTCAGGCTGAAGAAACAAGACCAATAAGTTAAAAAACAAAATCACATGAGTTATTTGGATCCTCCCGTTAGCCTCCAAATATTAAATGAAATCTTGACTATTGGAGGGATCTCTGTGAGTCCATGTAAGACCGCAGGGAGTTGAAGAGCCCGAACAAAACAAAGCTTGATTTGGAGTCCTTGTTTCTGAGCCGAGACAGAAACAAAGAGTCAATGAGCAAATAAATAACAGTACTATCCGTTCAGTTTTACTCCCTGTTATCAGGTTTTTACTTAAAAGCATTTCTAAACACTCCCAGTGGGGCTAGTTCACTTTGTGCGTTTGAGTTTGTTTCGGATATGGATGTAAAAGTGTGTGTAACAGCTGACTGGGAGTTTGGGTCACGATCTGAGCGGGGCAGTGACGCTTGTCTCAGTGACCCATCTGTGCATGTGTGTGTAGTTTACCGGCTGAAACGGGGCGCCGAATGTACACTAAATTATAAGAAGTGTGGTGGCTATATGAAGTAGAACAAAGTGGTTTTTAAATGACTCAAATGCAGAGTTCAATATAATAATTTCTCCAGAACGTCTCATTGTTAAGTAGAGTTTAAACAGTTTAAATCATTTGTAAGTTAAAAAAAAAAAAAAAGAAGTAAATTGTGTCGTTCGAAGCGTTTTTAAACCCCCAACAGAACATGCCTGTGGAAACTAAGACGAACCCACAGAACCGGCAGAATCTGTCTCTGATGGACGCTTCTGTCCACATCAAATGAAATATATGTCCAACACATTGAAGTCATTTTGAGAAATATCTGGATAGTAATGAAACAGTGAAAACACAGGAGAGGCTGACTGGGGATCAGAGATGAACCTGCAGACGCTCTGGCCAAGCACCCATCAGAGCTGGAGGTGTCCCACTGGGAGGGCCTCTGTGTGGTTATCATACTCCATCTAGTGGCTGCAGCGCGTCAGAGAGGAGGCGAGGAGGACAGCCGCTCTCTCCACAAATGGTAATGCAGCTTAGAGATAAATACATGGATGGGAAAATATTTTGCCTCGATTTTAGCTCAGCTTTAGTTGCATATTACTGTGAAATTAAAAGAAAACAGACACGATTTGATTAAATATGATTATATGTTTGTATATCTCATTAAGGGGAGCTTCGTGGCCTGAAAACACAGCACCGCCGAACGCACAAGTCCTGTAGGTGCAAATTGAATTTGATAGAAGGAACAAAAAAGGAGGTGCTGAGACTGAAACGATGCGCGGCTCGTGTTACAGAGATATGAGGCCGTAAGAATGTGTGAAAGCAATGCCCTCTAGATCCCCTCTTTTCTCAAACCTATTATCCAATTGAAAACTTATCTTCAACGAACTCCCATTGTGCACCTCTCTCAGAGAATAAATGCACCAAAATTGATCTCAGGTCTCTGAAGTGGGCCTGCAGAGATGGAGTTTACAGATGGGACCATTTTATTCACTTCTGGTGGCAATTTACAAACATGCAAAACTGAGAGCTCTCCACCTTAACCTGAGAGCCAAATGGTGGAGTTCCACCTGCCTTGAAACCTTGTTGGGGCACAAAAAAAAAAAAAAAAAAAAAGTGGTACTGACATTGTCAAACAATGTGTGTTAACAATTCATGTCCGTGTAAGGGGAATGCCTCGCAGAAAGAGCAGCCAGTCAGAAGATCTGCTAATGTATTGTGACTCCTGCTGTCAGCAGTTCAGCTCCACTCTCTCTTCCTGTAATTTCCAGCCATCTCCACTCCACTCGTACCATTTGAAAAAGCTTGCTCACTATCACTCACGCCGAAGCTGTGGAGGCTGTTAACAGTTTGCCCCGGTTTTGATGTTGTTCGACTGGTTGAGAGCAAAGGGAGGCGCTTTCAAAACACCTGTGTGGCCCAGCTGAATTAAAGATGTTCACGTTGAAAAGATAATCAGCCTGTTTTGTGATGTATTCAAGGTCCCCTTGTAAATTCCAGCTTCCACTCTCAATATAAGAAGACTGTGCCGCTAATAACAAGTAACTTGATGCTAAAGTGGGAGAGGATGTACGGTTGTTAGCAACGTTTTAAATGTCTAAATCCCAACTTCTAGACTTTACAAGGTCACGTTGTTTACAACCTACTTATTCTGTTTATTCAGACAGGTTTATTCTGTCTCTCTTACACACACACATACATGCACTACTGAGACTGTAATATGTTTCATTTTGTCAACAAAATACAGTACTAAGAAATGAAAAGTTCTTCCACTTTTGTTGAAAAACATCAGTGTATGAGAACATTTTAATGAAGAATAACTAGTTCCACTATGGTCTGTTTTACAATTGTTTTCCTTTCCTTCTCCACCTTTCTTTAAATATTTATTTCCACGTTCTAATATATTATTTTCTCACTTTATGTTCTGATTTTGTCTCTTTTTAAAAAAAATCCCATATTGAAGCCCATACACCCATTACTCTACTTGGGACGTTGCCGTGCCAGTAAACGCAGCACATAACTTACCAACACTTGTTTTGGCTCATGATAACAAAGTAAAGTGTTTTATTTGGTTTTGTTTTGTTTTTTTAAATTATGGATATTCTTCATCTATTCGCCTAGGCTGAATAAAACAAATTAAACATTGGGGATGTGAGAAGTATTTTCCCGAAGCCCCTTCAGCCACAAACACACAACATCCATTTTCAAACAAGGTCATTAGTGGAGTTTTATGCAACGCGCCGCTGTGTCTGCGTCATGACACCAGGCGAAGGGCAGCTCTTCGCCATACCTGGAAGGAAAGACGTTCCACATGAGCGTCAGGAACGCAAAGCCGCTCAGATAGGTGCAAAGCTGTCACAGGCCCTTTTATTCGAGCATTCTTTTGATCAGGCCACGGCCTAGCCACAATTTCATTTGCCCAACCAGTGGATGAAGCAATCCCCGAAGCCAAAGCTCTTCATTCATTAGATTGTTTTAATGTGCCTGAAAGCAGTTGTGCAAATAAACAGGCTGTTAGAGAGGGGGAAAAAAAACCGAGAGAGGAATCCCTGAGTCTGTGCTGTACCCCAGAAGGGGCTGCAGTTCCAACTTGTGCCTTTTATCACATTAATCCCACGCAACGTCATTTTGCAGGTCCCTGAAAAGGACTTATAAATTGCCTCTAATAGGCTTCGAATCAAGCACTAATTAAAACTGCATTAACCTTAATGAATCAGAAAAATTGAGACCCCAATTTATTGGAGTTGTGTTTATACAAGAGCTGGTTTCAATAATACATGACGCAAGCGGGGGAGTGGGATGAGCCCTTTTTCCTAATGCGAACCTCCTGTGACTGTGTATATCTAAACGTGTGTGTGTGTGTGTGATCATCAGTTTGGTGTGTTTTGGCCCTCGTCATCATTACAGGGCTTGTTAGAGGTTAACTTTAGCAACATTCAGGCGTCTTTAGCGCCGCGGAAGGAGACAGAGCCGCACGGTGCCAATCAGCGTCGCAGGTGTTCATAATTGTCTTTCTAATTGCTTCATTACTGGTGAGAAGGCCTGAGCCCGCCGCCGCCACATCTGGATTTTTTGGGAAACCCTCTCCAGCTCGAGCGAGAAGCCTCTCCCGAGTTTTAACATGTATCTGCATGTTGCCGTGATTTCCCAGGAGCTCGTCGTTTATTTGTGCGCCAATTCTGCCTCCGACGCCTTTAATGGAAATTCCCATGGCCGGTGGGGGTGGAGCGCTTTTGGCAATTTGTTGGCTGGGTGTGCTCATTTGTTTTGAATGAATGGGGAAAAAAATGAGGAGGGGGGGGACCAAAAAAAACCCAACAACAACAAAAAAAAAAACAACACAAAAATGATGTCACTGTAGTCTCTTGCTCCTGTGCAGTTACACAGAGGTTTTCCTCCCTTTGTCGGAGCGTTTTTTCATGGTGTCCCAGTCACTTGTACAGTTACAAGACCCGTGAGAGTTCCCTCAAGAGACCTGCTGTCTTAATGAAGCAAGCGTCTCCGAGTGGGAAGGACCTGATGGAGGGAAACTGGAATTCTTTATCGCTGAGACTTAAACAAAGCTGCCAAACTCACCAAAGATCCCGCTTCAGTCTTGTTATGTCAGACTACAGACTAAAATTAAGCAATGGCAGAGTGACATCTCTACATAGGGAAAATCACGTCCTATCTTCCTGATTAGTCCCTGTCCGTGGACCTCAATGCTTGTCCCCTTGAGGAAGCGGGCGATGGATTAGTCTGAGGTCACCGGCACTCGTGATACATATAACACAACATTTGCAAAAAGTGACGCAACAAAAAATCTCTCCCTGTCGGATGCAAAGTGTGAAAATGGAAAGCGAGGAGACCGAGGTTCGACCTCAAACCTCCAGCCACCTTTGCCCACCCACACAGGGTGTTATGAATCCATGCTCACGTCAAGCCCGGGCCTGCACGTGCCAATTAAGTCCGAGCCATATGGATTTCAACTGTGGCTTTTGGCAGATGTTTGTCCAACCCATCGCTCAATTTGGCACTTGAGGGATTCTGTGTCACCTTCTGGGAGTTTTGGAGGTTTCTGACAGATTTTGATTATCAGGCCTCATCAGTAGATTGGTGTTTTCCCAAAGGTAAAATTGCAGCTCAGCAGAGCTGTTATTTATACATGAAAGTGATCCCAGTCTTTTGCAGTGCTGGCTGTCTGTCACCCTAACAATGTTCACCTGTAAAATACGCACTCAGATGAGGTAAATATTGTTAATCATATTCATTATGTTACACACTGGTGATTAAATTCTACCCTTCAATATATCAGCTTAATTAAATGATTAAACCTTTTTTCAGTGGCACATCTCCGATGTGCCAATTGTCAGATGTCGATGGGCATGTCGGTACTTGATTCTCCCTGACAACCGAGCTACAGGCCGCTGCATCCGCAGTCAGGCGTGCTAAAGTCCTCTGAGAGCCCACTGGTGTTTCATGTAATGTCAGCACTGAACACAACACGCCAGCCTGATGCCCTGTCATTACACAGCAATCCAGCTGTTATGACGTAATTAGAAATGAAATTACAGCTATCGGTGCTCATCTTGTGTTCTGTGCAATGTCAGTGTCAGGTTCAGGTGACTAACTTTCCATTAGGCCAAAAGCACGCTTTAGTGAACTCTTACAGGCTTCTTCTAAACTTCGACCTTTCCTCAGCACTCGCTGCCATTGTCAGCGACTGACTCGGCGGCGGGTATACTTCATTTTCTTTGCAGCTTACGTGCAATAGACTTGGCAGTAGCGCAACACCAATGGGAAGTCATTTATTTTCTTAAAGTAATTAAATGCCTACTTGATCATTTTTTTCTGAGAAAATGTGAGAATGTGGCAGACAAATTAAAGAAGCACTCCATGACTAAACCTATCCCTAGGATTGGTGGAAACATCACAAGCAAAGCAAGAGCCAAACCTCCTTAATCTATGGAGCTACATTTGGGAGTTTGGGAGGAAACAGTTTGGAAACATGCATTCTATTTCTGTTTGCGCTTGATTATTAATTTCAATTTATGTAACCCCACTTACTCGCACAGTTTAATTAATGATGCTTGTTATCGGCTGTGTTTAAGAGGTAATGGACAATGCTGAATTTTGAGTGTTTACAGCGCTGGAGAAAAAATCCCGCTTTACCCCTTTGTAATGGACTGCCAGCAAACAAGAGATTAACAATGTTTGTCACTCTTCCTGCAGCTGTGTTATAATGCAAAACAAAGAGGGGAGGGGGCGGCCAGGCATTAAGCACAGAACTTTGAAATGGTGGCTTGAAATAGCTACCATGGTCAGAGGAACTGGCATGGCCCACCATCACCTAATCCATACCATAATTCCTGATCTAATTAGAGGAAGGCTCAGAGCGAGGCCCGCCGGGTAAGAAGAAAGAGCAAGGACGGACCGTGTCCAGAAAAGTCACGGCAGAAGAAGCCAGTGGAATGGAAATAGAGAAAATGAGAAGAAGAAGGAGCAAAAATGACAGCGAGCAGGAAAGGTAAACAAGAGCCACTACCAGTGCCTGCTCCAGTCTATAAAATTAAAGAGCTGATGTATTTCCAAATCTGTCCAAGAGCCCTACACAAACAAATTTCAGCAATGAATCGCTCCAGAAAGGTAGCTGGGTGGAAGACTTTCCTGAGATGTTGATGTTTTTGTGTGGATCTAAAAAATCAGAGTGGCCCAGTCTTTCCAATTCACTTTATTCACGTAATCTTAAACTGAAAAATGAAAATAAAGGGTGAATTTATTTTTCTCCATTAGGTACTAATATTTTGTTTCACTATTAGGAAAGTCATGGACATGAAATAATCAGTTTCAGTAAAACGTATATTTACTTTGCAACCTTTGCGTGCAAAATAGTAATTTGTCAATTTATGGTCTAAAACTCAGTCTGGATTTTTTTTGTGGGTTTGTTCCTACCTCTGTGACCTAATCTAGTGCTACATTGCGGCAACTGGGCTTTGTTTG